>JAUNZO010003281.1:0-477741 GCA_031894775.1 Chloris gayana
TGGTTATGTTTAAATTGTTGAATTGCTTGTAATTATTTGTTTGAGAATCATGTATTGTAATAGTCTAGTGCAAACTAAATTTGATGATTTATACAACTTAATGAACCGCTAAAAGATGAAAGTAAGGATACACTTGTAGGCTGGCTTAGTTGCTTAGTTACCCTATCCCTCTAGCCTTTGCATGTCTAGGAGTTGATTGTAGATGTCCACCTTGACGGGTCGGTGTTGCTGAGTTTTAGTTTCTCAAGGCTTTGCTCTATGTGGTTTTCGAGAGAACCCGGACGAGCAGGGCGATGTAGGTGGAGATGGAGATTGGCAGGACCAGCCTGCCGATGGAGGACACTACACCTAGGAGTGGTGCAACCCCGAGGAGTAGACACTTGATTGCCGACATGGTGTTCTAAGGCAAAACACCTGTCTCCGCCGGGCCCCGATGTGTATCGCCGTGAGAGCGGTTGTACCCCTTTTTTTGTTGCTTCCGCTGTATTAGTATGTTTTTGAACTTATTTGCTTCTGCACCGATGAGACCGATGTAATATTTGTATCAGGATGGATGTAAAAGACTTGTATCTTTATCTCAATTATATTAAGCTTATGTTTATATGTTGTAATTATCGGGCATCATAGCGCGTGGTGCCATCCAAGATGATCCTAGAGATGCAAACGTCTCCTTGTGAGGCGGTTCTGTCACAATATACTTCTCAATAAATCATGTCCTCACCAAGTGGGATTTGATTACAATCTTATCCATCTATAGTTTCTGATTCTTATAATCGTAGCATGGACAATATATTTTATTTCTTCTTTCACGCTTAGCATTTATGTAGCCCGCTGGAGAAATATATCGACTTGATCTCAGAAATATTGACCCGGTCTTGCCGCCTCGTACATCTATGATTTGTCCATCTAAACAAGCACTAAATAAAAATAAAAATTATTAATTAATTAATTAATTAATTACAATGATGAAAATATAGTTAAGGTAACAAAAAAACAAAAAAATATTACATAAGGCGTAGTGCTATCAAATATAAAAATGAAAAAATCAACAAATTACCTACAATTGATTCACATAAAAAACTAATAATAATAATTCTCTTGCGCTAGCTCTCCCTAAAGAGCAAATTAGATCTACGATTGTTTGACATGAAAAATGCTTGTAATAGATTATTTTTTGTAAGAGATTGAAATAAATAATTTATGATTCTATAATAAATAATTCAAACCTGCTACAACCTTACAAATTCAAACCTGCTGTCACTGTTCGAGTGAGCTCGGGTACTCTCCAAACACGTGATATTATATACTATTAAGCACCGTAAAGGCATGCCACTTTGTCAGCCGCTACTATAAAATCTCTTTGTCGCAACGGTTGACAATGTGGCCCGCCGCTAAAGTGTTCATGCTCAATAGCGGCAGGTCACAACTGCACCCGCTGCTAAAGAGGCATCTATAGCAGCAGCTCAAGCGCATTGTAGCAGCCCGGTCTTTGTAGCGGCGGCGCGCTCTGCGTTGTGCTGCTACACCATTTTAGGTCACACCTCTACAGTGCATGATCCACGTAGTATATAGTCCTTTTTGGACCGCCACTAAAGAACATTTGTATTGTAGTGGCTACTTCTCTTTCCAATCTATGTCGGCGATTAGCTGTAGTGCAAAATATCGCGCCATCAGGAAACACATGTTCCAATCCGTTTTTGCCGTGATTGAGAAACAATATATTCGTCTCTCTTTAATTCTTCATCTAATCCCCTAGAGCACTCAATGCTTATTTCCAAGGTACAACGTGACAGCGATACTCCGTACCAAAAGAAGTTTATTTGTGTCATTAGGCGCATATGGATATGTAAGTGGGAAGATTCCGGAGATAAAGAAAATAAAGCAGTACTCTTCTGGCCGCAAGCCTTATGTCCTCCTTTTGTTTTCTTAGATAACAGAATTTTATTGTAATCTTTGTACTTCTAAAAAGAAAAAGAAGTATACATTATCACAGACACTGCGGGTCTAGTCGTCAAACAAAAGGGTACAAAAGCAAGAAACAAGTGAGAACTCTGTTGATCCAAACAACTTTAACGCCAATGTAGAAGCAAACATCAGAATAATTACACAAAAGAAAAATTCTATCTCACGGATTTGCCTTAAAATATAAGAGAGGGAACACCCTGCTGAAAATTATTAAATGCAAACATTTTTCCTTTTCTGTAGATATTAGAATATCAATCAGATATCCCCGAAAAAAAAAAAGAATATCAATCAGATATAGGAGTGGTTGGACTTATTCTAGTCAGTTTCATTACTTGTTCAGAACTACACAGATCAAAATGTTGTTTAACTGTTTGCAGAATACAACTTAATTTAAATTGTGCCCCGTGTAGCTTCTAGGGTTTAAATGGATGCTATAATGCTATAATTTTTATGCATTGTAGGTTTTTCATTACTCTATGATTTATGTTAATCACTCATTTGTTTTGAAATAGAACAAGGAGTTTTCACCTTACATTTCACCAGGGTTTGTAAAATTATAGTATAAAACTAAATAGTTAGTAAAATTAAGCAGAAACAGCAAATTTTGAGGAAACTGTTCTGGTATTTTTTTAAAAAATATGCGTAACTTATTTGCATTTCAATTAAGTTTATATCTTAAGTATTTTGTTTTAAATTTGAGCAGAATTCAAATATTATTGAAAGTGTGGTAAACGTTATGGAGATAACAAAAGAAATACTCCCTCCATTCTCGAATTTTTGTCATTAGGACAACAACTCTAGTTCATGTTTCAACTAGCTTTCTTGCCCTAAGGCCAGTCTCAATGGGAGTTTCATAAGCATTAAATGAGGTGCCACATCAACTAAAATAATGATATGGCAAAGTAATTAAGATGAAAGAAATCATTTGGCACTGTTTCATAGGTATGAAACTCAAACGAAACTCCCATTGAGAATATAAAGTTTCATCCTAATATATTTGGATCAATCCTAATGCAACAACTAGATGTTAATTTAATACTACAACTTGTCTATGAAATCATGAGATGAAACTATGTATTGAGAGTGACTATTTCATCTACCAAACTATATCTCAAAATCTGATGTGGCACTCTTGGTAAGTGTGAGATGAAACTATGCATTGAGACTGGCCTAAAAATAATAATTTTAAAATGGAGTAAGTATATGATATGCAATATGAATTAATCTGCTGAAAATTGGGCTGTAAAATGCATCCACGAAGACAAAAAAAAAAGCAATTATTCTGTTTGTGTTGTGGGCATGGTAGCCTAAAGTTCCAGCAAGGAACCATGGGTGACATCGGCAGCGATGATTTTGGAATGGAGCCATTAGTGATAAGTATTTGTACTTTTCTAGGAGCCATCAAATGGCTCTGCCAGCTTAAAAACCGTTACTGTCATTAATAAACAGTGTCAATTCTGTAGCAGAGTTTGTCCGTTAAAACTTGATCCTATGCTTCCGGGGTCTGGATTATATTATATACTCCCGTACTGCAAAATTATGTAAGGCATCAAAGCAGTAGTGCCACAATCTCCTCAAGAATCAAGCAAAGGATCGTAGTAGGTCATGCATGTAGGCTACGGCATTTCTTTAATGAGCAGTGTCGGTGGAATCCTGCTATATGTATCATCGCGGCCCTCCGATGTGTATTCCATCGATCTGTCGAAGCACTAGGTTGATCTGTCCAGCACTTGGTTGCACATGCAAGATATGTCGACTCAGGTAATCTTACATGCTTTTAGTACTAATTTCTTCAGTAGCTAAATACATACACGTTTCCCATTATCATTACATTGTTTTGCCCCTCATCATCAAGTTATTGAGGTCTTGCAAATATGACAACTCACAACCACCTAAATTTGAACTGGTTTTTAGGGGTTATGGTGTTGAAAAGTTAACATTAGGGTTAAGGGGCTTAGTGTTTACAATATGTTTCCCATTATCGTTCCAAGATTTACACCTCATCGGGTCACTGCAACTTTTGCCAATGTCGTGATAACCTAATTTTTCCATTTTCCATGTGACTCTGCCCAGAATGCGACGCAATTGGCGGAAGCATCAAGTTCACAAACTCCCAAGCAGACTACTTCTGCGGAGAACATGCTGCAGCTGATAGCCTATGCGAAAGTCGATGCCACACATGCCTGGCTGGAGGGGCACAGCGGCATTCCCGTGCTAGTGCGAGCCATTGCACCACGGGAGATATCCGACCGCATACCCATCGATGTTGTTGCTGTGCTCGATGTGGGCTCCTGCCATGGTGCCCTGGCATCAGTGAACCGGATGAGTCTTCTCAACAGAGCCATGGACTTTGTCATCAAGAAGCTTAACAGCCAGGACCGCCTAGCCATCATCGCCACCCCTAAAATTGGTGAGGATGATAGCCTGTTGGCGATGACCTCAGATGGCCAGAAAAAGGCCATGTCTCGGGTGCAGGAAATAGCAGCCTGCGGCGATAACAAGCTATTATTGAAGACGTTAAACAAGGCCGCTGCGGTATGTCATCTACTATGAAGTTATCTTCAATGATAAATGCCATACATCTATACTTAAGTTAGCTGTTGAGGAATATACGTAGGCTGTGCTAGTAGCATGAACAAAAAAAGTCGATCTGTAGCAAGATGCATGTTTGTTGCGTGTGTGCATCAGATATTGGACGGACGCACCGAGGAAGAGAGGAAGAAGAAAGAAGGATTCATCATCCTTATCTCGGACGGGGAGGACAGCTCCATCTGCCTGGAGACGCTGAACCCCATGTACCCTGTCCACGCCTTCGGCTTCCGTGACACCCACAACGCCAGGCAGATGCATCACGTCGCCAAGAGCTCCTCCGGTACCTACTGCATCCTTGACGACGAGCACGGCCAGATCACCGAGGCCTTCACGGCCAGCATCGGCAACATCACCTCCATCGTGGCGGTCCGCACCAAGATCTACATGGACTACATTGGACAAGATGCGGCGACAGCAGTCATCTCGGCTATCGAGTCCGGCACATTCAAGAACAACATCGTCAACAACCAAAAGACAGGCTGCATCAACGTCGGAACCGTCCAGGCTGGCGCGGCGAGGAGCTTCATCGTCTACGCCAATGTTGGGGAGAAGGAGCGTGACGAGTTGTCGAAGCAGCTTACCGTCCGGGTCGAGTCCTATGTAGGGAGCAGGGCCAGGGAGACGAAGGAGGCAGGGGAGGTCGTCGTCGCAAGGAAGGGCGTGGACGGGTCCCGGAAGGTGGCGGCGGAGATGGTGCGCGTCAAGGCGGTCGAGATAGTTGGGAGCATACTTGACAGGTACAGCAGGAATGGGCGCGCCGGCGCTGCTGCAGACGAGCTACGGGACAGGTGGATCAACGTCAGGAACACCGAGTACGGCCGGGAGGCCGGCGAGGCGGGTCTCACCGCCGGGCTGGATGCGGAGATGGAGGAAATGGAGGCCACCATGCGCCAGGGCTCCGGCCTCTCGTACATGGTCTCGTGGCACACGCGCCAGACGCTGCAGCACCTGCCACCGCTGCCGGAGGCGAAGGGCTCCCCGCCGCCGGCTGCAGCCTGGGTGGTGTCAGGGGGAGGACCCTGGTGGACACACCCGTCGTCGCATCGATTGGAAAGCGCAAGCGCGAGCACTACACGGAGATGGAGGTGATCGAGCGGCGGATGGCGTACTGGTCCACGGTGCTGTGCGGCCTGCCACCGATGCACAGAGGTGACTGCCCCGGCCACGCGGCGATCATCTCTCAGGAGCTCTCCCGCAACTCCATACTGCAGGCCATGTACAAGGATGTCTTCTTGGTACTTGCCGTACTTCTTTGCTTTCTCCGTTCTTAAATTATTGACGCTGTTGATTTTTTTTCGTTATGTTTGACCGCTCTGGCGCTCCCTCGTAAACGCACAATTCATATTCTATATGTTGCATCATTAATTTGGACAGGCTGTCGCGATGAATGTCACGGACCGCAGTGGCTCCAAGTCCACCGACTGTCCTTGCTGCCATGGGACGGCGAACAAGCGCCGCCTTCTGGACTAATTCCCTTCTCCTAATCGTAAACGCCGCCGATAATTATATATTTTTAACCTACATGCGGGGATACATATATGAATAAGACCACGCATGAACTCTTGTGTGTAAGTGTTTGTTCATGGATATGTGTATTTTATATTGTTTCAGATCACACTATGTAGCTGTACGTCTGTATCAAGCCCTACTGATAATTGCTTGTACTGCTACTATTCGGTTGGTATAAATTGCAAATAGTTTGGCTTGCTCGATCGAAAAGTCCATCTAAATAAATTATCAAGGCTACACCACATTCGCTCTTAGGACCAAAATATTACCATGCTAGTCAGAGAAAAATATAATACCATTTGTATGTAAATAGAAGAACTCCATTGTACTGCCCTCACCTATTTGGTTTGTCCACTTAACCTCTTAAACAAAACTCAGTCTCAACCGCCAACTATTTCGACTGGAACCGATTCACCCATAACTTGTCTTTTCATAAATTTTTTTTTTGAAGTGACCCGGTGCCAATTTCATTAATTAAAGGAGTGTACCGATCAGCATATGGCAAAAAAAAAGAAAAAAACAGTAACATGTATAGACTAGGTTCCGGAAATTAGTTGTGCGAGATGTCGAGCCCCAACTAATGTCCAAACTCGTGCATCTTCCTTGAATTTTGCCTGGAGTGGTGATACACTCACCTCTTTTGGTAAACTATTAATAATGCCTCAAATTTTCGTTGGATTTTCAAATTTCAACCTGTTCCATGATTTTACAAGGGCACCCTTCGCTCTCATCTGACAGCGATTTCCCCAATGGTAAAGGCCATGGCCCGACGCTGTCAGTGGAAGTCCTTCCCTCTCCTGTACATGCAAGATTATCTTGAAACCCGCTGGGCATCCTTCAGAGAGGTTGAGGTAGGTCATGCCCGCCACAGCAAATTAAAGCATTCACTAGTGTAGTCAAGCCAAAAGCTACTGACGGATGGGCAGCAATTGGAGCTAGAGCTTGTATATGACCCAATGGTTTGATTGGTTCTTCACTTGACTGTCTTCAAGGTACTCCCTCCGTTCCTAAATTATTGTCACCATTGACTTTGTTTGTTACGTTTAACTATTCATCTTATTCAAACAATTTATTGAAATATAAAAAGTTATAGGCTATAATTCAAATTTATTTAGTGATAAAACACATTCCAATAAATATATGATACTTTTTAAATTTTTTGTATAAGATAAATGGTCAAATATGACAAAAAAGTCAATAGCAATAACCATTTAGAAATGGAGTAGTAACTACCGACAAACGGGAGCTGCAGTGATGAAGAGCACTGAAGAAACTGTTCGTTGCAAGCTCAGGTGTGACTTTTGATTTGGATAGGCTGTTGTGCCCCTACTAATTGATGGAAGTATTGTACCATTGTGAATTATTGTGCATGTATCCATAGTATTGGCCTACTATTTTGACGGGTCAAAATATCTTACATGACCAAATAGCATATACAAGACCCAACAGAATTATGACATGATCCAGGAACAACATGCGGTACTTCAGGCAGCTTTTCTTTGTCTTGGGGTCAACTTATTTGGTTTTTTGAAGTGCTCTGCTGATTCTCCAAAATATCATTATAATTTCTTTGTCCCTATGGAAAGAATGCACGTTATTGAACTCTGCATTAGCTAAAAGAAGAATTGGTTACAGGATGGGAAACTCAACTTACACTCTAGCGTGTGTTGCAACACGTTTAGCCCTTAGTGGCAGCTAGATTTTTATGCCAGCATTCATCAAGCCCGTGTTCATATTCTTCGTAGCTTCATGTTTTTTTCTATGGTATCTAGAGTTAGTGACATATACTACAAGTATAATGCCTGTCCCCAGGTTCGCTTTTCCATTCTTTTCTCGCTTTAACAGGGCATTCTGACATATCCATGAACTTCCGGCCCTGGTTGATCAGTTGTAGGCCAAATTTCATCAGGCTGCGCAATCAATGCTCATGTCCTCATGTGTTGCTGCCAGCTATCGATGTAATCTTCCACGCCTTCAGAGATGTCTTGAAGCACTAGTGGAATGGCAACATCGTAGTCCGGAGAGCATCCAATAGTTACAAGAGCAGTGCCACGAATATAATTTGACAGTGTGCCTTCTTTTCCCCTTCTCTATGACTTCAAATCCCTCCTTTCCGGTCCATATAACCTAGCAGATCCCTGACTTCTTTATGCTGACATTGAGCTTTTTTTAATATATTAGGACATATCTTGCCCCTTTACTTCTCTGCTTTAGTCCTATTTTCCATAATTCTGAGTGATCGTAGTACACCTAATTGCCTAAAGCATAGAAACAATTGGCAGAAACCTACATTTATGAAAGCATCCACTACTACAATAGAGCTCTATAGTGGCGTGCAAAAAGTGGACACAGTGACGGAATCAATTTTTGCCACTACGCTATTTTTACTACGAGAGGAAAATTTTAGTGGCAGACAAAAGACTGTTGTTAAATGTAAACGTTGTAGTGGACAGAGACGGCCACTACCGGACCAAAAGCCCACTACTATTTTTCTGAGCAGAAAAAATAAAAATAAGAACGAATCCTCACCGGATCCGTACGCCGGCGGCCGGATCCACGCGCCACGGGCCAGATCCGGCCGCCTATTCACCGGATCCGCGAAAGCAGGTCCCACGGGGGACGGCGGCGCGGAGGCGGCCGCGAGGGCCAGCCGGGAGCCGGATCCGGCCCGTCCTCGTTGGATCTGAGAAGGCCGAGGCGGCGGGGTCCAATCGGGGCGGCAGCAAGGTCGGCCGGGCCAACGAGGCCGCGCGCGGGGCCGGCCGGGTCGGCCGGAGCAGTGGGGGCGGCCAGGGTGAGGATGCGCCTGTCGGAGAGGGAGAGGAGAGGAGAGAGAGGGGGAGAGGGAGAGAGAGGAGGCGGCTGGGTGGGTGAGAGTGGAGTGTGTTTTTAGGGTTAGCATGGGAGTTTTATATATGCTGGACCACCATAGCTGCGGGGCAGAAGTGTCCGCTACTATTTTTTCCTCGTAGTAGCGGGCTGGACCACTATAGTTGCGGGCCAAATATGTCTGCCACTATTTTTTCCTCGTAGTAGATATCAGCAATGTGAGAAACCACTCCAGGACTTAATGGCTTCTTTGTCAATGACAGCTGTATACATATGATTGTTTGAATCCCTACCAAAAGCACATAATAACTCTCCATTGCAGACATTTGAAGAAGCAACCTTCAAGATATGGGAAAAACTCTTCGGCTGCAAGCTGCAAAATAAGCATTTAATTTTGGAAGATGACATGCCTATTGGATTCATCAGGATCCAATGTCACTACAACGGTTCTTCCAAGATCACTTCATGGTAATCAAATGTCTTGGAGTACCGCTCAGTTGACGCTAAAAAGCGATGTTAAACATGAGAACACCCACGTGCAGCAACGTATGGCAGATCTGCCGAAACTGGATACTGTGGTTTTGCAAACCAGAACCTCCGGTTTTGTCAAATTTGCTATGAAATTCAACAAGCACCTGCCCAAGAGGGACCCTATCGGGGAAAGCACACTCTTGGATTGTCCTAGAGTCGGTAGGCCATCTAGAATGCCATCAATTACAGTAGACACGAAGGAAGAACAACAAATTAGGGTTGAGATGGAATTTTGTAGAAAGAGATAAAACATAATGTTATTCTCTAATTGCCACTTTGCCCTTTAATCACACATGTTTTATTGATAATACCACCTGCAACAAATAAACTATAAGGACATGTGGAACTATGTTATTTTTAAACCATATATGAGGTGCTCATGTTAGTTGTCCTTTATTTCCAAGACATTTGACGGCATATATTTTATACTTAGTGGTCGTCAACAACGTGATTGGTGGGGCCATTTCGCCCATGAATTTCGGTGTGCCGAAGTTGGAGATCTTGACGGTGCCACCACCTCCAATGAGGAGGATGGTCGTGGGCTTGATGTCATGGCGGACGATGCCACAATCATGCATAACCTTAGCGCCGCCCAGCAGGTGGCACAAGGTGTGGTGCATGTTGGCTTCTGCGAACGAGGGGGTGTCGTAGCCCATAGTCACGGAGGATGGCGGTGAGGCTTGGCCCGATGTTGTCTAACACGAGGGAGAAGTTTTGGCCATTATTCATGTTATATGGCATGCATGTGACGATGCGGTAGTTGAGGACACCTTCTCCTCACCGTATGTGTATTGTGGTGGCCTCTGCTGGCAACCATGCAGGGTCAGTCTTGAGATTTCAGTGGCCCAGGGTGAACGTATGAGTTGAGGCCCCCTTATATACATAAAACACAACATTTTTTTTACATGATATTTCTGCTTTGCAATTTTTTGCACTAAATTAGCTGTGTGATTTTCACCCTCCTAGCCTTAATTCATTCGCTTTCCAAGTGTTTGGGTGATATTTTTTTTCCGGCTGCACTGGTAGCTATGTTACTAACTTGATCAAGGTCAATTTGTGTACTAATTTTTCTCCGGTCCTTTCACTGACGATGCAAAACCTTCTATACGACATGATTAAATTTTTAGTCGCATTCATGCGTGATGCGCATGGGATCGGACTTAGCACTCAATCGCGTATAAACCAGGAGCCAGAGGCACAGCTTCGGTACACCGGGCCGGATTGGCTACTAGTCCTACTAAATTCGGTGGGGGAAAGCATGGGCGGTCGCATCCTGCTTCTACTATGGCGAGCATGGCATGTGAGGAATCATAGTGTAGATGGTAAAGGGGATGGATCGGTCTTGGGTTCAGCAAGATTCCTAGTAAGTTATGCTGACTGACTGACTCCCTCCTTATGGCTAAGGGCGATCAACAGGAGGGGCATGATGTAAAAGGGAAACGGAAGGTGTTTGAGGAGCATACACGGAATATGCTGTCCCATACGGGTGTCAGAGGGTGTGAGATTACTAAACATGTTTGGCAAGCACCTCCTACAGGATGGATAAAGGTTAATACTGATGCAAGCTTCTGGGCAGACACGGGGAGGGCGAGCGCCCGTGTTACTGCAAGAGACGACGTGACAGAACCGTCTCACGAGGAGATGTTCCTGTCTTCAGGATCATCTTGGGTGGCACCACGCACTGTGATGCTCGATATTACAACATACAAACATAAGCTTAATAAGAGAGATAAAGAAATACATAGGTACATCCATCATCATCATCATACATCAGAGTCTCATAAGTTGCGGAAGCGTTAAATTACATCAATAGTTCAACATAAAACAAATACGAAGTTCGATACAATCGCTCTCATCGACGATACACGACGGGCATCCGGCAGAGACAGGTGTGCTGCCCAAATACACCATGCCGGCATCCAACTCCTATCTACTCTTCGGGGCCGCACCACTCCCACGTATAGTGCCCTCCGTCGGCGGTGTAGTCGGCTCACTGTTCTACTCCAGCGTCTTCATGCGGGACGGGATCCTCTCGAAAACCACGTAGAGCAAAGCCCTGAACAACTAAAGCTCAGCAAGACTGACCCGACAAGTTGGCCATCTACAGCCGACTCCTAGACATGCATAGGCCGGAGGAAAAGGATTCTAAGCAACTAAGCCGGTCTACAAGTGTATCCTTACTTTCATCTTTTAGCGGTGCATTAGTTATAAGAAGTTCAAATTTAGTTTGCTCTAGTCTATAGCAAT
Organism: Chloris gayana; assembly: GCA_031894775.1. Classification (NCBI taxonomy): domain Eukaryota; kingdom Viridiplantae; phylum Streptophyta; class Magnoliopsida; order Poales; family Poaceae; genus Chloris; species Chloris gayana. Next base: position 11,674 of record JAUNZO010003281.1, read on the forward strand.
CCATGAAACTCAAGCAAGTGATTAGCAAACAATTAATCATTTTTCCTCTTCTTACTACGTTCCGGCGGACTAGATAAGTGGTACTCGTTACTGTTGGTATTTCTTACGTCACGAATGAATCCGCAAGCGCACGGAATACCGTTGTAGCACTTCACCCGGGAGTATTCCAAGGTATCGTATTTATATCCGCGAGGGAACGGAGTATTTCTGCAACAAGGTTAGTTTACCCAAGGACAACCAAGACAACGTAGCAAAATAGGGTCGAGAGGGTGACTCTTATCTATTTATCCTTTAAAGGTAGACGAACGCAAGCTAGACTTGTTTACTTCGGGCACCGTCTTAGGCTTGGTCCGCCAAGCCACTCCGGTCTACGAAAGCTCTACTATGTACCCGAACGTGGAGGGTTCCTTTGGATGACAGGGCTGTCACTTCCTGCCACCTACCTCTACAAACCGTGGGGCACACAGCAAACAAAGGCGATCTCCGGCCTAGACACCACGTCTATGCTATTGACCACTACTCTAGCCTCGGCCTAGAGCGAGTTCGAGAAAGCTAGAGCACTTCTTGCGAAGCGATGATCCCGTAAACAAGTATAACAAGAATTACGTCTAACACAAAGATATGTCACGATAGATAAGTAGATCACCACGTATAAATCACCAAAAAGAGTGTTTACACGCCAAGGTAAAAGAAAAGGAAATACTACTCCACTTTAAAAGGGAGGAACACTCCTTCCTCTTCCTTGCCCTCTCTCCTATTCTACTAAGATACAAGAGGCCCTTGGCCTAAGGATGAGAGTTTTGTCTTGTATCTTGATGTTGGTGGTGTGTTGAGAGAGGGGGTGTACCCCTTTATTTATAGCCTTGGAAGGTCGGCAACTTGGAGGCGGTTCCGGACGTCGGTGGCATTAATTGCAGGTGGAACCGACCTCCGGACGTCGGTGACAAACCGCCGAGAGAAAGATGGGCCGGGGGGCCCACTGTCGGTTCGGCCGAACCCACTAGGGCGGTTCGGCCGAGCGGCCTGGACTCCACTGGGCTTGATTCTTCTCCGGTGCCTTCCCCTGGCTGTGTACTTGGCCCAATCCACTTACTTGGTTTGATGTTGAGGCTCTGTTTTGTGGTTTTGGGCTTTTGGACTATATTCTTTAGTCGGGGAAAATCCGTCGATTGCAAAGCCCATGTTTCGTGCATGTTTTCCCCTGTTTTCATATGAATTGCACCTGCATTCATAATTTCACCAAGACTAGTGGAATTTGTTAGAAATAATCCCTATGTCTATTCTTGGTGATGGTGTTTGATTCAAAAAGATGCAACATGTTGACGGTAAAATTGGACCATAAGGACCGTCAACAAGACCCCCACACTTAGCTCTTTGCTCGTCCTCGAGTAAAGGTGGGAGCGTAAGTTGAGAGATCTCTCCCCTTAGAGACCTGCACACATGTTATTACAAGCCACACCGTTTTACTTGTGAACATGACGGTGGCTAACATGCATTCTTGGATGATTGATAAGTGGAACAGCTCATGACTCAAGTCACTATACTTTTGCTCACTAAGCACCTTGGGTTTTTGAAAGTTTTGAAAATAAACAACATGACTCCCGCTCCTCTTCGATTCTCTTGAATCGCTCAAAAAGTGTTTTCCTCACCAAGGCATTGTGTTGCCTCTCTTTTTCCTACTTCTTAGGCTTGTATGTGGAGCTCGGTAGGGAATGAGAGAGGCATACTTGTATCACAAATATTGCTAAGCCAAAAGAAAGGATCCATGGAGAAGCCAAGTCATGTAACCTTGATCAAGAAGTGCGTGTGTGTATGGATATGAAAAAGTGACAACTCCTATTGCAATTGGCCTCTCTTTATTTTGCATTTTCGAGACATGGCTATCTTTTTATTTTCTTTCTTTTCTTTTCTTGCTCTATGCTTGAGCATCTCTTTTCTTCTCTCTTTTTCATTGCTCATCTTTGTGAGCTTTCTTTTCATTGCTCATCTGTGTGAGCTTTTACATAGCCATGTCTCGTTTATGCGTGATTGAGAGAGAGAGAGAGGTAAAAAGAGGTGCAAACGAGGAGTGTCTTTATTTTGGTGGGGTGCTAGCTCCTAGTGTAGGAGTTTAGCCCTGGTGGAGTGTACGTGATCTTGATCAAGAGAGCATGACAAGTTTCTCTCTAGGGTCACTCAATTTTGGTAAAGCTCATTGCAATCACAAGCAGCATATGTATGTAAGTTTTGCAAGGTATGATTCATCATATGGCATTGGTAGGAATTTTTGTATCAAGAGAGGAGCATGAAGCCATGGTATTTTTGTTTTGTGAAATAAAATTCCCAAGGACTCGGTAAGCTAAGCATAAGATCATTTCGTCGAGCCATATCACACTTGCCAATAATCTAGAAAAACATGGGTCCTATGGATTTGATTATTTGTTCACGAGGCAAGTGGTGATGAAGCGAGTAATAAAAAGTGTGCAAGATCATCATGAGAGCATTAGGGAGAGACTTGGGAAAAGGTATTCAAAAGAAATCTTCCCAAGTTTTAGTTGGTCAAGTTTTGGTAATTGTTTTTCGCGTCTCGGAATGAACTTGACAAATAAAGTAGGCGAAAAGGAAGTGTGGGAAACAAACTCAAGTGCCACGAGGAAGCAGGGGCTGAGTGGGACCCACCGAGGGTTCGGCCGAACCACCCTTGTGGGTTCGGCCGAGCTGGCTAGGCCCCACTGGTGCTCTGTTTCGCGAGTTTGTGCTTGTGTTGTTTTCCTCGTGATGTTTCTGCGCGCTACGCGTGTGTTTGTCTTTGCTTTCCGCGATGTCCCCCCCACACTTGCCTTTTTGCCTGTTTTCTTCAAAATAGACAAAGATATTTCGAAACAAAACTTGCTCTACCGGTAAGGGAAGACCGGGGAGCACTAATATGATTAAAAATTTAAAAGAGCAGGCGCATTGCAATCTTGAGGAATTGAAAAAAATGATTGAAAAAAGGAAATTAAACTAAATGCGCTGCGAGAAATGATGAACGCGGGAAGGTTCATTTTAAACGTCGTATTCGTCCTCCTTCCCCGCGTCCTTGAAGAGACGCTTGATCTTGGAGTTGGTGCTTGCGGCGATGGCTCGCACTGGGCATCCTTCAAGTCTTCAATAGCGTCTTTGATCTCCGCGACATTATCACGTAGGCGTTCATGGGCTTCGCGGAGATCAACGTGTTTAGCGAGGAGGATTTGGTAGGGGCTTTTTTTAGGAGTTTTCTCCTCCTCGCTTTCATACATTCCCCCTGCCCTCTTGATGGGAGAGGGAGAGAGACGCCTCCTTATCCTCTTAGGAGGAGTGTTGCCCACGGATTCGCGGGCGTCTCTCTTTCCGCCGAGGTGAGCGGCGGGATGAGCTGCTTTCCGCCACCGCGGATTCCCTTGATCTTGAACCTCTCGCCGGGCTTCTTGATGGGGCTAGGCAGGTTGCGCCCCTCATATTGATGGTGCACCACCTGCCCGCTCTTGGTAGCGAGGGTGCCGACGTACTTCTCTCCGGGAGGGAGAGCGTTGTCGGCGGCGTCGGCGCTCTTCTTCTTGGGGGTAGATTTCCCCTTCTTTTGGCGAGGTGCCACGGCAGCGGGAGAGCTCTTGGAGGGTGTTCTTGCTGCTGTGGGTGGAGGTTCAATAGCGAGCGGTAGATCATGGATCATCAAGGCTTGCTCGGCTGGGAATGGAGACATGATCAAGGATGTCTTCGAGGCCGACTTGGCGGCAAAGCTCGCTGGTGGTGACGGAGACGTCGAGGCTTGGGATGCTACTGTCCATGGTGCTTGGGCAAAAGCTTTTTTGTGCGAAATGGACAAGGTGGAAGAAAGGTGCAAGGAAAAAATGAAAGAAAACACCTTCATTTATAGATAAAAGCATGGAAAGAATTAATTTGATTTTTCCCGCAGCATGGAAGGCACTAAGCGGGGAGATTTGATCTTGTGACCGTTGGAGACAAAAGATGAAAGAAAAAAGTGACCGTTTGGGGTCTGTCTTGGTTCGGCCGAACCAGCAAGGGGGTTCGGCCGAGCTGTAGTGGGCCCCTACGGTCCCCTTCCTTTTCTGGTTGATTGCTTGCTAAAATTATTTCGGGGAAAGAGCTACTACGGGATATAGATAAGAAAGAGCTATCATGAGAGAAAATTTAAATTAATCAAGTGCATGACATCAAATTCTTTATCTTTATCGGGCTCGAAATAAATTTTAAGGCGCTGACCATTTACCTTAAATATTTTACCTTCGTCGTCTTGAAGTGTGATTGCTCCATGTGACGAGGTGTCAATAACCGTGTATGGTCCGTCCCATTTACTTCTTAATTTTCCATGCCCGAAGAGTTTCACCCGTGAATTGAATAGCAAGACCTTATCTCCAACCTTAAATACCTTTATCTTTATCTTTTTGTCGTGCCACCTTTTTGTCCTTTCTTTGTATATAGCTGAGTTGTGGTACGCTTTGTCTCTCCATTCTTCTAACTCAGCTATCTCCATTTTTCTTTTGCGTCCGGCACCATTAAAGTCCATGTTCCATTTCCGGATGGCCCAATACGCTCGGTGTTCCGTCTCGACGGGTAAATGACATGTTTTCCCGTACACGAGCTGGTATGGGGACATGCCTATGGGTGTCTTGTATGCTGTACGGTATGCCCATAGTGCATCGGGTAGCTTGTCCTTCCATCCCTTCCCCATTTCTGTTACGGTCTTTTGCGGGATCCGCTTGATTTGCTTGTTTGAGGTCTCGGCCTGCCCATTGGTTTGAGGGTGGTATGGAGTAGCGATATTATGCCTTGATCCAAGTTCTCTTAGGAAGCTTCGGAAGGTCTTATCAATGAAGTGAGACCCTCCGTCGCTTATCACTAGCTTCGGTGTTCCAAACCTTGGGAAGATAATTTCGTGGAACATCCGGCGAGCATGCTTGGCATTTGCGGCCCTGCAAGGCATTGCTTCCACCCACTTAGACACGTAGTCTACCGCCACCAAGATGTATTCGCAGTCATGTGACTTGGTGAACGGTCCCATGAAGTCAATGCCCCATACGTCGAAGAGCTCGACTTGTAAATTGTAGTTGAGGGGCATTGCATCTCTTGCCGTGATGCCTCCAACTTTTTGACATTACGGGCATCGCACGACAAATTCCTTTGTGTCTTCGTACATGGCTGGCCAAAAGAAGCCACTTTGCCATATCTTGGCACTGTGTACGAAACACGCCGTAGTGTCCCCCGTATGGCGATGCATGGCACTTCTCAATGATTCGTGTGCTCTCGGGTATGGGCACACATCGCCTTAGCAATCCATCGGCGCGAGACACGGTAAAGGAAGGGCTCTTCCCATAAGTGACGGCGACTCTCATAGATGAGTCGTTTCTTGCTCTTTCCAGGTGGTACGTACCCCGTTGCCATGAAGTTCACAATGTCGGCGTACCATGGATGTGAGTCCCTCACTAGGAGCAGCATGTCATCGCGTAGGAAATCATTGATGGGTAATTCCTGCGGGTTAGTGAATTGTATACGCGACAAATGATCTGCCACGGAATTTTCTACTCCTTTCTTATCACGGATTTCTACATCAAATTCTTGGAGTAGAAGAACCCATCGTATCAAACGAGGTTTAGCATCCTTCTTATTGAGCAAAAACTTTAAAGCAGCATGATCGGTGTAAACAATGACTTTTGCTCCGAGTCAAGTAGGATCTAAACTTATCAAAAGCAAAAACAACGGCAAGGAGCTCTTTTTCGGTGGTAGTGTAATTTAGCCGAGCTCCGAGTCAAGGTTTTGCTTGCATATGAGATTGCATGATGCTTTTTATCTCTAGTTTGGCCAAGAACAGCCCCCACAGCAAAATCACTAGCATCACACATTATCTCAAAAGGCAGCGTCCAATCGGGGGGTTGGATAATTGGCGGCTGAGATGAGTGCATTCTTAAGGGTAGTGAAAGCGAGTCATGCATTCATCGGTAAACTCAAAGGGTGCATCCTTCGCAAGCAGATTTGTAAGGGGTCTAGCAATTTGAGAGAAATCTTTGATAAAACGACGATAGAACCCCGCATGTCCCGAGAAAGCTGCGAATGCCCCTAACATTCATAGGAGGTGGAAGCTTTTCTATAACTTCTAATTTAGCTTTGTCCACCTCTATCCCCCTTTCGAGAAATCAAATGCCCCAGAACTATGCCTTCTCTAACCATGAAATGGCATTTCTCCCAATTGAGCACTAAATCATTTTCTTGACAACGTTGCAAGACTTTGTCTAAATTTTCTAAACAATGATCGAAGGTTTTTCCATAAACGAGAGAAATCATCCATGAATACTTCCATAATCTCTTCGATCATGTCGGAAAAGATAGACATCATGCAACGTTGAAAAGAAGCAGGTGCATTGCAAAGCCCAAAAGACATTCGTCGATAGGCGTAAGTTCCATAGGGGCATGTGAAAGTGGTTTTACTTTGATCGTCGGGATGGATGGGGATTTGATGATATCCTGAATACCCATCAAGGAAACAAAAGAAAGAATTATTTGCCGGCCGTTCCAACATCTCATCGATGAAGGGCGGTGGAAAATGATCCTTCTTTGTAGCCTTGTTAAGTTTTCGGTAATCTATGCACATCCTCCATCCCGTGACGGTGCGTTGAGGGATCAACTCATTTTTGTCATTATGGACGACCGTCATTCCTCCTTTCTTGGGTACAACCTGCCTTTGGACTCACCCACTCGCTGTGTGGAACGGGATAGATAATGCCGGCATGTAAAAGTTTTAAGACCTCCTTTTTAACGACCTCCCGCATCGCATTGTTCAACCTCCTTTGAGGTTCCCTAGATGGTGTACTATCGGGGTCTATGGGAATGCGATGGGTGCAAAGAGCGGGGCTGATTCCCTTGAGGTCTCCAAGCGAGTACCCAAAAACGGAGTGATGTTTTTCTAGCACGGCTAAGAGTTTTGCGGTTTCCTCCTCCGAAAGCTTGTCACTTATGATGACGGGGGTTTCGGGATTTCCGTGAAGAAAAACGTAGCGCAAGCCTGGTGGAAGAGTTTTGAGCTCTACGGGAGGTGGCGTAGGTGTAAAAGTTTCGGGCAGCTCAAAAGTTTCCGCCGAATCATCCTCTTCTAAAATGAAATCAAGAGCATCTTCATCCAAGGATGATTCGGGGTTTTCATGAGGAAAAATTGCCATAACCTCCTCCATGCATTCTTCTTCCACAAGCGGCTCCTCGGCAAAAGAGTTTTGTGCATGAATGATAGGAAGAGAAAAAGTTTTCTTGCCGAGGGTGAAGTCTAAGGTTCTGAAGGTGATATCCCTAAGAAAAGCTTTTCTATGGGATGACCAGACCAAAACATCGAAATCCGGGATTCGAAAACGTGAAAGTCCAAGGAAACCTCTGCTTCATTACGCTTAATGCAAACATCTCTAATGATCCCCAAACTCTCAAAAAATTGCCCCGGTGGGGCTTTAAGGAGTTTGTCGGAAGGTGCCCATGTCTCGTTTCCAAATAAAGTTGAAGCAAAAGATTCGGACATGATGTTGGCACCTACTAGAGGATTATAGAGAACATCTACCATTACTCCCCGAATTGAGCCACGAATGGTTGATCTAGGATGATCAAGTCGAAGAACTTCCGAAGAAAGTTCGTTTTCCATCAACCATTCATCGCTCATAATTGCTGTCAACTTCCGAACAGTTTTTAAGAGAAGAGATTTTTCAATAGGTTCGGGGTTGGTGCGAGGAGTGCTTGGTTTCTTTTGATAGGAGTAGTTCAAGGTGTTTCCAAAATCTTCAAAAATTTCTTCCTTGAACTCAAATGGGAAATCAAGAGGTTCATCTTCCTCTATCATTGTTCTTGTGTTAGATGAGGACTCGAGTGCTAGGTGCTCCATCATGGGCACCAAGTGTTGTGTCTCTTGCACAACGAGTTCCTCATCTTCGACTCCGGCTCTACGAGTAAGTCGGCGGAAAAAGGTGTGTTTTCCACAATTCGATCCAAAAGTTCGTGTGCTTCCGCTATGGTCTTATGAGAAAAAGATCCACCCGCGGCCGTGTCAAGATAAAGTGCGGTATCGTTGCTCAATCCCGAATAAAAGTGTTGTAATAAAACGGGTTCGGGGAGCAATAATTCTGGTCGGAGTACGTTAGAGAACAGAACCGAATCCATGACGCACTTAAGGTTTCCTTTTCTTCTTGTCGAAAGCCTATTATTTCCGCTCGTAGAGAAGTGATACGAGATACGGGGAAGAATGCTAGACAAAATTTGTCTCGCAATTCTTTCCAATCACCGTTCACTCTCTTAGCGGTGTAAGTGTACCATTGCTTCGCCTTCTCATTGAGAGAGAAGGGAAACAACTTCCACTTCAATGTTTCTTGTGTCATGCCATGGATCAATCGGCATGAACACAAATGTTCAAACTCTCGCAAGTGTTCATAAGGATTTTCATGTTTAAAACCCGAAAAGGATAAACCTCTAATCATCGAAATGTAATCGGGGGAGAACTCATAGCCGGGTGAAGAAATAGGTTGTGATGATGATGGTGGCTCTAAGAGTTCACCCCGTGGAGTGGAGAAAGATTGGATGGTTGGGTGTGACTCCATGATATGTTTTTGTGAAATTTTGAATGTAAGGAGAAAAATAAAAACAGAACGGTAAGTAAGATAGATTACGAGGGCAAACCTGATTCGTTACAAAGATAACAACCGTTCCCCGGCAACGGCGCCGGAAATGCTTGTTGGTATTTCTTACGTCACGAATGAATCCGCAAGCGCACGGAATACCGTTGTAGCACTTCACCGGGAGTATTCCAAGGTATCGTATTTATATCCGCGAGGGAACGAGTATTTCTGCAACAAGGTTAGTTTACCCAAGGACAACCAAGACAACGTAGCAAAATAGGGTCGAGAGGGTGACTCTTATCTATTTATCCTTTAAAGGTAGACGAACGCAAGCTAGACTTGTTTACTTCGGGCACCGTCTTAGGCTTGGTCCGCCAAGCCACTCCGATCTCTGAAAGCTCTACTATGTACCCGAACGTGGAGGGTTCCTTTGGATGACGAGGGCTGTCACTTCCTGCCACCTACCTCTACAAACCGTGGGGCACACAGCAAACAAAGGCGATCTCCGGCCTAGACACCACGTCTATGCTATTGACCACTACTCTAGCCTCGGCCTAGAGCTGAGTTCGGAAAGCTAGAGTACTTCTTGCGAAGCGATGATCCCGTAAACAAGTATAACAAGAATTACGTCTAACACAAAGATATGTCACGATAGATAAGTAGATCACCACGTATAAATCACCAAAAAGAGTGTTTACACGCCAAGGTAAAAGAAAAGGAAATACTACTCCACTTTAAAAGGGAGGAACACTCCTTCCTCTTCCTTGCCCTCTCTCCTATTCTACTAAGATACAAGAGGCCCTTGGCCTAAGGATGAGAGATTTTGTCTTGTATCTTGATGTTGGTGGTGTGTTGAGAGAGGGGGTGTACCCCTTTATTTATAGCCTTGGAAGGTCGGCAACTTGGAGGCGGTTCCGGACGTCGGTGGCATTAATTGCAGGTGGAACCGACCTCCGGACGTCGGTGACAAACCGCCGAGAGAAAGATGGGCCGGGGGGCCCACTGTCGGTTCGGCCGAACCCACTAGGGCGGTTCGGCGAAGCGGCTCAGGCTCCCCGGGCTTGATTCTTCTGCGGTGCCTTCCCCAGGCTGTGTACTTGGCCCAATCCACTTACTTGGTTTGATGTTGAGGCTCTGTTTTGTGGTTTTGGGCTTTTGGACTATATTCTTTAGTCCAGGGAAAATCCGTCGATTGCAAAGCCCATGTTTCGTGCATGTTTTCCCCTGTTTTCATATGAATTGCACCTGCATTCATAATTTCACCAAGACTAGTGGAATTTGTTAGAAATAATCCCTATGTCTATTCTTGGTGATGGTGTTTGATTCAAAAAGATGCAACATGTTGACGGTAAAATTGGACCATAAGGACCGTCAACGATTCATTGTGAGGGGCAGCGATTCGAATCGATGTACATCCTGCAGGAGAAACCTAATTGCACGTCACATACGCGCTTCTCGGAAACCGCATGAGACAACCTTTCGCTCAGGTATTGTAACACTAGTCGGGCCTACCGCCCCGAATAGGGTCCCTCACGCGATGCCGTCCCGGACGTCATCCGTGAGTAGAGTGCTCCCTACTCTCCTCCCAAATTCCTGCCTAGTAACCAAGGGGGTAGGGTATCTCCCTAGCGTCACAGCCTCCATCGCTACGTCGGTTTATCGGGCCCAATAACACTAGCATGCAAGCAGTACATTCAAGCTTATCCACGTGGGCCGGACATGACGCGGTCCTTGAGTGCACAGACGGGGCTACTACCGTTAAGACTAGTCGGTCCTTCTCTTTCCACCTAAGTTGCTCGTCCGGCCTCCGATTTCCTTTCCATCCTTTCCATCTTGTCATCGTGTCCAGTGTAGTAGTAATCCTATACTACGAGTGATCTCCGTACCACTCGGCGGATACGTAACCCTAATTAGCAAGCATCTAGCGAAGGCTCTCTAATTAAGGCATAAAAGAATCCTACTGCATACTAGTGGTTTCATTCAACTCCTACACACCTAATGCACAAACAATCCTACAAACATAAGTATGGAAATAAAATCCTAAATTCATAAAGTTGTGCATCGGGACTTGCCTTGAACTTGACCCTCGGCGGCGGGGTCACTTGCAGCAGCGGGGACGGTCTCCTCCTCGGCGGTCACCATATTCACCTCCGAACCTACATGAATGCATAATGATGTGGGGTTTAGAGAGACAAATAAGTAATCGGTCTTTTATTGAGTAAGTTCACATTGTTTTCTTTTTATAGAATATGTGCGTATTTCATCATAATAATGGAACTACGAGTTAAGGAATCACATTACTAAGGTAGGGAGGTATCGCTGTCCATCGAGGATCAACTAGCTATTAATTTTCATTAATTCCCATGAAGCATTTAAATAAAATTCTTAGGTCCGTATGAAAGAAAGTAATTAACCCTAGGAGGCATGTATGTTTCTTCACTTGAGTGATCTACTAGTTATAGGTGACAGGCTCGGGACATTCAAACCAAAATTTAGGGCTAATTCGGGCCTCGGTAATTAATTAAGAATTTATCATGCATTACCAATAAGGGAAATTATTCAATTAATTCACCTCCGATCATGCCAATCCGACAGTACCACTAAATAGGGTAGGTAACAAGGATCCTAACAAAAATGGGTTTGCTCAAATTCGAGGTCTAGATCATTAGTTACGAATTTTGAAGTTTATACTAATTTCCTGAAATTTCTAATTTAATTCACAAATTAAAAAGGAATTAATGGCTAAGCTGGGCCAAATCTGGCCGACTTGGGCCGGCCTACGGACCCACGGCCCATCGGGCGAGCACGGCCCGGCGGCCTGCTGGCTGCCAGCCCGGCGCGGCTCTGGCTCGGCGCGCGGCCCAGCGCGTGCCGGCGCACGGCGGCGCTCTCCGGACGGCAACATGCCCGGGAGGGGCAGCAAACGGCGGTGTGTCGAAAGGTGGGGTCGGATGGCGGGGGTGCTCAACGGAAGTGGCCGGTGGCGAGTAGCGGAGGCGGGCGGCGTTCGGTTGCGTCGCGCCGGCGGGAGGAGTGTCGACGTGGTCGGCGGCGGGGTCGGGAGGCTTCACGGTGGTCCGGGAAGGCCGTCGAGGTCACCATTGGCGGTGAGGGGGTCCCGGTGAGGCTGTCGTTGACGGGGTGGTGAGGACCGGCGGTCGGGGTCGGGGAAAACTCCACCGGCGGCGAGCTCCGCGTACATTAGGCAAGAAAAGGGTTGGGGGGGGGTGCGGAAAGGAGTTGCGCACGAAATGGAACCAAGAAAGGGACCGGAGCTCACCGGAGGCGGCCGGATTCAGCGGCGGACGGTGGCGAACGGTGTCGGGAAAACGGCCGATTCGCCGTGTCCGATGAGAACGGGTGGTCGGTGACCTCACGGTGGGGTGGACGAGCTCCGTGCGCGGCCGTGGGCGGCGGGGCTCGGCCGGAGGAGTGCCGCGGCGGCCGGAGCGGCGAGCTCGAGCGATGGCGGCGATGGCGAGCGGGGCTAGGGTTAGGGTTTCGCGTGATGGAGGCGGTGAAGTGGGCGCGGGATGGGGAGAGAGGGCGTGGCCGGGGCAGGTCATGGCCGACCGGCCTACCGGCATGGGGGCGGCGCCGGCATACGGCCGCCAAGCGGCGCGCGGGCGCCGACAGCGCCTAACGCTGGCGGGTGCGGGCGACGGGCGGGTCCCACCCCATTTTTTGAACGTGCGGTGTTTTGTAAAATCAAAATAAATTATTTTAAGCACTCAAAAATTCCAAATAAAAATTTATTTGGGATCCCCGTAATTGTCTCTAATTTCTGGAGGGTCAAACTCCAAATGCTCCCCTGTAGGAAAAATAGATAAAATTCTTCCAATATGCTGATTTCCAAGGTTTAATTGATTTATTTAGGGCATTTATCCTGTGAGAAATTTTGTGGAGCTTGGCCTATATTTTTCATTTCCCAAGCCCTACAACATACTACCATGGTGGGGTCTACTTATGTTGTAAAATTCTGACTCGTAGTTCAAACGGAAGGAAAATTGAATTAATTTACCCCCTAAACTCATTTGCATGTTGGTATCAACTTGTTTTTGTGGCACTACTAAGTGATAAGAATTTTATAGGCCCCCTAGTTCTCATTGTTCGAAATTTTGGAGTGTTACAACCCTCTCCCCTTAAGGAAATCTCGCCCGAGATTACGAAAAGTTAGGAGTAGGGAAAAGCGGCGTACTGTCGCCTCAAGCGGAAACTCCGGATAGTGGGTATGAAGAAAATCCTCGGATTCGCAGGTAGCCTTCTGTTTTGAATGATGGCTCCACTAGACCTTGAAGAACTTCTGTCTTTCTTCGTGTAACTCGTTCCTTCACATCCAACACTCGGGTCGGACGCTCGGAATATGACAAGTTAGGCTGGAGTTGTTCCACTTCTTCCAACACTCGTCCACCGAAGGTTTCAGACACTTCTTCGGTTGTGAAACATGAAAAACGTCATGCACTCCCGATAGAGTGGTGGGTAGCTCGAGCTTGTAGGGAACAGGACCACATCCGGCAATGATCGGATACGGGACTACGTAGCGGGGTGCGAGCTTGCCTCTTACACCGAACCTCTGCACGCCTTTGGTATGCGACACTCGGAGGTATACATGGTCACCCACTTTGAACTCAAGTGGTCGACGCCTCTTGTCTGCGTAGCTTTTCTGCCTCGACTTAGCTGCTCTCAAATTTGGTTGTATCTCTACCACTCGTTCCTCGCCTGCTGCACGAGTTCGGGCCCAAATACGAGTCCTTTCCTCGACTCTCGGACCAACCGAGGGCTGTACGACATCGGCGAACATAAAGAGCCTAGAAGGGTGCCATCTTAATGCTCTCTTGGTAGCTGTTGTTGTAGGCGAATTCTGCCAACGGTAGACATTCGTCCCACTTCTTTTCATGGTCAAGCACATATGCCCTCAACATATCCTCCAGGATTTGGTTGACCCTCTCCGTCTGTCCGTCTATCCGAGGGTGATAGGTAGAACTACGGATCAATCTAATGCCCAACGCTGCATGTAGCTGCTCCCAGAACCTTCCCACAAGCCGTGACCCTCCGTCGAAATAATAATCCTAGGTACTCCATGCAAGCATACCACTCGGTCAATGTATAGTCGGGCGTACTTCGGCATCCTGTACCGAGTGTTCACGGGTACAAAATGTGCCACTTTAGTTAGTCGATCAACGATCACCCGGATAGAGTCATACTTCCTCGGGTGGTGGGTAGCCCAACAATGAAATCCATGCTAATGTCATCCCACTTCCATGCTGGCACGCTCAACGGCTGCAAGCTGTCCAGCGGGTCTCGGGTGATCGGCCCTAACCCGATGGCACGTGTCACATTCTGCCACATAACGAGCAATCTAATATCTAGCTCGGAGGTCATGATACATCTTGTTGCTGCCGGGGTGCATAGCATATTTGGCCACATGAGCTTCATCCAATATCTTCTTGCGTAGCTCGGGGTCCTTTGGCACAACAAGGCGATTCTTGAACTAAAGAACTCCCTCGCTATCCTCATGAAAGCACTTTACTTGCTCATCTCCCTCCTTTATCCTTCTCCTGAGGTGAGTGATGCAAGCGTCCCTTTTCGAGCCTTTTCCACTTCCTCTCGCAAGGTGGGTATTAATGCCGAGGTTGTACAATGCGCCATGGGGAACAACCTGGATAAAATGCCCATCCTTGACTCGCCGTGTCGCCTAAAGGTAATTGCGGTGAGCCTTTCTGCTGAGTGCATCGGCCACTACATTCGCCTTCTCGAGGTGATAATGCACCTCTAGCTCATAATCCTTGATCAGCTCTAGCCATCTCCTTTGCCTCATATTCAGATCCTCCTGAGTGAACAAGTACTTCAAGCTCTTGTGATCGGTGTAGATGCGAACTAGGTTGCCCAACAAATAATGTCTCCACACCTTCAAGGCGAGTACAACTACAGCCAACTCAAGGTCATGTGTAGGATAATTCTACTCATGCTTCCCGTAGTTGCCTGGATGTGTAAGCAACCACTCGTCCTTCCTGCATAAGAACACCTCCTAAACCCTTGCCCGACGCGTCACAAAAAACATCAAATGGCTTCTCCAGATTTGGCTGAGCCAATACCGGAGCGGTGGTCGGATGCTTCTTCGGGGTCTCGAAGGCTTCCTCACACGAGCGATCCCACTCAAACTTGTTGTCTTTCTTCAGCAACTCGGTCATAGGTTTGGCAATCTTGAAAAAGTTGGGAATGAAGCGGCGATAGTATCCCGCTAGCCCAAGAAAACCGTGGATCCGAGTCACCGACTTCGGTGCCTTCCACTCAACCACATCCCGCACCTTGCTGGGGTCAACAGAAATCCCCCTCTCGAAATAGCATGGCCCGGGAATGGAACCTTCCTAAGCCAAAACTCGCACTTGCTGAACTTGGCATACAGCTGATGATCCCTCAATCTCTCGGATAACAATGCGAAGATGCTCGGCATGCTCTTCCTCGGATTTGGAATACACAAGAATATCATCGATGAATATCACCACGAACTAGTCGAGCTCGGGCATGAACACCGAGTTCATGAGATACATGAAGTGTGTCGATGCATTTGTCAATCCGAAGGATGTTACCAAGTACTCGTACGAGGCCATAACGAATAGAGAATGCGGTCTTGGGAACATCCTCGGCCCAGATCTTGATTTGGTGGTAACCCGAACGCAAGTCAATCTTGAAGAATACCTTTGCTCCCATCAAGCTGATCAAACAAAATATCAATGTGTGACAGTGGATACTTGTTCATGACAGATCACGGCATTGAGAGGTCGGTAATCCACACACAAGCGCAATGATTCATCCTTTTTCTTCACAAACAAAGCTGGACAACCCTAAGGTGAGGAACTAGGACGAATGTACCCCTTGTCCAACAACTCCTTCAACTGCTCCTTCAACTCGCCAATTCTTTGGGTGCCATCATGTACGGCCTCTTTGAGATAGGCGCTGTACCCGGCTGCAACTCAATCTTGAACTCTATGTCCCTGTTCGGAGGCATGCCCGGAAGATCCTCAGGAAACACATCGGGAAAGTCACAAACCACTAGGATATCCTCTAATCCTTCAACTATGGCTTGATGCACTGCCGAGTGCAAGTCTTAGGGTAGGACAGTCGGAGAACGTCCTTCCCATGCAATTGTAAAGTCAAGCTGACGGTGAGCGCATCGATGTCCAACACCGCCTTGTGGTACTTCATCCGAGACCATACCCAATATCACATCAATGTTGCTGCCCGTAACTACTATACAATCCGTGGGATACACCTTGGTCCTCGGAGTAACCGGTGCCCATCTAACCTCATTTCTCGCTGTAATCCGACCACCGGCTAACTGGATCGGATATGACGACCTCATAGCACTACGGCTCAATCCCGATCTCTCCACGGACGTAGCACCGATGAAGTTGTGCGATGCCCCAGAATCAAATAATGTAAGTGCGGAGTGATCTTGTACGAGAAAATATACCAGCCATGACTAGGGCGCCATCGAGGATCTCCTCGGTGGTGGTGTAGTTGACTCGACCGATCCGAACCGCTGCTCTGTTGTTGTTGTCGTTGCGCTGCGGGGCCGGGTTTGCCTTCTTGTAGGGGCAATCCCTAGCAATGTGACCAGGGCGGCCACGGCAGTAGCAGGGTGCGCCTGGCCCGTAGCCCTGCTGCGGCGGTGGTTGGCTCCCCGAGGCGGCTTGAACGGGGAGGGGTGCCGGAGCACGCTGCCCGGTCTGCTGCGGTGGCCTCTGCTGGGGTGCCATCCGGGGGGACCTTGTGGCTGGAGCGGTGCGGCGATCGGCTGGGTGTGGTACCGCTGTCCCGCAAGGTCGGTGTAGACCATGCGGTACTTGGCCGTGGGTGGGTTGGAGAAGCACCCGGTGCCGGCGGACCTCTTTCGCTTAGTCCGAACCCATCGTAGCCATCCTCGGTGATGATGGCGTTGTTGACAAACTCCACGAAGGTGCCCGTCATGTTGAGGTTGAGGCGGTCCTGCAGCTCCGCATTGAGCCCCTCCATGAAGCGGTCCTTGCGCTTCGCGTCCGTGTCCACCTGCTCCGGGCGTACATGGCCAGCTGGTTGAACAGCTGGGCGTACTCCTGTACGCTACGGCTGCCCTGGGTGAGGGACATGAACTCCCTCTCCTTCCGGCGCATCACTCGGCTGGAATGCAGTGAGCACGGAAGACTGCCTTGAAGTCCTCCCAAGCCACCCGAGTGCCGGCGGGCAGGGTGGCTAGGTGGTTAGCCCACCATGCGGCGGCGGCGCCCTCCGGCTGCTGCGTCACGTACAACGTCTTCTGTATGTTGGTGCAGTGAAGCAGTCCAAACTTGGACTCGGTGAAGCGGATGAAGTCCTCCGCCCGCATCGGCTCTCCTGAGCCGTCGTACCATGGTGGCTGGGTGTCCAGGAAGTCCTGGTACGAGCTGTCCTAGCCTGGTGCGTGGTTCCGGCAGCCGCGGTTGTCGTCTCCACCTGCGGGGTGCTGCTGCCGGACCTCCAGCAGGAACTCGTTCTGCTGCTGCTGACCGTCCCTCACAGCTGCGAGGAACTGCGCTATCAGGTCCATCGGGTTGGGTACCGGTGGAGGTGGCGGTGGCGCCGGTGCCGGCGGCAGGTTGTTCCCGGCCCCCTGGTTGGAGCTCTCGGGCTGATCCCCAAAGATCTCGTGGAGGTTCCGCATTCGCACCATTCTGTTTATGCAAAAGCATGAAATCAATTAGTCAATTAATCATGTCCGAAAAATTGACATGGAAAATAACAGCATTAATAACTGACAGCAGCAAATCTAAACAGTGCAATAGTAAGATGAACATTGGTATCCAAATTATGACACACTGCATAATTAATATTTACACCAACATCCCAACACAATACTTAGTTCACCGGTTCACAGCATGCCGGCCTAGCATTCATACATCAATTTCGATTACAATTATGCTAGAATTAAAGATACAATTGGATTGTTGGGAACAATCCTAGCCCTCATCGTGATAACTCCGCTCAACCCTCCTCCTCGTCGTCGGGGCCTTCGAGCTGCTCTCCCCGACGTAGAAACGTGGTCACATAAGGACCCGGGCCATGGGGGCCGTACTCGTCGAGGAAACGGATGTAGCGGTCCAGTGCCTCATTGCGATCTGCAATTGCTGTGTCCCTTGCCGCAGCAGTCGCCTCGAACCTCTGCCTGAAGAGCGGTCGGTGCGAGCTCCCTTTGCTGAAGCTGGTCACGTAGTGCCGCGTTCTCTCCGGTAAGTATCGCAATCTGCTGGTCTCTCTGTACCACTCCTGTGTCGGCGCTCCGCAGGTCATCCAGCAACCTGTCTACCTCTATCGCACGAGCGGCATAGTGACGGTACAGTAGGTCGGAGTAGTGTGCGGTGGCTGCTAACATGGGAGCATAGCGGTGGGTGGTGCTCTCCCTCAACACGTCCAAATGACGTGTCCAACGGCGGTCGAACGGGTCTCCCACCGGTAGGTAAAGGTAGGGTGTCCCTACAAGGTCGTGGGCGTAAAGCTCACAAAGTCGAGTGAGCGCCTCCAAAGCGGCCAGGTCCCACATGTCCTGCCAGGTGATCCCAACAGCGATCACCATCCAGGGCTCCTGTGGTGGGTAGGTCACCTTCTCCGGCACCACGACGTGTATGGTGCAGGAGGGGTAGCCTCGCTCCACGTACTCCTTCCCTACGTAAGTCGGGGACTCCGTGTAGCCCAACGTCTGCAATGCCTACCAAAGCATCACAGGTAGGCCTACACGCTCCGTGGAGTTAGACCACATCCAACCGTTATCCAAAACCTCAACATTTCCTGCCATCTGTACGAAAGATAATTTTCGAGAGTGAATACATAACTTATTAATGCCACATGAACAATGATAGAAACGACATCTTATAAATAAGTACATCATGGAAACAAGTTCAACATCAATCCTAATACACATCTCTACATCCAGCACAAATTAGGATACAACTCGATCTTTCCATCGAGTACAAAATATACATCATGACTACCACACCCTAGTCATCCTCCTATGCTGCCACCCACGAGGTACCCCTACCGGCCAGCCGTACCGCCTAGCACGGTCAAACCGGAGGGACCCCGTAGTCAACGTCCGAGGTGGCCTCGTTGTCCTCGGGAACCGGCGGTGCTACTGCCGCCTGCAACTGCTGCTGGGGGTGAGCAACCTGTGCCTCCGGTGTCTCCACCTGCCCGGCCATCTCGGCCACTGTCTGTTGAGCTGCACCCAAGTGCCCCTGGAGGTGGTGGATGTAGCTGTTCCTCTGGTTCAAGGTGGCGGCGAGATCCGTGACCTCGGTGTTGAGGAGGTTCCGCGTGTGGGTCAGCGTATCCTTCTCCGGGAAAAGCTCGTCACGCTCCTCCGCCAACAAGTTGCGCTGAACCAGCAGCGCGTCACGCTCGTGGACGATAGCGCCACGCTCGTCAGTAACCCTCTCCAGCTCCAACGTCCTCGCGTGCGAGTGTGAGCAGTAGCATGCTCACGCTGCTTCGAGGCCTCCAGCCGAGTCCTCAAGTCGCGGTTCGCGGCCTCCAAGTCGTTGGAGCGCTCGCGGTGACGCAGTACCATTGCGTCCGCGTCCCGGCGTATCTAGAGCATGCTCTTGGCGTAAAGAGAAACACGGTGATAGCCCGGCTCGGTGCGGCCTATCCTCCTGAGCGTCGTACGCCCACCTCGTCGTCCTGGTCCGAGTATGGGAAGCATCTCATACCGGGTACCGGCCAAGGCGTCTCGGTGAGTCCTGCAGTACTCGGCCAGCACGCGATGAGCCACGTTGGCTCGTTGTTGACGTCAAAAGTCGCCAACACACCGTTGTCCGGAGAGTCCACCGAAACCCCGGCTGACGCAGGGCCCTGTGCTCCCAACGGACCGGCTCGGCTCGCCGATTCTCGTGTGCGCTGGTGCGTGCCGGATGGTTTTCCTGCAAACCAACAAAGACAATAAAAGGTGTAAAATTCCGGGTCATCGGCCCGGATAGACCGATGTGCAGCCATGGCCGATTATGGCGTAAGATAGACAGAATCGGCCATCGACAGGGAACAGCACGGCCCATCCATTTATGTATTAAATGCCAGGCAAACGAATCGTGATACAAACGATACGAAATCGGCCGACGCTATAACATGCGATCGGTGGCTAGCAGCCGATTTCGTCGGTAAGCGATCAAATCATTAAGACTTTGCAGGGATGCATTATCGAATAAAATGTAAACAAGGTAATTATTAATGGGATGTAATTAATTTGATAGCAAGAAGATAGTTTAATCATCAATCGGAGCGATGAATCGGCCGATCGGGCATCCGGCCGATTCTGCCATCGATTATAGCGATGAATTATTTAGATCTATCTAAATGTATAATGATGATCAATAAAATCATACTAATAACTCGGGTTCAAAAGCAGCTTTAACAGATTTGGCACTAATTAAACATAAAACAGCTAATGAACGTGATAAGCAATCGGCTAAACACTCCGAAAGAACAAGTAAGACAAATACAACCACGCAGATCCCAAATCGACCGGTCGCTCCAACAGGACAAGTCAACCGATGGCACGCGATCGGACCAGGTCTAACGGCCGCGCACGCCTGGCCGATTCAGGACAAGCACAATCATAAACGCCTTAACTATGAAAGTAAATCTACACCCTAGCCAATCGGCTGCATGCGCCTAGGACAAGTCAACTATCGCAAAGGCAAACACAGGACACGTCAACTGAATTTGCACGATCGAATCGGCCAAGATGTAAAAGAAATCTCATAGCGGCTATCGTGACTCGAACGACCGGATCCGAGCCAATCGGCGTTGTGAGCAAAGGCTGGAACGGGGAGGCGGGACAAGTCAAACTACCTCCACCACGAGCCCGGACCGGGTCGACTTGACTCATCCCGCCGATACTCACTACGCCGATCGAGAACAGATCCGGTCGCCGGATAACTAGCAATTAGGCCATCTAATTACGAACAATGCGCCGAGAGACTAGACGACATAATTACCTTATCAAGCCAACTTATTGTCGACCGGAGCCCCGAGGATCCCCGCGCAAACAGATAAAGACTTGACAGAAAATTAGGGTTTGGCGATGCGCCGAAAGTTGTGTTGGATGTGAATCGAGTTTACATGTTACATCCGAGTATATATTTATACTCGGCACAAAGAATCCTACGCGGACCCTCTTCGGGCCGATTTCCTAACCGACTAGGATCCTTTTCCAAAATTAAACTATTATTTCTAATTTTACAACGTGGGCCAGGCCCATCAATATTATGCTCTTCTCGTTGGCGTCCGCGCACGATTCCCGGGAGGGACGCGCCTCTTACTCGTCCATGCGGCCGTCGGTCTTCGGCCCACCGGCCCTCTTTTGACCTATAGTTGCCGACAATGGGTCCCTTGGTCAAAAACCGGCGTCAACACATGTCCCCCGAGTCTGGGGTATGCAACGCATGCGTCGGACCGATCTATTCTCTTTTATTGCGCCGGTTTTACTCGCCCGTCACTTCTCCATAAAACCCAGGGCCACCCCCGGTCATTTCCCATCCGTTTCCTCTCCTTGGCCTTCATCTTCCTCCTGTTCCGGCGACCTTTTCCTCCTCGAGCCTTTTCACCTTCTCATCGCGCCGTCGCCGTTTTTCTTCTCCGGCAACCATGAATCCTGCTGTTGCTGCTGCTGCGGCCGCCGCCGCCGGCCGCGTCGTCGCCACCACCAACGCCGTTCCGGAGGTAATGTACATTCGGGCATCCTTCTTTTCTACCTTTGCAATTTTCTTCGCGTTCTTGTTCTTGTTCATTTTCACAATTTATCTTCTTCCCGTTCCGCTTCTCATTTTAGCCCTATTCCTTGTTTTTAGGAGATCCGGAACCAAGTCGTTATTCCGTCCAACATCCCGACTCATTTCTTCTTGGGTCCTATGGGCGATCCCGACCCCACAGATCTCATCCGTGCCGAAACGAACCGCGTTCCGTTTCGGCAACGATCCCCACTATCGGCCGAGTGGGCCAACAGCTTTCGGTCATGGCCGACTCCCGTTGCGGGATGGCGTGATTGGTATAACCGGGTGTCGGCCATCCATCCGCAAGGTTGGGCCAACATTGGCATCGCCCATGCCATCAAGCTTTCTCCGGCCGATCACCACAAGAATGAACCGTTGTCGGCGGCCGCTTGCTATCTCTCGGTCGACGCCCCGAACCGTTTTATGTTCGGCCACGGCCCGGCTACCATGACCCTCCCGGACACGGTCATGTTGGCCGATTTGAATATCACGGCGGAGGCCACTCCGGATGCCATCCGCATTAAGTCCTCCCACCGGATCAACCCTAAGGACACCAGGGGTTGGAAGGTCTATATCCAGTACCTACAACAAGGGGCACGGCACGGTCGATCGCCGCGAGCACGTTGCCTTCCTCAACATGTGGCTTGACCACTTCTTCTTTTGTGGGGTCGAGTGAGCCCCACAAACAATTTTCTGCCGATAGCCGATAGGTCGGCCGACGGCTATGCCCTTCCTATGGGCAAGTATCTTCCGGGGTCGGCGTACCTCCTTCTTCACCAAGTTTCGGTGGAGTTGCGCTCCGGCCGATCAGTCAAGAACCCGGGTGGCCCTTGGTGGTTTATCCAAATGTGGTTGTCCCTTCATACCACCAAGGCCATCGATCTCGACCTCGGTGTGCTCACCTTCCCCGGCAACTACGCCGAATCGGCCACGCCCGGATTCAGCCGTTGCATCTCTTTCGGGAAGCGTTATCCATGGCACCGGGGCGGCCATGTCGGATGACAACCTGGCGTATTGGTTCGCCGCCCTCTACAAGGGCCTCAACAACGAAAGTACGGATTGGTATCCGTACATCGATTTCTTCGAGAAGGGGTACGACACTCCTTTTCCGATCGACCCAACTTTCCCAACGGCCGATGGGGAGGCGGTCAAGATCTTCACCACCCGCATCCGCCCCCGTCCGCTGCCGACGGGACTTATTGCTCGGGAGCAAGGCCTTCGCTCCTATGAGTTCTACCACCCGTCGGTGGCGGCCCGCCAACTCGGCTTCGGCCGCTTGCTCCCCAGCCTCTTCTATGTGGGGCGGATAAAGGCACGGGCTACCGTCGACAACGCCATTCGGTGGAATTGGCTCGTCGGCCGCACCGCCGATGTCGTCACCGGCGACTTGGCCGGATTTTCCCGGCGACCCGGAGTACCCGCCTTTTGACCGTTGGTGGGGCGAATGGAACCGGCACCTCCGCAGCCGGAACACCGCTTCCTTCTTCTCCGGCCTAGTCCCGAGAGAACCTTTCGCCGAGGTACGTGTAGCCAATTTATTTTTGTAAAGCCGATTTTGTAAATGAAATCGGCCACTCCAAATGCTCACCCTTGTATATTCTCTTTCAGTCGGACTCGGAGGAGCCGCCGACCCAGAGCATCGGCGGCCGGCCGATTGCATATTTAATGCCGAGCCCAATTGTTCCGAATATCGGCTTCACCGACCGCACTCCTGCTCAAGCATTTACGGCGATGAGTCGAGGGGCGCCAGCTGCCCGCAAGGCCAAAACTAAAACAGCCGCCCTCAAAAAGAGGAAGGCTAATGTGCCAGCTGCAGGGTCGACTCAGGCCCCGAAGCGATACCGCGCGCCGCTAAAGCAGCTCCGTGCGCCCGTCCGACCCGGACTACTACAGTGAACCGTCTCCGCTGCGTCAGGTTGTTATTGCATGATCGCCGATTCCTTTTCACTTAACATGCCGTCTAACTATGAGTTCTTAGCAGGAATCGGCGGTCCCTCCTCCTCGGGTCCGGACGCCAACGCCCGATAGGCCGATCCGCCCGCCGACTCCTCCACGGGCCAAGACGCCGACGCCCGAAAGGCCGATTCAAACAGCTTCGGAGCCCGAAGTCGTACCAAGCCGGGCCGATCCAAACCCTACGGAGAGCCCAACTCGCTCGGATCGGCCTGCGTCTCCCGAGGCCGCCGCCGAAGCTGAACAAGCCGGCCATGCGTCGCCTACGGCTCCTCCCAAAGGCACCGCTGCCGACGAAGAATCGGCCGGCCAGGAGCCTCCCGCGGCTTCTCCCGAAGGTACTGCTGCCGATGAGCCGGCCGGCGAGCGTCGCCCGATGCCACCTCCGAGGATGTCGTCGGTGCAGGTGGATCGGCCGCCGAGAGCTGCTTGAAACACACGAATCCGTGGGTTCAATGGCACAGCCGATGGACGTCCGGCCGCTTCGCATTGACGCTTCGCAGGTTTGTTTTTACTATTTCTTCTTTGATTCGCCGCTGATTATTAGCTTCATCTTATTTTTCTTGGTATTTCGGGCGCTCGGCTTCCCTCGTCTCGCGCCGATTTTGGTATCTACCTCCGGTCTTATCACCATGACCGAAATCGCGCGCAGGCTTGAGGCTTCCTCGGTTGATCGCTTGGTGGCCGACGCCCACCCCATACGGGCCCGGTACTTGGAGGTCCGGACCGAGCTCCCGGACGATGTGCGCGATGCTCGCACCGTGTGGCATACATGGAGTACCGGCAAATGGACTTCATCCGTGCCCGGCAGCCGTCCGGCTCGCCACGCGGAGCAGCAGCAAGCTGCGTTACTTGCCGAGAACTCCATCAAGCGTTCCGAGGAGGAGGCCCGCAAGACCCGGGAGATGCAAGAGCAACTCTCAAATCGGCAGGATGAACTGCAGGTAATCAACCAGGAGATTGCCGATTTGAGAGCATCGCCGGCTCTCAAGGAGAAGGAGGCGGCGGCCTTGGAAGCCACCATTGCACAGCCTATCGGTTGATGTGGCGGCTCAACAGAAAGCGACGGACGAGGCAATCCAAGCGGCCGACAAGATGGTTGCCGCGGCGCAAGCCGATGTCGGCCCCATTGAGGACGACCCGTTGGTCATGGCCAACCTTGACTCCATGCTGGCCCGTGCATTATCCGCCGTCCAAGACTTCTTGTCCCGTGCTCGAGGCCGTCGATTATGCTTAGGTGTAATAGGATCTTGAACAAAATTTTGTTGTAAATATTTTTGCACTAAGGGCGATATACAATAATATCGGCCATCCGAAGACGACGTTTAACACATCGGCTGATTTGTCCGTGACTTTCTGCGTTTTACTTTCATATTTTTTGGCTAAGGGCGATACTCTCGATATCGGCCGTCTCAAGGCGATGTACATCGACATCGGCTGTAGTCTCTTTTAGGCCGAACACTATGAGTTAATCCAAATACTAGGATAATACTCGCTTCAAATACTTCCCATTAAGTGCTCGGCCGAATTCTTCCCCTGCTAACTCTTTCAAAATATATGCATTACCCGGTGCCGATCGGCTAATCAAATAAGGTCCTTCCCAATTAGGCGACCATTTACCAAACCGATTGTCCTTCACGCCGATCGGCATCCTAAGCTTCCAAACCAAATCGCCCTCTTTAAACCTGTTTCGCACAACCTTCTTATCATAATGGCGGGCGACCCTCGCCTTATTCTCGCTCTATCTTTTCCAATGCATCCAGCCGATTTTGTACTACGTCTTCTAATTCATCCATCATCAATCCGTGGTACTCGATCGGCCGATAGCTTTTGTTGCAATTCAATCCTTCCGGAGCCGATAGCTGTCTCCCATGGCGATACGGCTTCGTGCCCATATACAAGCCGATACGGCGCGACTTGCATGGCCCCATGTCGTGACATACGATAAGCCCACAAAGCGTCCATCAATTTCATGTGCCACTTACGAGGATACTCTTGTATTTTCCGCTTGATCAACTTGATCGGACTCTTATTTGCCGCTTCGACTTGGCCATTAGCTTGGGCATAATACGGCGACGAATTAATCAACTTAATCCCCATCTCTTCAACAAAAGATTGAAATTCGTCCGACGTGAATACTGATCCTTGATCCGTCGTGATTGTTTCTGGAATCCCAAATCTATAAATGATATGCTCCTTAACAAACGTTATCACGTCGACCGTCGAAACTTTGCGATAGGGTGCCGCTTCAACCCACTTTGTGAAGTAATCTGTAGCTACCAATATGTATTGATGTCCTTTGCTTGATGTCTGGATTTATCCGGCCGATCATATCCATGGCCCAGCCTCTAAACGGCCAAGGTTTGATCACTGGATTCATAGCCGATGCAGGCGCCCTCCGTATAGGCCCGAATTTCTGGCAATCTTGGCAACTTTTATAATATTTGAAACAATCGGCCAACATTGTCGGCCAGTAATAACCAGCTCGCCTTAGCAGCCACTTCATTTTATGGGCCGATTGATGCGTTCCGCAAATCCCATCATGTACTTCGCTCATTACCACTTTGGCTTCGGTGTCATCAATACACTTGAGAAGCACCCCATCAATTGTCTTGAAAAATAATTGATCATCCAACAGAACATACTTCAAGGCTTTATATCTTATCTTCTTATCTCGTAGGTTGGGATGGATTGCTCAAAAATTTCGAATTTCCGTACGCCAATCGGCTTCTTCAATATCAGCTATTTCCAAACTGTTTTCGGCGAGCCGATATCCGGATGCTAGTTGAGCCAAGTTATTTGCTTCAAGTTCTGCTCTCTTGGTATATGGCTAACTTTAATACACTTGAATCTTTTCATTAACTTCTGACATTTTCTATGATATTGCAACAATATTTCGTCTTTACACTCATACTCATCGGCCAGCTGACTCACGACCAACAAAGAATCGCCAAAAATTTCCACAAAATCGGCCCCGGCATCGATGAGTAGTTCTAGTCCTTTCAATATCGCCTCATATTCGACTTGGTTGTTGGTGTGCGCCTCTACTGTAATAGAGTATCCACGTATTGCCCCCGAGGCGACACAACAACCAAGCCGATTCCACTTCCTTCCTTGCAAATTGAACCATCAAAGAACACCGTCCATGGCACCGGTTCCACGTATCCGGCCGAGTGTTCACCGTGTTGCACTATTAAATCAGCCAATACTTGCGCTTTTACTGCTTTGGCCGATTCATAGCCTAGATCAAACTCCGCAATTGCCAACATCCATTTGCCCAACCGGCCTTTGGGGACCGGGGCCGATAGCATATATTTTACGACATCGGCCCGGCAAACCACGAGTGCACTCCTCGGCTAACGGATAATGCCTTAGTTTTGTGCACGAAAAATACAGACAGAGACATAACCTTTCCACCTCTCGGATACCGTGTTTCTGCATCAATTAATTTGTGGCTGAGATAAAATATGACCCGCTCTTTTCCCTCCTCGTTCTTGAGTCAATGCTGAGCCGATGCACCTATCATTGGCCGATAAATATAACTTAAAGGGTGTGCCCGACTTTGGCGGGACCATCACCGGTGGGGACACCAAATATTTCTTGATATCTTCTAAAGCCCTTTGATGGATCGGCTCCCATCGAAATTCTTGATTGGCCTTGAGTTTTAATAATGGCGTAAATACATCAAGTCGACTAGACAAGTTTGAGATAAATCGCCTAATAAAATTAATCTTGCCGATCGGGGACTCGGAGCTTCGTCTTGTTCGTCGGCGGTTCCAGACTTTTCGATAGAATCAATACTCTTAGGGCCGACTTCAATTCCCTTTTCATGCACAATAAACCCCGGAAATTGTCCAACTTGAGACACCAAACGCACACTTGAGCGGGTTCATCTTCGAGCCGTATTGTCTTGTCCTCTTCAACACTTCTCCGAGATCAGCCACATGACTTCCAACCGATTTTGATTTCACCATGACATCATCAATATAAATTTCCACCAATCGGCCGATCAAATCGTGATATATAAAATTCATGGCTCTCCGATATGTAGCACCAGCATTTTTTAGTCCGAAGGTCATGACAACCCATTCATATAGCCCCAACGCTCCGGGCATCCGAACGCTCGTCTTCGGTATATCTTCTTCGGCCATAAAAATCTGATTGTACCCAGCATTTCCATCCATAAAGCTCAAAATTTTGTTGCCGGCGGCTGCATCAACTAACAAATCGGCGTTTGGCATTGGGTACTCATCTTTCGGAGTCGCCTTATTCAAATTTCTGAAGTCAATGCAGACCCGCATCTTTCCATTTTTCTTTTCCACCGGCACAATACTCGGAAACCCACTCCGCATATCGGCATGGCCTAATGAAGCCGGCTTCATATAATCCGATAATCTCTTCTTTGACGGCTTCATAATACCTAGGGTCAATTTTCCGAGCCCCCGCTTATATGGCCGATATCCGGGCTTGGTGGGCAACCGATGTTCAACGATCGATCGGCCGAGTCCGAGCATCTCACTATAATCCCAAGCAAAACAATCTTTAAACTCTTCCAATAAGGCCACTAATTCATCTCTTACTTCTTTACACAATTTCTTGCTAATATATGTCGGCCGAGGCTTGTCTCCATCCCCTATATCTACCTCTTCTAACTCGTCGGCCGACACAAAACCGTGACCTAATTTCCCGTCTTCCGGTTCGTTAATCGGCCGACTCATCATATCCTCGGTGCGTGTATCGATCGGCCGATTGTCCGTCAATTCTCCCGTGGGGCCCATCGGAGCAGCCGGGGTACCCGACCCCCGGTCACAATAACTCCGTCGTCCGTGATGTTTATGGCCTCCGCATCCCAATATGTGCCCGATAAACAAGGCAGGCTCTCCAGCACCGGCAAACTCGAAATCGGCGGTTGCAATGGTTACGGACTTATCGGCCCGCACGATTTCGACCTTGTTGCCGACCCATTGAATCAAACACTCGGTGCATAGTTGATGGGATGCAACAATTGGCATGAATCCAGCCTCTCCCTAACAAAGTTGTGTATGCACCTTTCCCGTCGATGATGAAAAAAGTGGTGGGTATGGTTTTGCTACCCACAGTGATCTCCATTATTGCGGCCCCACGCACATCTTGGCTTCTCCCGCTGTAATCCTTGAGCGTTAGATTAGCCCTCATCATTTCTTCCGGCGTCTTCCCGAGCTTGCGGTATGTAGTAATCGGCATGACATTGACCGCTGCTCCTCCGTCGACCAACATTTTCCTCATCGGCGACCCTTTGACGTAGCCGCTAATGTACAATGCCTTGAGATGCAAATGATCGAGTTGATCGGCTTATCAAATACCACCGATTCCGGCGTCCACGTAATCTCCGAAGTCTCCCCAACCGGTTCTTCTTCAGCCAAACTTTCATCGGCCGATCCAACAATCCTGGACATCATGGATATCATATTCACCGCGGTTTCAGCCCGGACCACCCGAGACCGCACTTTCGGCCTCCATTCCTTCTTGGGCTTGGACTCATCATCTTGGTCATCTCTCGTAATACCGTCCACCCTTGATTTCTCGACAGCGCATTCTTTGGAGCCTTCTCTTCCGGGTTTTGCTCGAGCAATCCACCGGGGCACCACCGTTCTTCGTTCTCGGTTTGATCGCCTCTCGAATCTTCATGGTATTGGTGATCAAACTCTTCTTCATCGTTGATTGGCCCCGACCGATCGTGAACGGAGGTTCTCTTTGGCACCACGCATCTCCGTCTCATCATAGCCGTGATCATAGCCGATCGCTCTTCCGGAGGCCGATCGTTGTGATTCGTAGTTGCGACTAATCGGCCGTCCCCGGTAACTTGATGACCCGCCATCACGATACTCCTTTTGGCCACTGCACTCTGGGCAGTTCTCGATAGATGGAAGCTTCATGTTTTGCTCCCAGCGATGATCGAAAGAAAGGACAAGCCCGGTGTGGGTCAAAATCTTCTCGGCGGACCACGCCTTGTCCGTACTCGCTGACTTTGGTCGATAGATTCCTGTTCACGTGCCACCCGAACTCTTTCTTCCCTTTCTCTCTTCCTCTCATATCGGCGTATGAAACCAGCCGATCCACCGCCGATGGTGTTGATGTACATCGTATTAGCCGGGAAAGGGTGCCCATCAACCTTCATCTTCTTCTTTACATCGGCTGCTCGCAATACCCCACCGTCAACCGCCCTGCTGGATTTCATCTCTCATAGCATAACAATCAACGGTGTTATGATGCGAATTTCCATGCCACTTGCACCACTTAGCTATTTTCTTCAATTCCTCCGGCGTAGGAATTTTGTGATGAGGGGAAAGCTGGATTTTCTTTTCCCGCAGCAGCTGATCAAATATCTCGTCGGCCTTAGATAAATCAAAATCATATTTTTTCTCCTTAGGATTGACATGCGGAGAAAATATCGGCCGTTTGTTATTAGTCCACTCAACCGCATTAATCCCCTCTTCATCACCCTCACCTGTCGAAATCAGCATAAGCCATCCGATACCGCCGGTTCCTGGTGAGCTGGAGATTCTCTTCCCGGCCGATCGCCTCGCGGGTCAGCTGTGCCAGCCCATCAAACTCATGTGGGGTAAACTTTTCTTTAATGTTGGAGAATAGTCCCGCATAAGCGATTTCGGCCAATCGTTGCTCTGTCAGGTTCGGATTGTAGCATCGTCCCCTCGCAGTCCCGAACCTCTCGTATATAATCAGCCACCGATTCCCAGCTTTCTGTTTCATCGCCATTAAATCGGACAAACTAAGCTCGGTAATGCCCGTGAAGAAGTACGAGTGAAACCTTTTCTCCAGATCGGCCCAACTCCGAGTAGAACCAGGCGACAGCGAAGCAAACCATGAAAAGGCCGATCCGGACAATGATAGTGGGAATAGCCGAACCCGCAAAGCCTCCCGAGTAGACGCCTCACCAAGCCGTGCGTCATACCGGCCGATGTGCTCCATAGTTGATGTGTTATCTTGCCCGGAAAACTTGGAAAACTCAGGAATTTTATACTTATTGGGTAAAGCCACGGAATCCATCCGATCAGGGTAAGGTCGCCGATACAATGCACTCTTCTCCTTAGGCTTCAAATCGAACCGATCTTTCATCATATCGGCGATCTTAGCCATGAGGCTACTCATATCATTGGGTTCAGCAGCTTGCTGATCCGGTCCCCGTCATATAAGCTGTGTTGGGCTGTCCCCAGTCGGGTGTATCAACTAGCCGTTTCCGGAAATCCCGGTGCGGTAGCCGGGAACAGTGTACGCGGAGCGATTCCATAATTCACGGCCGATTAGATCGGCCGTCCAGATCATGAATCCCTGTCCCCCAGCCCGATGCAGTTGGTCGTGGAATACCGGATATCGGTCGTACTATAGTGGGTGAGTTCTCAATTCTACCCGGGCCGGTATTTGGTACGTAGAAGAAATTGGGCTGCTGTGCCATCCGTGGGACCGCTGCCACATTGGTTGCTGCCCCTAACTCGGAAGTCGGTCGTTGTACATCTTGTTTGTCGCCCTCTTCCGTTACCGACTTCTTGGGGCCACCGTCATCCTCTTTGCCCGGCTGGGTTGTACTGGTACTCGCATTTGCATTGTCCTTGCCAGGCCATAGGTGAGGTGGCATGCCGTACGAGGGCTGAACCCCGCCGGCGGTGTGGTATTCTGGAGGCCGATTCCCCGAATCGGTCGTACAAGAGTGCCAAAAGGCTGAGTGTATGCAGGTCCGAATACCCTTCAGTGAACGATCCGCCATCAATTGTGTCCTTGATCAAATTCCCGATGGTGTTGGTCAACACGCCCGATTGATTGATTAGGGCCTCGATGAACGGACGAGTTGACCATATCACCGAGTTGGTTGGCATCCGGCAGTCTCTCGGGCTTTGATCTGGTCTAGTTCTTCCGGATGCGATATCCGAGGGATATCTCCTTTTGTGGCCACTCCGCCACGTGTCACCGTCGTGGCTTGAAAGTACTTTTTCATTGCTTCGGCCGGGTATTCCCGATACTGCAGCTTTTGTTCTGTCGTCATCTTTCCCCGTGCCGAAACCCCGTTGTCATCGAAACTTCTCCATGCCCTTTGCCATCCGTCCCGAGAGGAACTGGAACAAAGATCGGCTGATTTTCAGCATCGACCATTGGTGTTCCGTCTTCCCCGATAGCCTCGTATGTACGACATCTTGATCTTTGTTGCTTCGGTCCCACCGGGCGTGCCAAAAAGTGTGTTGACGTCAAAAGTCGCCAACACACCGTTGTCCGGAGAGTCCACCGAAACCCCGGCCGACGCAGGGCTCCCGTGCTCCCAACGGACCGGCTCAGCTCGCCGATTCTCGTGTGTGCTGGTGCGTGCGCGATGGTTTTCCTGCAAACCAACAAAGACAATAAAAGGTGTAAAATTCCGGGTCATCGGCCCGGATAGACCGATGTGCAGCCATGGCCGATTATGGTGTAAGATAGACAGAATCGGCCATCGACAGGAACAAGCACGGCCCATCCATTTATGTATTAAATGCCGGGCAAACGAATCGTGATACAAACGATACGAAATCGGCCGACGCTATAACATGCGATCGGTGGCTAGCAGCCGATTTCGTCGGTAAGCGATCAAATCATTAAGACTTTGCAGGGATGTATTATCGAATAAAATGTAAACAAGGTAGTTATTAATGGGATGTAATTAATTTGATAGCAAGAAGATAGTTTAATCATCAATCGGAGCGATGAATCGGCCGATCGGGCATCCGACCGATTCTCGCCATCGATTATAGCGATGAATTATTTAGATCTATCTAAATGTATAATGATGATCAATAAAATCATACTAATAACTCGGGTTCAAAAGCAGCTTTAACAGATTTGGCACTAATTAAACATAAAACAGCTAATGAACGTGATAAGCAATCGGCTAAACACTCCGAAAGAACAAGTAAGACAAATACAACCACGCAGATCCCAAATCGACCGGTCGCTCCAACAGGACAAGTCAACCGATGGCACGCGATCGGACCAGGTCTAACGGCCGCGCACGCCCGGCCGATTCAGGACAAGCACAATCATAAACGCCTTAACTATGAAAGTAAATCTACACCCTAGCCAATCGGCTGCATGCGCCTAGGACAAGTCAACTATCGCAAAGGCAAACACAGGACACGTCAACCGAATTTGCACGATCGAATCGGCCAAGATGTAAAAGAAATCTCATAGCGGCTATCGTGACTCGAACGACCGGATCCGAGCCAATCGGCGTTGTGAGCAAAGGCTGGAACGGGGAGGCAGGACAAGTCAAACTACCTCCACCACGAGCCCGGACCGGGTCGACTTGACTCATCCCGGCCGATACTCACTACGCCGATCGAGAACGGATCCGGTCGCCGGATAACTAGCAATTAGGCCATCTAATTACGAACAATGCGCCGAGAGACTAGACGACATAATTACCTTATCAAGCCAACTTATTGTCGACCGGAGCCCCGAGGATCCCCGCGCAAAACAAGTAAAGACTTGACGAGAAAATTAGGGTTTGGCGATGCGCCGAAAGTTGTGTTGGATGTGAATCGAGTTTACATGTTACATCCGAGTATATATTTATACTCGGCACAAAGAATCCTACGCGGACCCTCTTCGGGCCAATTTCCTAACCGACTAGGATCCTTTTCCAAAATTAAACTATTATTTCTAATTTTACAACGTGGGCCGGGCCCATCAATATTATGCTCTTCCGTTGGCGTCCGCGCACGATTCCCGGGAGGGACGCGCCTCTTACTCGTCCATGCGGCCGTCGGTCTTCAGCCCACCGGCCCTCTTTTGACCTATAGTTGCCGACAATGGGTCCCTTGGTCAAAAACCGGCGTCAACACATGTCCCCCGGTCCGGGGTATGCAACGCATGCGTCGGACCGATCTATTCTCTTTTATTGCGCCGGTTTTACTGCCCGTCACTTCTCCATAAAACCCAGGGCCACCCCCGGTCATTTCCCATCTGTTTCCTCTCCTTGGCCTTCATCTTCCTCCGTTCCGGCGACCTTTTCCTCCTCGAGCCTTTTCACCTTCTCATCGCGCCGTCGCCGTTTTTCTTCTCCGGCAACCATGAATCCTCGCTGTTGCTGCTGCTGCGGCCGCCGCCGCCGGCCGCGTCGTCGCCACCACCAACGCCGTTCCGGAGGTAATGTACATTCGGGCATCCTTCTTTTCTACCTTTGCAATTTTCTTCGCGTTCTTGTTCTTGTTCATTTTCACAATTTATCTTCTTCCCATTCCGCTTCTCATTTTAGCCCTATTCCTTGTTTTTAGGAGATCCGGAACCAAGTCGTTATTCCGTCCAACATCCCGACTCATTTCTTCTTGGGTCCTATGGGCGATCCCGACCCCACGGATCTCATCCGTGCCGAAACGAACCGCGTTCCGTTTCGGCAACGATCCCCACTATCGGCCGAGTGGGCCAACAGCTTTCGGTCATGGCCGACTCCCGTTGCAGGATGGCGTGATTGGTATAACCGGGTGTCGGCCGTCCATCCGCAAGGTTGGGCCAACATTGGCATCGCCCATGCCATCAAGCTTTCTCCGGCCGATCACCACAAGAATGAACCGTTGTCGGCGGCCGCTTGCTATCTCCGGTCGACGCCCTGAACTCGTTTTATGTTCGGCCACGGCCCGGCTACCATGACCCTCCCGGACACGGTCATGTTGGCCGATTTGAATATCACGGCGGAGGCCACTCCGGATGCCATCCGCATTAAGTCCTCCCACCGGATCAACCCTAAGGACACCAGAGGTTGGAAGGTCTATATCCGGACCTACAACAAGGGGCACGGCACGGTCGATCGCCGCGAGCACGTTGCCTTCCTCAACATGTGGCTTGACCACTTCTTCTTTTGTGGGGTCGAGTGAGCCCCACAAACAATTTTCTGCCGATAGCCGATAGATCGGCCGACAGCTATGCCCTTCCTATGGGCAAGTATCTTCCGGGGTCGGCGTACCTCCTTCTTCACCAAGTTTCGGTGGAGTTGCGCTCCGGCCGATCGGTCAAGAACCTGGGTGGCCCTTGGTGGTTTATCCAAATGTGGTTGTCCCTTCATACCACCAAGGCCATCGATCTCGACCTCGGTGTGCTCACCTTCCCCGGCAACTACGCCGAATCGGCCACGCCCGGATTCAGCCGTTGCATCTCTTTCGGGAAGCGTTATCCATGGCACCAGGGGCGGCCATGTCGGATGACAACCTGGCGTATTGGTTCGCCGCCCTCTACAAGGGCCTCAACAACGAAAGTACGGATTGGTATCCGTACATCGATTTCTTCGAGAAGGGGTACGACACTCCTTTTCCGATCGACCCAACTTTCCCAACGGCCGATGGGGAGGCGGTCAAGATCTTCACCACCGCATCCGCCCCCGTCTGCTGCCGACGGGACTTATTGCCGGGAGCAAGGCCTTCTGCTCCTATGAGTTCTACCACCCGTCGGTGGCGGCCCGCCAACTCGGCTTCGGCCGGCTGCCCCCGACCTCTTCTATGTGGGGCGGATAAAGGCACGGGCTACCGTCGACAACGCCATTCGGTGGAATTGGCTCGTCGGCCGCACCGCCGATGTCGTCACCGGCGACTTGGCCGGATTTTCCCGGCGACCCGGAGTACCCGCCTTTTTGACCGTTGGTGGGGCGAATGGAACCGGCACCTCCGCAGCCGGAACACCGCTTCCTTCTTCTCCGGCCTAGTCCCGAGAGAACCTTTCGCCGAGGTACGTGTAGCCAATTTATTTTTGTAAAGCCGATTTTGTAAATGAAATCGGCCACTCCAAATGCTCACCCTTGTATATTCTCTTTCGGTCGGACTCGGAGGAGCCGCCGACCCGGAGCATCGGCGGCCGGCCGATTGCATATTTAATGCCGAGCCCAATTGTTCCGAATATCGGCTTCACCGACCGCACTCCTGCTCAAGCATTTGCGGCGATGAGTCGAGGGCGCCAGCTGCCCGCAAGGCCAAAACTAAAACAGCCGCCCTCAAAAAGAGGAAGGCTAATGTGCCAGCTGCAGTGGTCGACTCGAGCCCCGAAGCGATACCGCGCGCCGCTAAAGCGACCTGTGCGCCCGTCCGACCCGGACTACTACGATGAACCGTCTCCGCTGCGTCAGGTTATTATTGCATGATCGCCGATTCCTTTTCACTTAACATGCCGTCTAACTATGAGTTCTTAGCAGGAATCGGCGGTCCCTCCTCCTCGGGTCCGGACGCCAACGCTCGATAGGCCGATCCGCTCGCCGACTCCTCCACGGGCCAAGACGCCGACGCTCGAAAGGCCGATTCAAACAGCCTTCGGAGCTCGAAGTCGTACCAAGCCGGGCCGATCCAAACCCTACGGAGCCCGAAGTCGTACCAAGCCGGGCCTCGAAGTCTAGGTGAAGACCGTCGTCTCCGTCGGACGAGGCCTCACTCCCGCGATCAGCTGTCGCTGTCGGTGTCCGTGTCGGTCATCATCATCCGTCGTGATATAACATTATTAGTAAGCAATATTATGATTGAGTATTTACATGATTACAAATTTTAACATCCTATTCAGCTAGAATGAGATGGATAAGCACAAGCACACATTTGACCTATTTCAAATTTCTCGCCCGGTTGTCCTTTCCGGTTCGATCAACAAAGCGAAGATATCGCCCTAGAAATCTTCAGATTTGGATCTTCCACCGAATACCAAACTTGTAGCCTTGAGTGGCACCACGCGCTGTGATGCCCGATATTACAACATACAAACATAAGCTTAATAAGAGAGATAAGGAAATACATACGTACATCCATCATCATCATCATACATCGTAGTCTCACAAGTTGCGAAACCGTTAAATTACATCAATAGTTCAACATAAAACAAATACGAAGTTCGATACAATCGCTCTCATCGGCGATACACCACGGGCATCCGGCAGAGATAGGTGTGCTGCCCAAATACACCATGCCGGCATCCAACTCCTATCTACTCTTCGGGGCCGCACCACTCCCACGTATAGTGCCCTCCGTCGGCGGTGTAGTCGGCCCACTGTTCTCCTCCAGCGTCATCATGCGGAACGGGATCCTCTCGAAAACCACGTAGAGCAAAGCCCCGAGCAACTAAAGTTCAGCAAGACCGACCCGACAAGTTGGCCATCTACAGCCGACTCCTAGACATGCATAGGCCAAGGGAAAAGGATTCTAAGCAACTAAGCCGATCTACAAGTGTATCCTAACTTTCATCTTTTAGCGGTGCATTAGTTATAAGAAGTTCAAATTTAGTTTGCTCTAGTCTATAACAATCCATGAAACTCAAGCAAGTGATTAACATGCAATTAATCATTTTTCCTTTTCTTACTATGTTTCGACGGACTAGATAAGTGGTACTCGTTATCGTGAGGGGCGGTGATTCGAATCGATGTACATCCTACAGGAGAAACCTGATTGCACGTCACATACGCGCTTCCGGAAGCCGCATGAGATAACCTTTCGCTCGAGTGTCTGTAACACTAGTCGGGCCTACCGCCCCCGAATAGGATCCCTCACGCGATGCCGTCCCGGACGTCATCCGTGAGTAGAATGCTCCCTACTCTCCTCCCAAATTCCTGCCTAGTAACCAAGGGGGTAGGGTATCTCCCTAGTGTCACAGCCTCCATCGCTACGTCGGTTTATCGGGCCCAATAACACCAGCATGCAAGCGAGTACATTCAAGCTTATCCACGTGGGCCGAACACGACGCGGTTCTTGTGTGCACGAGACGGGACTACTACCTCGAAGACAAGTCGGTCCTTCTCTTTCCACCGAAGATGCCCGTCCGGCCTCCGATTTCCTTTCCATCCTTTCCATCTTGTCATCGTGTCCAGTGTAGTAGTAATCATATACTACGAGTGATCTCCGTACCACTCGGCGGATACGTAACCCTAATTAGCAAGCATCTAGCGAAGGCTCTCTAATTAAGGCATAAAAGAATCCTACTGCATACTAGTGGTTTCATTCAACTCATACACACCTAATGCACAAACAATCCTACAAGCATAAGTATGGAAATAAAACCCTAAATTCATAAAGTTATGCACGGGGCTTGCCTTGAACTTGACCCTCGGCGGCGGGGTCACTTGCAGCAGCGGGGACGGTCTCCTCCTCGGCGGTCACCACGTTCACATCCGAACGTACATGAATGCATAATGATGTGGGGTTTAGAGAGACAAATAAGTAATCGGTCTTTTGTTGAGTATGTTCACATTGTTTTCTTTTTATAGAATATGTGCGTATTTCATCATAATAATGGAACTACGAGTTAAAGAATCACATTACTAAGGTAGGGAGGTATCGCTGTCCATTGAGGATCAACTAGCTATTAATTTTCATTAATTCCCATGAAGCATTTAAATAAAATTCTTAGGTCCGTATGAAAGAAAGTAATTAACCCTAGGAGGCATGCATGTTTCTTCACTTGAGTGATCTACTAGTGATAGGTGGCAGGCTCAGGACATTCAAAACAAAATTTAGGGCTAATTGGGGCCTCGGTAATTAATTAAGAATTTATCATGCATTTCTAATAAGGGAAATTATTCAATTAATTCACCTCCGATCATGCCAATCTAACTCTACCACTAAATAGGGTAGGTAACAAGGATCCTAACAAAATTGGGTTTGCTCAAATTGGAGTTCTAGATCATTAGTTACGAAATTTTGAAGTTTATACTAATTTCCTGAAATTTCTAATTCACAAATTAAAAAGGAATTAATGGCTAAGTGGGCCAAATCGGCCGACTTGGGCTGGCCTCATCGAACCACGGCCCATCGGGGCGAGCACGGCCCGGCGGCTCGTCGGCTCGCCAGCCCGACGCGGCCCACCCGGCGGACGCGGCCCACGCGTAGGCGCGACCCGGCTCGGCGCGCGGCCCGGCGGCCTGCCGCGGCCAGCGCGTCCGGCGCACGGCGGCCGGGGCACGGCGGCGCTCTCGCCGGAATCCCACCGGAGCGGCGGTCGGCGGATGGCGGCATGCCCGGGAGGGGCAGCGGACGGCGGCGAGTCGGAAGGCAGTGGTCGGATGGCAGGGGTGCTCACCGGAAGTGGCCGGCGGTGAGTGGCCGAGGCGGGCGGCGTTCGGTTGCATCGCGCCGGCGGGAGGAGCGTCGGCGTGGTCGGCGGCGGGGTCGGGAGGCTTCACTGGGGTCCGGGGAAGGGTGTCGAGGTCACCGTCGGCGGTGAGGGGGTCCCAGTGAGGCTGTCATCGACAGGGTGGTGAGGACCAGCGGTCGGGGTCGGGGAAAACTCCACCGGCGGCGAGCTCCGCGTACATTACGCAAGAAAAGGGTTTTGGGGGGGGGGCGCCGAAAGGAGTTGCGCGCGAAATGGAACCAAGAAAGGGACTGGAGGTCACCGGAGGCGGACGGTGGCGAACGGTGTCGGGGAAAACGGCCAATTCGCCGTGTCCGATGAGAACGGGTGGTCGGTGACGGGCGGGTCCCATCCCGTTTTGGCGTTTTTTGTTGGTTTTCGAACATGCGCTGTTTTGTAAAATCAAAATAAATTATTTCTGGCACTAAAAAAATTTAAATAAAAATATATTTGGGATCGTCGTAATTGTCTTTAATTTCTGGGTGGTCAAACTCCAAGTGGTCCCCTCTAGTTAAAATAGATAAAATTCTCCCAAGATGCTGATTTCCAGAGTTTAATTGATTTATTTAGGGCATTTATCCTGTGAGAAATTTCGTGGGGCTTGGCCTATATTTTTCATTTTCCACGCCCTACAACATACTCCCATGGTGGGGTTCACTTATGTTGTAAAATTCTGACTCATAGTTCAAACGGAAGGAAAATTGAATTAATTTACCTCCTAAACTCATTTGCATGTTGGCATCAACTTGTTTTTGTGGCACTACTAAGTGAGAAGAATTTTATAGGCCCTCTAGTTCTCATTGTTCGAAATTTTGGAGTGTCACAGATGATAGAGGATCCGTCATTCTCACGGCTTGGCGCGTACTGCAGAACTGCACGTCGGTCGAGGAAGCGGAAGGGGAGGCCAGCTTGGAAGGAATACGATTAGCAGCAGAGTGGGTGCGACAGCCAACAATAATGGAGTCAGATAGTGCAAACTTGATGGCTGCGTTGAAACATACATCAGCTTCGCGCTCATGCTGCATGGGTATTGTGGAGGATATCTGAGCAACAGTAGAATGGTTGCCGGGCTGCTCATTCGTGAAGATCAGGAGGGAGCAAAATAACATTGCCCACCTACTGGCACAGCATGCGTTGAGTAGGGGGAGTGCGTCGTTCAGCGCTTTGATTGTCCAACCTGTGTCAAGTCGCTGATACAAGAGGCATTGACATGTAGTGGCCCCTCATGTAACACTGCTGTGACTTGAATAAAGAGAGCTCCCTTTTGTCGCAAAAAAAAAAAAAAAAAAATCATGGCATGCTTCAAGATTTGCTAGAGATTTCTAACAATAATCTGAGATGAGAGATTTGTTATCAAGTTCAATAAACTGTATACTTATCCTCATTTGTCTCTCTAATACTCCATCCGTTTTTAAATTGTCGACACTCTTCACTCTTTTCTCTATGTTTGACCATTCGTTTTATTCAAAAAAGTTTAAGAATTACCAAATATTTTATCATTATTTGTTTTATCACCAAAAAAAGGTTTAAACATGACTTATAAATTTACATATTTAAAAAAATATTTTGAATAAAACGAACGGTCAAATGTAACGAAAAAAATCAACGGTGTCAATAATTTAAGAACGAAGGAGGGAGTACGTTATTAGGATATGGAGATTATGTAAAAGTTTCAAGCTTCACGCCTTCACGTTTTGAGGTACCGGCCCTCTAGACTATTTGAAAAGATTTAAGCTTTACTCGAGGATTGGATCATAACACAAGAAATCTTTAATAATCAACATATATAAACTTATTTAGGACATGGACAACGTGTCCAACATTTTTGATCATTTGGCTCTGTCCTGGATGATGGGAGATCCTCGATTAAACTTTGTTTTACTGTGATCGAAGAGCAATCAAGCAAGATCAACGCCGTTGAAAGTTAAAATGTCACAACCATTTCAAGCAGTTCCGGTATGCTTTGACCAAAGGCTCACTTCCACTTCTTGTGTGGTCCACTCAGTCAGACTCAGGCACCCAATCCCCGGAAGGCGAAGTACCCGACATCTCAGATCTCACCACTTTGTTCCTCTCTTCTCCGATGAAGCGAAGAATGCATTGCCGCGGCGATGAAGCTACCTCGTGCAGCAACAAGGCCGCTAAGGAAGCGCCGGAGCCAGATGCGAGCGGGGCGGACCGGATCAGCGCTCTGCCGGACGCCGTCCTCCAGCACGCGCTGGGGTTCCTGCCGGCGAGGGAGGTCGTGCAGACGTGCGTCCTGGCCCGGCGCTGGCGCAACCTCTGGCGGTCCGTGCCTCGCCTGCTCATCACCGACACCACGCCTCGGAAGAGCGCCGTGGATCTGCTAATAAGGTTTGTGAACGGGCTGCTTCTCCTCCGTGACCCCGGCTCTGTTCTTGACCTCTGCAAGATCCGTCTCCCTGGATCTTCAAAAGATCGCCCTCTTGGTCCCTACCTCGACATCTGGATCCAGCACGTGCTGTCGTTAAGAGTTCGAGTGCTCCATCTCGAGGCATCATGTCTGGATATTACCCTACCGGACCGGTTTCTTGTTTCGAGTTACCTGAAGGTGCTGCATCTCTACCGACTGGACCTGGTGGACAATATCCTAGATTTCTCTGAATGCCCCGTTCTGAGGAATCTGCGAATCACAGACTGCTGTATCTACGGTCATGAGATCTGGACCCCATCTTCAAAATACCTCACCATGGTTGAATGCAATTTAAATCCTGAGGACGGTTGCAGCCCCACCATTTCTGCCCCCAGTCTCATTCGGCTGGAACTAAAATATTGTATTGGTACAACTCCATTGATTGACGACATGCCATCGTTGCAAACCGCATCTATTATTTCTGAGTGCTATGGTACACCCAAGGAAAACTGCTCTGCACACTCTTGTGATCACTGTTGCAATTGTTATGAAAATGACGAGCGAATTGGTGATTGCGTCCTTCTTGGGGGTCTGTCAAATGCAAGACATTTGAAGTTCAGAGCTTCCGACGGAATGGTATGATTACACTTGAATCTAGCATGACTTTACATTATTGTTTGCAGACAAAAGACTCTATATGTACCTATGAACCTCGACGGATGTAAATGATCAGCTTGTGGTAAATTTATTATCATGCTTTTTACCAATAAAAAGTGATGTTGTAGGAAGTAATCCTTGCCGTGTCCGAGTTTAGTAGTTTTACTTTCCTTAATTAGTGCTAGGTTGTTTAGGAAACTAGTGACCGTGTATGAGTCTAGTTGGAGTCCTGTTTCTTTCCATGTAATGTCTTATATAAGCACGGGAATAGACGAGGAAACGCTGCCTGTTCGCAGCACCAAAAACAAGATCGTGAGTTGTTCTCTCTGCGTGAGTTGAGTCTTCGTTCACGTGAGTTGTGTGCGTGTGTTCGTGGCCAACTAATCTCGCCGGCAGCGTGCGCGTTGTCTATCCGGCGTGATTTCTAACAAGTGGCATCAAGAGCTAGGTTTCGACCGAGGCCGTGAAGATGATGGGGAAGAAGGGCGACGGCACTTCGCGAGACGGCGTCGTGATCCGGCGGGTGATTCGTGAGGTGGGCGCCGGGACTAGCTACCCCGTCCTCACCAAGACCAATTACTCCGATTGGGCACTCTTGATGAAGGTGAAGTCGAAGGCCCGGGCGCTTTGGAGCGTCATCGAGGACGGCGGTGCCGATGCACAAGAGGAGATGCTTGCGCTCGACGCCTTGTGCGGTGCGGTACCACCGGAGATGGTGCCGACGATCGCCAAGAAGGAGATGGCCAAGGAGGCGTGGGACGCGATCGCGACCATGAGGGTCGGCGACGACCGCGTCAAGAAATCGACGGCGCAACGGCTCCGTCGGAAGTATGATCTTGCCACGTTCAACGACGGTGAGACCGTGGAAGATTACGCGCTGCGGCTTAACGAGCATGGCGGCGCACCTCGCCACGCTCGGTGAGGAGGTGAAGGAATCGGAGATCGTCGCCAAGATTCTGCGCTCCCTGCCGCCTCGTTTCAAGCGGATCGCAATCGCGATTAAGACTTTGCTTGATGTTTCAACAATGTCTGTCGCCGATCCGACCGGCGGTCGAAGGAGGCGGAGGAGGCGTTCGAGGAGCTGGCGGCGTCACTACGGCTCGAGGGCAAGCCGTACATGACGGAGGAAGAGTGGGACGCGCGACGACGGAAGCGCGAGGCGGCGCAAGGCGGCGGCTACGGTGGCGGCGGATCGGCACGCGGCGGGAGCAGCCGCGGCCGTGGCCGCGGACGTGGAGGACGCGGCCCACTCGCGAGCGGGTCGGGAAGCGGATCCGAGCAAGCCCACCGGGGATGAGTGCCGACGTTGCGGCAAGCCGGGCCACCGGGCTTGCGAGTGCCGCTCGAAGCCCAAGAAGGAGCAGGCCCTCGTGACGCAAGATGAAGAGGAGGCCTCGCTCATGTTCGTGAAGGCATCCCCAATCCTCTCCATCGCGCCGCCGGAAGAATCTCCGAACACATCGCCGGCTAGGGTGTCGGCACCGGCCCCATTGGAGGCGATTCCACTTCCGCAGGCGCTAGGCGACGGCGGATCCGTGGCGGCGACCACGGGATTCACCGCTCGGATCGAGATCCGGGAGGAGAAGGTGTTCGCCCACCTTGGAGAAGAGACGGAGCGGGAGGCAAAGACCCGGGTCATGGACACCGGTGCCACCAACCATATGACCGGATCCGGGTCCGCCTTCTCCAAGCTTGACACGGCGCCGCTCGGCACCGTGCGTTTCGGCGACGACTCGGTGGCGCGGATCGAGGGTCGCGGGACCGTCGTCTTCATGTGCAAGAACGGCGAGCAACGGTCGTTCTCCGGGGTCTACTTCATCCCTCGGCCGACAACCAACATCGTCGGCGTCGGGCAACTCGAAGAGGATGGCTACGACATCAACATCAAGAATGGGATGATGAAGGTTCGGGAGCCCGGCGGTCGGCTCCCGGCACGGATAAAGCGAGAGGCGAATCGCTTGTATCTACTCCACGTCAAGATCGCGCGAGCAAGTGTGCCATGCCGTGCGTGGGCGCGATGATGAGGTGGCATGGCGTTGGCATGAGCGTTTCGGCCATGTCAACATGGCTGCACCGAGGAAGCTAGCTCGGGAGGAGGCTGGTGCGCGGCCTCGCCGACGGAGATCGAACAGGTGGACCAGTCGTGCGAGGCTTGCCAGGCGGAGCAAGCAGGCGGACCTCCTTCCGGCACGAGCGAGTACCGTGCGCAACAACGTCTCGAGCTGGTGCACGGTGACTTGTGCGGTCCCATCACACCGGCAACTCCAAGAGGTAATAAGTATTTCCTCTTGTTGGTGGATGACTTGACAAGGTACATGTGGGTAGCCGCGATTCCTTCAAAGGATCGTGCGGCGGTCGCTATCAAGGAGATCCGGGCTCGGGCGGAAGGCGAGTCGGGCGTCAAGCTCAAGGGGCTCCGGATCGATCGCGGTGGCGAGTTCACCGCTTCCGAGTTCGCGGAGTACTGCGCGGCCGAGGGCGTGCATCGTCGGCACACCGCGCCCTACGGTCCGCGGCAGAACGGCGTCGTCGAACGTCGTAATGGCACGGTGGTGGCCACTGCGAGGAGCATGCTTCGAAGGCGAAGGGGCTCCCCGGCCGGTTGCGGGGTGAGGCGGTGAACACCGCCGTGTACATCCTGAACCGGTGCCCGACGAAGAGCGTGGACGGCATGACGCCGTTTGAGGCGTGGCACGGGAAGAAGCCGGCGATACACCACCCGAAGACCTTCGGCCGCATCGTGTACGTCCGAACACGATGCCCCACTTGAAGAAGCTCGACGACCGCGGCTTGAAGATGATCTTCATCGGCTACGAGCGTGGGTCCAAGGCGTACCGTGCGTACGACCCGATCACAAAGCGTGTCCATGTGACACGCGATGTGGTCTTCGACGAGCAAGCCCGGTGGGACCGGGGCACCGGCGGCGACGACGACGAGCCAAGCGGTGGCGACGACATGTTCACGATAGAGTACACCATCGTGAGCCACGCCGCACCGGAGGAGGAGGATGTCGTCGAGGCGGGTGGCGAGGAGGAGCCCGTCTCGCCAAATAACGTCGACAACAATCTCGATGTCGACCACGACGACGACGCGCCTCTCCGGTTCCGCAGCATCGAGGACGTCATGGCCGACCCGCGTGGGTTCATGCCGAGTGCGCCGGTTGCGGAGGAGCTGCACATAGTCGGCGCCGATGAGCCCGCCTCATTCGCCGAGGCGGAAAGAAGCCCAAGTTGGAGGAAGGCTATGATGGAGGAGATGGAGTCCATCGAGGAGAACGGCACCTGGTGCCTCGCCGACCTCTCCGTCCGGTCGCAAGGCGATCGG
The DNA here is from genome assembly GCA_031894775.1 of Chloris gayana. Lineage (NCBI taxonomy): Eukaryota > Viridiplantae > Streptophyta > Magnoliopsida > Poales > Poaceae > Chloris > Chloris gayana. Next base: position 56,466 of record JAUNZO010003281.1, read on the forward strand.
AGTGAAGTGGGTGTTCAAGGTGAAGAGGGACGAGCACGGGGCGGTGTCCAAGCACAAGGCACGCCTTGTGGTGAAGGGCTACGCGCAACGGCACGGCATCGACTACGATGAGGTATTCGCGCCGGTGGCCCGGCTTGACTCGGTGCGCTCGCTCATCGTCCTCGCGGCGCACGAGGGGTGGGAGGTGCACCACATGGACGTCAAATCGGCGTTCTTGAACGGCGACCTGCAGGAGGAGGTCTATGTCGAGCAACCGGTCGGCTTCGTCGTCACCGGCAAGGAGCACAAGGTGCTCAAGCTGCGGAAAGCGTTGTACGGGCTACACCAAGCGCCGCGCGCACGGAACGCGAAGCTGCATGACACGCTGCTCTCGCTCGGCTTCAAGAGGTGTCCGTCCGAGGCGGCAATCTACGTCAAGCGAAACGGCAATGCGCAGCTGGTGGTCGGCGTGTACGTCGACGACTTGGTGATCATCGGCGCCAGCTGCGACGACATCAAGCGGTTCAAGAAGCGGATGGGCGACGCGTTCAAGATGAGCGATCTCGGCTTGCTCCACTACTACCTCGGCATTGAAGTGAAGCGAGGGCCGAGTGGGATCTCGCTCGATCAAGGAGCATATGCAGCCAAGATCTTGGAGAAGACGGGCATGGCCGGCTGCAACCCATGCCAAGTGCCAATGGAGACGTGGCTGAAGCCGAGCAAGCTTAGCACGGAGCCGTTGGTTGATGCTACCGAGTACGAAGCATCGTGGGGAGTCTAAGGTACCTAGTCAACACTCGCCTTGATCTTGCTTTCTCGGTTGGCTATGTGAGCCGGTTTCTAGAGGAGCCGCGCGAGGATCACCTTGCTGCTGTGAAGCACATCCTGCGCTATATTGCGGGAACCATGAATTGGGGACTCTGGTTTGGGAGGAGGAAGGAGAAGGAGGCTCAGCTGATAGGATTCGAGTGACGGTGATTATGCCGGAGATGTCAATGCTAGCAAGAGCACGACGGGCGTGATCTTTTCCTCACCGGTAGCCCAATCACCTGGCAATCCAAGAAGCAGAAGGTGGTGGCGCAGTCCAGCTGTGAAGCGGAGTATATTGCAGCTGCGAATGCGACATGTGAAGCATTGTGGCTCACTCGGGTGCTTGCGGAGGTGCAAGGGAAGACACCGAGTGTGCCAATGCTGATGGTGGACAATAAGTCTGCCATTGCTTTGTCGAAGAATCCAGTACTCCATGGACATAGTAAACATATTCGGGTGAAGTATCACCTGGTCCGGGAGTCTGCGGAAGAGGGCTTGATCAACATCGAGTTCATCAGGAGCGAAGAACAACCGGGCGACATTCTTACGAAGCCGCTTGGTAAGACCAAGTTCCATGAGCTTAGATCAAAGATTGGGCTAAAAAATGTTGAGCACGACAAGGCTTAGGAGGAGATTGTAGGAAGTAATCCTTGCCGTGTCCGAGTTTAGTAGTTTTACTTTCCTTAATTAGTGCTAGGTTGTTTAGGAAACTAGTGACCGTGTATGAGTCTAGTTGGAGTCCTGTTTCTTTCCATGTAATGTCTTATATAGGCACGGGAATAGACGAGGAAACGCTGCCTGTTCGCAGCACCAAAAACAAGATCGTGAGTTGTTCTCTCTTCGTGAGTTGAGTCTTCGTTCACGTGAGTTGTGTGCGTGTGTTCGTGGCCAACTAATCTCGCCGGCAGCGTGCGCGTTGTCTATCCGGCGTGATTTCTAACAGATGTTTAGTCGGATTTGTATTTAGTTTATTATTCATTGCATTATTGACTCCTGAGTTCATATATTAACTTACATTTACTTTTGCAGATTACACTCAAAAGAGATTTAGAACACTGCCCTACATTTAGCAAGTTAAAAACATTATGTTTCATGGATTGGTGTTTGGCTGCTGACCTCCAAGCCCTACTTGGCTTTCTCCAGCACACACAGAACCTAGAGAAACTCACTCTTCAACTCTGTAAGGTATACTTAACTCTCAAAAACTTCAGCTGCAATGTTGTGAAAACTATTATGCACGATAGCATGGATGAAATTTGTAAATATATCTTTTGCAGAGAAAAATATGTGAACTTGAAATGCAAGACAGCAATCTAGTTGAACAATCGTTTTACTGAGGAAACTTAAGTAAGTCGAAGTTAGATGTGCAAAGATTGATGAAAGGGCTCAGAGAATCTTGCAGGTCTTGAGTCCAATTGGAGTCAATCTCAAAGTCTTTAACATCCAGAAGATTTAGAAAATGCAGTATCAATGTAAGTAACATAAGGCCAGTGATGTTCAGATTTACTGATTAAATTCAATCTCTTTCCTTATGCAAAACTTCCAGTGCTTCATTTCTATCGCCATGCAAATACGATCAAAGTAACGAAGAGAGGTTTTGGAGTTTCCATTTACCATTAGTGCTTCACAATTATGTTCCTGGCTATTGTTGGCTTCACTTCGTTTGTGGATTTCTTTTACTTGTATGAACTTTATCATTGAATGTTAATGTACAAAAACTGAACACGTGGAGTTGAATTCTATTAAACAACCGGAATGTTTTACCAGAGGAGATTATGTTCTGAATATACTTTTTACGTCTAAGAGTAAAATATTGTTTTTCAGATTAGTGGTCGTCACTCGAGTTGAGAGACAGTGATTTTAGGTGCACTGTAGTTGTTGATTAACATATCTCAAAAAATCTGTCAAATATCTTCAAGTTTCTAGATTGTACACTCTGACATCAAAGTAGTCAGATTATAATTTAGACTTAGGGCATATCGAATATTGTTTTTCTTTGTACAAATCAGTTTAAGTTGGTATGGACTCTTGGTATGGGTTGCCTGGAGTTATGTTATTTTTTTATATTATCTTCTTGTTCGTGTAATGTAATCATTGACAACTCTCTTGCTGATTTGAAAAGAAATTCTTAGCATTGGATTGTTTGTTATAATGTAACTTCCTGTTGCATTTTTTAGAAACAGAGGAATGTCGTATTCACTGAAGCCTGTTTCCTTAATTGAACTTTTTCATGTCAAGTAGCTACCATTTTGTTTCCATATGTGATGCTTCTTTGAGCATATTTCATTTTCTGATTTGTTACAGGTTGTCAGTCTCGAGGAGCAGTGAGAAGTGTCTATTTCTCTTGGTGGTGTGACAAATAAAAAAAAAAAAAAAAACTCAACCCTAGGCGGAAAGACTGCCCCCTCGGCGTTGCATTACTAGAAGGCTCAACCAACTTCGGGTTAAGAGAAAGGCCACAAAAGACCATCATCACGTGGGCCATGTGTCACTCATAAGCCCAGGGTAGTGTAACAAATAATGTGGTTCCTTTTATCTATGGGATATTATGCCTGAATTGTAGTGCTAGTAATTATGTCTTGTACCTCCTTTATCATGTTAAATTACTTTGCCATGTAAATTACTTTGTAATCTGGATCAATGATCTTGTTGCATTTTATCGTACTCGTTCAGATATATGTTGCATTTATCACAATGGCAATTTCCACAATATTGGCCCTATGGTAAAACAAGCAGGAATGATCATATTTGATCGGCGGTTACGTGATACTGAAAGTGGCATGCGGCTTGCATTCAAGTGACCTTGGCAATGATGTGTCACGCTTGTGTTGATTCTTGTAACCCCTGGCGATGATCACTGTTGTGCATTATATATTGGAAATATGGTATACAGAAGAAACCAGTGAATTGAAATGATTGCTACAACTGGCATGGCAGACACAAATCATACACATTTGTTGAAGAAAGGGGACAACACAAACCACATGCAGACTGGATCATATAATATGTCCAGCATTAAGGAACTGTGCGTTACGCTTAACCAATGTGGCATACAAACCCAAGACGATCAAACACCTAGTAGGAGTACAAAATAACATCAAGGCAAATGACTATCATGATGTTTATTACGTCCCACTAACTATTTGAGCAGAGGTGGGGCATACCACACAGAATGTTTTCCCTTGCTCAATACCACCATCTATTTGCCATTGGATATTCTGGATTTTCCATGGAACTTGTTCTTTGTTTATGCCTTTTTGTTCCTTCTCAGCTCTGTACTGTACTGTACTGACCAAATAAGTTGTCTGGTTTGTTTGCCATCCTAGATTATTTGGTCTAGATTATATAATATGATCTCAAATAAGCTGAAACAAACAGGCCCTTAGTAATAATTTGTGTCACTGATGCAACAGCCAATGCATCAAGCAAGATCAACACGATTAAAGCTGAAACATCGCAATCATTTCAAGCAGCAGTGCTCACTGCTGCTTGAAATGATTGCAAGGTTCGTGAATGGGCTGCTCTTCCTTCGTGATCCCGGCTCTGCTATTGACCCAGTGTGAGATCCATCTCCCTGGATTTTATGACCTTGATCCTACGTACACCACATTTTGGATCCAGCACGTGCACCAAACAGGCATCTTTTGGATTACACCGCATTTCAATTGTCAAGCCCCGCTTTCCTGGGACTATGACACGGTACCAAACAGGCATCTCGTTTCGTATTACCTGAGGATGCTGCATCTTCACGGAGCGTCCCTCCGCAAAGTCCTTGATTTCTCTAGATACCCAGTTCTTGAGGGTCTGCAAATTACCTCCTGCGAGATCAACAGTCTTAAGCTCTGGACCCCATCTTCAAAACTTCTCAGCTTAATTGACTGCAATACCGTACTTCAGAACCACGGGGACCCAAATTGCTGCTTTACCATTTCTGCACCAAATGTCATTTGTCTGAAACTGGAATATTGGTTTGGCACAAGTCCTTTGCCTGAAGACATGCCGTTCTTAGAAACTGCATCTATTAAGTGTGACTGCAATCATCCCACCAATTCAAAAGAAAGCTGCGCTGCAAATTACTGTGGCCAGTGCTGGACTTGTGATGATTTTGGTGAACGCATTGGTAGTAGTATTTTTGGTGGTCTGTCCTTTGCTACAAATCTGAAGTTCACAGCTTCCTACAGGATGGTATGATAACACTTAAATCTAGCATGCTTTAAAATTATAGTTTGCAGATAAATATTTCTATTTCCATCTATGTATTCATCAATACAAACTGATATTCTAAAATTGAATCAAATTCACATTAACTACGAAGGATTTAAATGATCAGTTTGCAGTAAATATATTATCACAACTCTTCACTGGTTTTAATTCTCGTTCCAGTATAATTGTTTGATCGGTCACGCGTAAAGTTATTACAGATCCGTGCAAAAATACATGAAAAGTGATGTTGTATTCAGACTTTTTGTTTGCCTTAATGTCATTACGTTGTTGAATCCTGAGTTCATGTATCAGCCAACATTCACTTTTTGGCAGGTTCCATTCAAAAGGGATTTAGAACGCTGCCCTATAATTTAGCAACTTAAAAACCTTGTGTCTCATTGACTGGTCTTTGGCTGGTGACCTCCAGGCCCTAGTTGGCTTTCTCCAGCACACACCAAACCTAGAGAAACTCATTCTTCTACTCTGTCAGGTATACTTATCTCCCTAAATATTATTAAATGGCACCTTGTGGAAATTACCATGCAGGACAGCATCATGATATTTTTTGAATATATATGTTTTCAACAGAGAGCAATGTGTGGACTTGATATGCAAGACACCAATCTAGTTGAGCAATCATTTTCACCGAGGAAACTTAAGGAAGTTGAAGTTAGATGTTCAAGGATTGATGAAAGGGTCCAGAGAATCTTGCAGGTCTTGAGTCCAATTGGAGTTTGTCTCGAAGAATTTAACATCAAGAAGATTTAGAATATGAAATATCAATGTAAGTGTAGGAGGAAAATGATTCTCTATTCCTCCAACCCTCGAAGGGTGGGTATATATACATGGGCCTAGTTGGGCCTCATACAAGGCCACACACTCATGGGCCACAGTCCTATACATACTATATTCCAACACTCCCCACGATCCGAACTTACCGACGCAGCGGAGTTCAAGACTCGGACAAGAAAGAAATACACACAAGTGTACACACCCCCGCAGCCACAACTAGCCACTAACTATGTTGAGGCTGGACCGAAAATCGGAGAAGATCGAGGAGGGAAGACCCTTGGTGAAGATGTCAGCAGAACCGGGAGGTCGTTGGGACATGGAGAACTCGGACGTGTCCCACCGCCACCAGGTCCCGAACAAAGTGGAGGTCGATCTCCACATGCTTCATCCGCCGATGCTGAACCGGGTTAGAGGAGAGGTACACGGCGCCGACGTTGTCGCAAAGTACACGAGCGTGCTCCCGGCGAGCGGGCCGTGGAGCTCCGCCGAGAGCCGTCGGAGACAGGACGCCTCGGCCACGCCGTTAGCGACAGCCCGGTACTCCGCCTCCGCACCGGAGCGGGAGATAACCGGCTGCCGCTTGGACGACAGGAAACAAGGTTGCCGCCGAGGAAGATAACGTAGCCTCGAGGTGGAGCGACGAGTGTCCGGATAGCCAGCCCGGCCGGCGTCGGTGTAGACGACGAGCTCGGTGGAGGGAGACCGGTGAAACGCTAGGCCGTACCCAACCGTACCACGGATATAGCGCAGGAGCCGCTTCGGAGCAGCAAGGTGTGATTCCCGAGGATCATGCATATGAAGACAGACCTGCTGAATGGCATATGTGATGTCCGGTCCGGTGAAAGTGAGGTACCGCAAGGCACCAAGCAAGGCTCCGATAGGCGGTCGGGTCGGCAACAGGATCTCCCAAGCCTCGCGAAAGCTTCCCCGAGTGTTGATCGGAGTGGAACATGGCTTACAGTTGGTCATCCCCGCCCGATCCGGAATATCAAGAGCATACTGTCGCTGGTGTAGGAAGAGGCCGAAGGACGAGGCTCCATAGTGACTCCCAAGAAGTGATGAAGCACACCCAAATCCTTCATAGCAAACTTCTGCTGTAGAGATTGAATGATAGTCCGGAGTAAACTCGACGGGAGGCAGCAAGGATGATGTCGTCGACATACAACAAGCAGGTACACAGCCTCGCAGCCGCGGTGGTAGACAAACGAGTGAAATATCAGACTTGCACTCAGTGAAGCCGAGAGAGACCAATAACGTGGCAAACCGAGAGTACCAAGCCCGAGGAGCCCGCTTCGGACCGTAGAGAGACTTGTTGAGATGGCACACCATGTCGGGACGACCGGGATCCGTAAACCCCGCCGGCTGGCCGTAGTAGACTGTCTCGGATAAGGTGCCATGGAGGAAAGCATTCTTCACATCAAGCCGATGCACATGCCATGACCGAGAGTGAGCAATCGAGAGCACTCGTGCGAACCGTGGCCAACTTCACCACCGGACCGAACGTCTCATCATAGTCAACACCAGGTCGCCGAGTGAAACCCCGGAGAACCCAACGAGCCTTGTACCTGTCCAGCGAGTCATCGGCACGACGCTTATGCGTCCGGATCCACTTGCCCATGACCACATTGCAACTAGACGGACGTGGCACGAGGTCCCACGTCCGGTTGGCAACAAGAGCTGCGTACTCGTCCTCTATGGCCTCGACGCCAATGAGGATCCGCCGGAGCAGCACGGACAAAGGAGGGTAGCGGAGAGACCCCGGCTCGACCGCTGCGGTGGTGAGAGTCGGAGAGGGGAGGGCGCCCACGGCCCGCCGTGTCACCATGGGATGGACGTGGCCGGGATCCCGATGAATGACCGGTGGGTGGTAGGCATCCGGATCGAGTCGAGAGGTGGCTCGAGCGTGGACCGGCGGCGTGGGCACCTCCAGTGGCGGTGAAGGTGGAGGTGCCGGGGCCGCCGGGTCCGGGGACGGCACCAAGCGGCGCCGGTAGACCAGCACAGGTTGGGCGTAGCGCGCAGAAGTCGTCGGGGCTGCGCGTGGCGTAGGAGAGGGCGCCGAGGACGTTGGGGCCACGCGTGGCCTAGACGATGGTGCCAAGGGCACCGGGACCACATGTGGCGCGGGCGGGGGCGCCGAGGCCGCGCGTGGCACAGGAGTGGGTGCCGAGGACCCGTCGGAAAAGGGAACACGAAACAGGTGGCTGGACCACAGGCGTCGGGAGAGGGTGTAGTGGAGGTGAAGTACGGGAAGTCCGACTCGTCAAACTTGACGTGCCGGGAGATGAGGACTCGGTGGGTGGTGAGATCGAAGCAACGATACCCCTTGTGGTCGTGGGAGTAGCCAAGAAAAACGCAGCGAGTCGAGCGGGGCACCGGCTTGTGAGGAGCCGTGGAAGAGGTGTTAGGGTAGCAGGCGCACCCGAAGACACGAGAGGTGATCGTGACCGAGTGTGGTGTGGGGTAGGAGCAGAGTTGGTAGTGAAAGAAAGTCGGTTGAGAAGGTAGGTGGCGGTGTGGAGTCCCTCGACCCGGAAGCGGGCTGGAAGGGAAGCCCTGGAGAAGAAGGGTTCGCACGACATCATTCGTGGTGCGAATCATCCGCTCAGCCTTGCCGTTCGGAGGAGAGGTATACGGACAAGACATGCGCAGGTGAACGCCACGAGAAAGGAAGAAGTCGCGTGAGGCATGGTTATCGAACTCATGGCCGTTGTCACACCGGACGACCTTGACGGTGAGGCCGAACCGAGTGGACACCCGAGCGAAGAAGTGGCGAAGGGTGGGGAACGTGTCGGACTTGGCGCGCAACGGAAAAGTCCAAGAGTAGTGCGAGAAATCATCAACGATCACCATGTAATACTTATAGCCGAAATACCGATGACAGGAGAAGTCCACAAATCACGGTGAATAAGATCGAATACATGACTCGCATGCGAAGAAGAAGAAGAAAAAGAAGTCTAACATGACGATCTAATTGACACGCATGACAAAAATGCTCATCAGGAGTCCTAGTACAATGAAGATCCGCACTACGACCGAGGCGAGCCAAAATGTCGTGGTCGGGATGCCCAAGCCGGCGGTGCCAAGTCGTGGAAGAAGAGGTGGCCGCAAGGGTAGCAGAAGGCGAAGAAGACGATGAAGCAGCGGAAGGAGAAAGCCGAAGGGTGCAAAGGGGGCCCCGGCCGTCACATCGGAGGAGCCGACGCCGAGTAGCCAAATCCTTCACGTGAAAGACCAAAGGGGTCGAAATCAACGTAACAAGAGTTGTCGGTAGTAAATTTGCGAATGGAAAGAAGGTTGTGAATCATCCGAGGGGCAACAAGAACATTAGGAAGGTGAAAAGCATCCGGAACAAGTGCCCACGAGAGGTGACAGGAAGGCAAGAACCATTGGCAACCATGATGGCGGACGAGCACGAAGGATGGGGTGAGGGGGGGGGGCAGAAGAAAGTATACCAGCATCCGGTGTGGTGTGGTACGAGGCACCCGAGTCGGCAAGCCACTCCACGGGCGGTGTTAGCTGCATGGTGCCGAAGGACGGAGCCAACGCCGTCCGGTCCCATCCCCGGTGCCAGGTCGGAGGCCGGTCGGGCCGTGTGGGCAGAGTCCACCTCCCCCCGGCCATGTCGGAGGCTGGTTGGTCGAAGGGGGAGTCCAAGGTGTTGTGGAAGTAGGGCCAGCGAACATGGCCATGGGCTGGTGCGGAGGGTGGGCCCCGCCTCCCGAGTCGGGAACGGCCACATAGAGATACGCCCGACAATGGGTGGGTGAAGGATGGCCGGGGGTACCTCTAGGAGCAGGAGCCACTGCGGGAGCGCCACAGCCCCCACGGCCCCCACCACCACGCCCACCCGAGCGACGACGTCCACCACGACCACCCCCCCCCCCGCCCCCACCCCCGCTTGGCCCGGGGGAGGAGTGTGCCATGGAGAGAAGTGGCAAGCGGGACCGAGGAAGCTGGTGGAGCAATCACAAGGGCGGTGGAGGTGGATGAGGACGTGGCCGACGTGGGGCCCCGTGAGATCTCGTCAAGGCCAAGGTCATCCTTCACCTGCTGGAAGGTGGGAAATGGCCTCCGTCGTGGAATCAAGGTCTTGAGGAGGGCATAGTTGTTGTTGAGCCTCCTCAGGACATTGATCACCAGGACCCTGTCGCTCAACGAGACAGCCGAGGCCGCGAAAGAACATCCGCCATGCCCTTCATCTTCCGGCAGTACTCACCAACGGAGAGGTCCCCCTGCTCGAAGGTGCGGAAGGACGCATTGAGCCGAAGAGCCCGAGCCTCGGCATTGTCGAGGAACCGGCCCTCGAGAGCCGGCTAGACCCGGCGCCCGGTGTTGCCGGGGTCCGAATGATGTCCCGAAGCTCGGGGAGATAGTCCCAAAGATCCAGGACACAACGATGCTCGTCGAGGTGGAGCCGGATCCCGTCCCACGCCCGGACAGGAGTGTCGGTGAGGACGTGGTCGTCGAGGGCGTAGCGGTGGAGGGCAAGAAGAACCCGGTCCCGCCAACGGCCGTAGAAGGTGAACGAAGGGTCGAGGGTGATGGAGACCAGGGCCCGGAAGTTTTGGACGCCAACAGCCTGGAAGTGGAGCCGGGCGACCAGCGGGTCGTTGGCATCGAGGTGGGGTGGGCGGGAAGATGAGGCGACGATATCGGCGACGTGGACGGCGGGCCGCGGACCGGCGGAGAGGAGCAGAAACCGCTCCGCCTCAGCAACCCGGCGAGTGAGGGCATCCGCCTCGGCCGCGCTCGCGCTCCCGTGCAAGGGCGGCCTCCTGGACCCGCTCCTAAGCCGCCAAAGCCTCGGCCATTGCCGCGCGGAGGGCAGCGGCAAGAGCAGTGCCCGCCGAAGCGGCTGCTCGGAGAGGACCGGCCGGCTAGCGGCGTGGAGAGGGCGTGGCGAAGGCGGAGCGGCGGTGAAGAAGTCCGGTGGCATGCCCAAGCCGGTGTAGGTGAAGCCCGTGCCCACGCCCGGGCCTGCCATGGCGGGGATGCGGGGCTCGACGGCGCAGCGACCAGGGTGGGGGCTCGTGCGCCCGGGCCTCGCGGCGGCGGCGGTGGCGGTGGCGCGGGCGGGCCTAGCCAGGCGGAGGCGGCGGCGGCGGAAGAGGTGGCGGCGGGCCGGTAGCGGCGGGAGGTGCCGGGGCCACGGCCGGAGAGGAGGAGGAGGGGGAGGGCGATGGCCGGCCATTACGGCGTCGCCGGGCGGCCGGTGGTCGGAGAGAGAGGTAGGGAGGGGAGAAGAGAGAGAGAGGAAACCCTAGCTCTATACCATGTAGGAGGAAAATGATTCTCTATTCCTCTAACTCTAGAAGGGTGGGTATATATACATGGGCTTAGTTGGGCCTCATACAAGGCAACACACTCATAGGCCACATTCCTATATATACTATACTCCAACAGTAAGTAACATAAGGCCACCGACATTCATATTTACTGATTAAATGGAAAATTCCTTTTGCCTGATGCAAAAGCTTCTATTCCATCTGTTGGCATGCAAATATGATCAAAGTAACATAAAGAGGTTTTGGGGTTTCCTTTTACAATCAATGCTTCATATTTTCTAGTAATTGTTGGCTTCGTTTGCGCATTACTGTTACTTGTAAGAACATTATCATAGAGATTATTACTGTACACAGAAGTTGAACACCTGGAGTTGCATTCAATTAAACAGCAGGAATGTTTTACCAGAGCACTTTTACATTCAGAATATACTTCATACGTCAAACAGTAAGACATTGTTTTCAAAATAGTGCTCATAACTCAGGTTACATGACAGGTTTTTTAGGTGCACTGTAGTTGTTCATTGTCATATCTCAAAAGCTCTGTAAAATATCCAGTCATAGATTCTATTCAGTTCAAGTTTGTATATTGTACAATGCCATCGAAATAATCAGATTATAATTTAAACTTCGGGCATAGGGAATCATGTTTTTTCTTTGTACTATTCAGTTAAACTTGGTTTCGGTTTTTGGTACGGGTTTCATGAAGTCGTGTTTTCTTTGTACTATTTTCTTCTCCTTATGATGTAATCATAGACAACTCTCTTGTTGTTTTGAGGGAAAAAAACTTTTAATGCAGGACTTTTTGTCATAATTAAACTTCCTGTTGCCTTTTTTTAGAAACAGAGGAATATTCACTGACGCCTTTTTCCTATGTCAAGGAGCTACCTTTTTGTTTCCATATGCAATGCTTCTCTGAGCTTCTTTTTTTTTTTGCTTATATCATATTTTTTACAGATATAGTTTCAAGGAGTAGCGAGCGTTTGTCTATGTCTTGTTCATGGGCCCACTATTTCTCTTGGAGGCATGACAAGTATATGGTGTCTTTCATCTTTGGGACATGCCTGAAAATTGCAGTACTATTAGTTATGCCTTGTATCTCGTTTCACATGTTAAATTGTTTCGTCTTCTAATTATGTATCTGTAGTGAACGCTTTTGTAATGTGGACCAATTATCTTGCATTTGATTGTAGTCCTCAAGTTTGTTAGTTAAAGTGAAGAATGTTCCAGCGACTGTATTGACAATTTACACGTTTACGCCCTACGGGAATGCAAGCAGGAATATATGATCTTATTTGACCGGGGGTTACATGATACTGAAAGTGGGTCATGCGTGGAGTATTAGACTCGCGGTTTGCTGCAGACACACACATGGTGAGCATGTAATTCAAATGAGTGACCACTTTTTTTTTCTGATGATATGAAAGTGGGGATTCAAGTGATAAGGACGGTGGCTACTGTGACACCACAAATTTTTGAACAATGAAAAGTAGAAGCCCTATAAAATTCTCCTCACATTGTAGAACCACAAAAATATGTTGAAGATCACATGCAAATGGATTTTAGCGGTCAATTAAATCAAATAAAAATGCAATTGAACTACAAGTCAAAATGTCATTACACAAGTGGACCCCACCCTGCACGTATGTTGTAGGGCATGACAAATGAAAAATATAGGCCAAGCCCCATCACTTTTCTCAAAGTTTAAGTGCCCCAAATAAATCAAACAAACCTAGGAAATAAGCATCTTGGGAGAATTTTATCTATTTTTCGTAAGATGGTTCATTGGCAGTTTGACCCCCAGAAAATATTACCAATTGTGAGGATTCTAAATATAATTTTATTTGGAATTTTTGGGCACCACAAATATTTTATTCTGACTTTGAAAAATCACCTACGTTTGAAAACTAACGCTACCGGACAAAAGTGGGTGGGCGCCACCCGTCGGCCTCCCGGCGGGGGCATCAGCGCGCCCGGCGCAATTGCGCCACGTGGCGGCCGCACGTCGGTGCCGCCCCACGCCGGTCAGGCCGGTCGGTCATGACCCCGCCGGCCGCGCCCGGCTCCTCCCCATCTCGCGCCATTTCTCCCCTCACCGCACGTAACCCTAACCCTAGCGCCACTCGCCATAGCCACCGCCGCCGCCGCTCACCGCCGGCCAGCACGCCGCCTCCGAGACCAGATCAGCCGGCTCCTCGGGTGCGCGAGCTCGAGCTCCCCTTCCACCCCGAGCACGCGGCCGGGGACAGCATAGCGAGCTAGGATTCACTTCTTTCTCCCCGGAGCTCACCGACGACCGGAGTCGACATCGCCAACCAATACACCCACTCCGGAGAGCCTCGGCATCTTGCTCTTGCTCCGTTCCGTGCGCAAGCCCGCTCCGCATCTCCCCTAACTCCCACGTTTGCCTTTTGTACGCAGAGTTCGCCGGCGTTGAGCTCCTCCCGCGATCGCAAACGCCGGCCGTCTCCACCCTCTCGCCGACGACGGCGCCAAGACCTCCTCGCCGACGACGGCAACTTCGACGATGACGCCTATGCTCCGGTGAAGCTGCCGGTCGAGGAAGCCGTCAACGCCGACGACCCGTTCGCCCGCACGCCGTCGCCGAACCCCGCCCGTCTCCGCCGCTCGCCGCCGCCACCGTCCGGTGAGCACCCCATCCCGGCAACATCACCACGATGATCCCCGTGCCACGAGCTACATCCACGGCATGTTGCCGTCCATCGTTGGCCACCGTCGGTGATCCTCCGGTGACCGCGCCGTCGCGCGCGCGCAGGCCGCGCCGTGCTGGGCCCGGCCACGCGAGTGGGCCGCGTGCCCTAGGCGGGCCACGCCCGCGAAGTAGGCCAAGCCCCCGCGCCGGGCCACGCTCGCCCGCGCTGGGCCGAAGCCCGCAGGCCAGCCCATTTAGCCGTGTTTGGCCCAATTATCTATTAAAATCCGATTTTAATTTCTGGAATTAATTTAGAAATTCCAGAAAAACATAGAAACTTCAAAACTTCAAAACTAATGATCTAGAGCTCCAAATCAGGTGAACCAAAGCTTGTTAGAACCCTTATATTGTGTACTATCCAGTGGTAGGATTAGATTTACATGATCAAGTGCAAAATTGAATAATTTAGCTATCTCTTTGAAAATCCTGGATAAGCCCCGGTAATTATTTAAAACCATCTTGATCCGTATTCCATGGCATGATTAACATCCAATGCTTGCGTGCGAGTGACAGCGACAACCCCTCGCTGTTGACCTAGCCCTTTAAGGATTTAATTCCTTCTTTTACACGCATGAAATGTCGGTATAAATGTTCCATGGGAATTAATGAAGATGAATAAGCTAGTTAATCACCAATGAGCAACGATACCTCCCAACCCTAGTAGTATGTCCTTCTTAACTCATAGTTCCTTTATTATGATGAAATCCGCACATATTCTATAAATGGATGAAATACAAACTTATTCAACCAAAGACCTATTATCTATGTTTCTCTAAAACAACACATCATTATGCATTCATATAGGTTCAGTGGTGAACGTGGTGACAGCCGAGGAGGAGACTGTCCCCGCTGCTGCAAGTGACCCCGCTGCCGAGGGTCAAGTTCAAGGAAAGCCCCGGAGCACAACTTTATGATTCTAGGGTTCTTATTTCTATATATATGCTTGCAGGATTGAATGTGCAATAGGTGTGTAGGAGTTGTGATGAAACCCTAGTATGCAGTAGGACTCTTTTATTACCTTGATTAGAAGCTCTCGCTAGTTGCTTGCTAATTAGGGTTACGTATCCGTCAAGTGGTACGGAGACCACTCGTAGTTTAGGAATACTACTACACTGGACACGATGACAAGATGGAAAGGATGGAAAGAAATTGGAGGCCGGACGGGCAACTAGGTGGAAAGAGAAGGACCGACTAGTCTTCAAGGTGGTAGCCCCGTCTATGCACATAAGGACCGCGTCGTGTCCGGCCCACGCGGATAAGCTTGAACGTACTGCTTGCATGCTGGTGTTATTGGGCCCAGTAAACCAACGTAGCAATGGAGGCCGTGACGCTAGAGAGATACCCTACCCCCTTCGTTACTAGGCAGGAATTTGGGAGGAGAGTTGGGAGCACTCTACTCACGGATGACGTCCGGGATGGCATCGCGTGAGGGACCCTATTCGGGGGCGGTAGGCCCGACTAGTGTTACAGCACTTGAGCGAAAGGTTGTCTCATGCGGCTTCCGGGAAGCGCGTATGTGACGTGCAATCAGGTTTCTCCTGCAAGATGTACATCGATTCAAATTGCTGCCCCTCAACGTAACGAGTACCACTTATCCGATCCGCCGGAACGTAGTAAGAAGAGAAACATGATGATGATAATAATAATGACTATTATGTTGAATTGCTTGTTAATTTCTTGATTGTGAATCATGTATTGAATTAGAATAGTGCAAACTAAATCTGGCTAAAAGATGAAAGCAAGGACACACTTGTAGGCTGGCTTAGTGCTTACAATCCTTTACCCCCGGCCTTTGCATGTCTAGGAGTCGGCTGTAGTTGGTCAATTTGACGGGTCGGTCTTACCGAGCTTTAGTTGCTCGGGGCTTTGCTCTACGTTGTTTTCGGAGGATCCCACCGAGTACGCCGATGCTGGACGAGAGATGTGGGCGGACCAGTCTGCCGATGAGGGAGTCTACACCAGGAAGTGGTGCGGCCCCGATGAGTAGCTAGGAGTTGGATGCCGGCATGATGTATTTGGGCATCACACCTGTCTCTGCCGGACGCCCGTGTGTATCGCCGAGAGAGCGATTGTATCGAGCTTCGTAATTATTTTATGTTGAACCATTGATGTAACTAAACGCTTCCGCAACTTGTGAGACTCCGATGTACTGTGATGATGATGGATGTACCCCTGTATTTCCTTATCTTCATATTAAGCTTATGCTTATATATTGTAATATCGGGCATCACAGCGCGTGGTGCCACTCAAGATGATCCTGGAGACGGGAACGTCTTCTCGTGAGACGGTTCTGTCACAAAGTGGTATCGGAGCCGTCTTAGGGATATTACAACACTATAAGCAACTATTTTTAAAAACTACGACGCTTACGTGTGAGGATGTTAGAGTTGGTGGCAAAGCTAACCCTGGGTTATGTTTGTTAAATACTTGCATCGACATCTTCGCACGCAGGTATGTGCGTGAGCCGACACGCGGATATCGGTGTCCGTGCCTGCAAACGTATACAGGACACTTTGGCTTGTGGGTTACCACAAGGCGATCCCTTTCCATGGATCGTTACTAGTAGAACTGTTTTTCTTTTTGGTAATTTCTCTTCATTTTGATGTAATGTTTCTGAAATAAATCTTTTGCAGGTACATAAGTACGTTAGTTTAAGTGTCGATAATTTAAACTGACTTACGTGGCTGAGTGCGGGTTGCCACCAAAGTTCGTACACTGTCGAGACGGTGAAAATATATGTCTTTTCTTTTGTGAGGACGAATAGGATAAGATATTGCATTCATGCTAAAAATTGCAACCATAAAAATCTGAAATCTGTTTTAAAACCAGGAATTTCAGCAAGTTCGTCGTTCGTATAAAATTAATATCTTCGCGCTTCGAAGTTGGAATTAGACAAATAATAATAATCTGAAAACACGAAGGAAAACCCTATCGCCATCACAATGATTTAGATCGCGTTTCGATCCAAAAATGGAAGTTATGCCCTATTTTATACAGAGGACAGAAATCTGTTTTAGGAATGACCATCGATCTTGTTTTTGCCATAACTTCCAGCTCGAGTGTCGGATTTTGACGTTTGAGCACTTTTGGGAAAGATTAGTATATAGGCTACGAGTTTGGTATTCAGTGGAAGCTCCAAATCTGAGGATTTCTAGGACGAAATCTTCAATTTGTTGACTGAACCGGAAAGGACAGCCGGGGCAGCGATCGGAGAAATAGATCAAAAGCGTGTTTGTGTTTGTCATCTCATTCTAGCTGATAGGATGTTAGAAATCTTGTCCTTATATAAATGCTAAATTATAATATTGCTTACTAATAATGTTATATCACGACAGATGATGATGACCGACACGGACACTGACAGCGACTTCGGGAGTGAGACCTGGTCCGATGGAGACGACGGTCTCTCTCTAGACCTCCCCACCATCCTGTGGGAGGTACTGGAGCGCGTGGGGTACACCGAGCCCCCACTGTACCACCACCGGCGCGTGATAAGTGCCGGGATCTGGATGGTGGAGGTGAAGCTAGTGCTCGAGGGCAACCCCCAGCGCCCCGAGTTGGAGTCGGCTGAGTGGAGCGTGCTTGCTACACGCATGCCCGAGGGACGAGCCAAGCTGGCTCACTACGTGCTCGCCGAGTTCTGCAGGTCCCCGCACGAGATGCTTCCCGTGCCGGAGAGGGACGACCCGGTGGTTAAGAGGCGCCTCAGGAGGATAGCCCGCACTGAGCTGGGCTATCACCATACTTTACTTTACGCTCAGACTATGCTCTGGGTACACCAGGACGCAGACCTGATTGCCCAACCTTACCGCGAGCGCTCCACCGACTTGGAGGCCGTGGAACCGTGACCTGAGGACTCAGCTGGAGGACTCAGAGCAGCGCGAGCGCGCTACCGCCTACGCGCTACACTCTAGGACTATGAACTTGGAGAGGGTCACTGACGAGCGTGGAGCTATTGTCCACGAGAGGGACGCGCTGCTAGTTCAACGCAACTTGTTGGCTGAGGAGCGAGATGAGCTTCTCCAGGAGAAGGATTCGCTGATTAGTCAGCGAAACAGCCTCAGCACAGAGGTTACTGACTTCGTAGCCACTCTGCACCAGAGGAACAACTACATCCACCACCTTCAGGGACACCTCGGGGCAGCTCAGCAGACAGTGGCCGAGATGGCCGGACAGGTGGAGACGCTGGAGGCACAGGTTGCCCATCTCCAGCAGCAGTTGCAGCCGGCACTAGCACCGCCACCCCCAGTAGCTCCAGAGGACGACGAGGACGCCTCAGATGTTGACTACGAGGTCCCTCCAGTTGGACCACGCTAGGTGGTACGATTGGCTAGTAGGGGTATCTCGTGGATGGTAGTTTAGGATGATGACTAGTGTGATAGTCATGATGTATATTTTGTACTCAAGGACTGACGCATCGAGTTGTATCCCAAATTATGTTGGATGTAGAGATGTGTATTAGGATGGATGTTGAACTTATTTTCATGATGTACTAAAATTTTAAGATATCGTTTCTATCATTGTTCATGTGGCATTGATAAGTATGTATTCACCCTCAGAAATTATCTTTCGTACAGATGGCAGAAAATGTTGAGGTTCATGACAACGGGTGGATGTGGTCCGACTCCACAGAGCGTGTTGGCCTACCTGCGATGCTTTGGCAGGCATTGCAGACGTTGGGCTACACGGAGTCCTCGACTTACGTGGGGAAGGAGTACGTGGAGCGAGGCTACCCCTCCTGCACCATACACGTTGTGGTGCCGGAGAAGGTGACCCACCCGACGCAGTAGTCTTGGATGGTGACCGCTATTGGGCTCACCTGGCAGGACACCGTGGACTTGGCAGCTTTGGAGACGCTCACTCGACTTTGTGAGCTCCACGCCCACGACCTTGTGGGGGCACCCTACCTTTACCTACCGGTGGGAGACCCTTTCGACCGCCGTTGGACACGTCGCTGGGACGTGTTTAGGGAGAGCATCACCCACCGCTACGCTCCCATGTTAGCGGCTACCGCGCACTACTCCGACCTGCTGTACCGTCAGCACGCCGCTCGTGCGATGGAGGTAGACAGGTTGCTGGGCGACCTGCGGAGTACGAACACAGGAGTGGAACAGAGAGACCAGCAGATTGCGATGCTTACCGCGGAGAACGCGGCACTACGCGACCAGCTTCAGCAGAGGGAGCTCGCACTGACCGCTCTTTAGGCAGAGGTTCAGGCGACTGCTGCGGCAAGGGACACAGCCATTGCAGATCGCAATGAGGCACTAGACCGCTACATCCGATTCCTCGATGAGTACGGTCCCCGTGGACCGGGTCCTTATGTGACCACGTTTCTACGTCGGGGAGAGCAGCTCGGGGGCCCCGACGATGAGGAGGAGGATTGAGTGAGTTAGCGATGAGGGCTAGGATCAAACAATCAAATGTATCTTATTTGTATCATGTTGTAATCGGAACTATGTTAAGGATGATTGTGTTGGAATATGGTGCAAATGTCATTTATGCAGTGTGTCATAATTTGGATACCAATATTCATCTTGTTATTGCGCTGTTAAATATTATTGCTGTCAGTTATTAATGCTGTTACTTTTCCAAGTCAATTTTTCTGGTATGATCAATTGACTAACTGATTTCATGATTTTGCATAAACAGAATGGTGCGGACGCGGAACCTCCATGAGATCTTGGGGGACCAGCCCGAGAGCTATGACCAGGGGGCCGGGAACAACCCGCCGTCGACATCGGCACCACCGCCACCTCCACCGGTACCCAACCCGATGGACATGATGGCGCAGTTTCTCGCAGTAATGCGGGGGGGAGGGGGGAGGGGGCGGCAATCGTGGCTGTCCGAACCACGCACCCGGCCGGGACAGCTCGTACCAGGACTTCCCGGGTACCCAGCCACCCCGGTACGACGGCTCGGAGAGCCGATGCGGGCGGAGGACCTCATCCGCCTCACCGAGTCTAAGTTTGGACTTCTCCACTGCACCAACGTGCAGAAGACGTTGTACGTGGCGCAGCAGCTTGGAGGGCGCCACTAGCGCATGGTGGACTAACCACCTAGCCACCCCGCCCGTTGGTACTCGGGTGACCCGGGAGGACTTCAAGGCAGTCTTCCGCGCTCACTTCATTCTAGCCGGGGTGATGCGCCGTAAGGCGAGAGAGCTCATGTCCCTCACCCGGGGCAACCGTAGCGTACAGGAGTACACCCAGCTGTTCAACCAGCCGGCCATGGACGCCCGGAACAGGTGGACACGGACATGAAGCAGCAAGGACCGTTTCATGGAGGGGCTCAATGCCGAGCTTCAGGACCGCCTCAATGTCAACAAGACGGGCACCTTCGCGGAGTTCGTCAACAGCGCCATCATCACCGAGGATGGCTATCGGCGGGTGCAGGCCGAGCGGAGGAGATCCGTCGGCACCGGGGGTTTCTCCAACCCACCCCCGGCCAAGTACCGCATGGTCTACACCGACCCGGCGGGAAAGCGGTACCGCACTCAGCCGATCGCCGCACCGCAATAGCCACAGGATCCCCCACGTAGGGCACCTCGGCAGAGGCCACCGCAGCAAACCGGGCAGCGTGCCCCGGTACCTCGCCCCGTCCAGGCCGCCCCGGGGAGCCGACCACCGCCACAGCAGGGCTATGGGCCGTGCGCCCCTGCTACGCTTATGGCCGCCCTGGCCACTTCGCTAGGGATTGCCCATAGAGGAAGGCGAACCCGGCACCGCAGCGCACCGACAACAACAACAGGGTTGCGGTTCGGACCGGCCGCATCAACTACACCACCACAGAGGAGATCCCCGATGGCGCCCAGCCATGGCTGGTATGTTTTCTCGTCAGCAATCACTCCGCTCTTATATTGTTCGATTCTGGGGCATCACACAACTTCATTAGTGCTATGTTTGTGGAGAGATCTGGGTTGAGCCGTAGTGCTATGAGATCGTCTTATCCGATCAAGTCAGCCGGTGGTCAGATTTCAGCTAGAGATGAGGTTAGATTGGCACCGGTTAGTCTCAAGGCAAAGGTATATCCCACAGATTGCATAGTGCTTCCAGGCAGCAACATTGATGTGATATTAGGTATGGTCCGGATGAAGTACAACAAGGCAGTGTTGGACATCGATGCGCTCACCGTCGGCTTGACTTCACCATTGCATGGGAAGGACGTTCTCCGACTCGTCCTACCCTAAGACTCACGCTCTAGTAGTGCATCAAGCCATAGTAGAAGGTTTAAAGAATATCCCAGTGGTTTGTGACTTTCCCGATGTGTTTCCCGAGGATCTTCCTCGGCATGCCTCCGGACAGGGACATTCAGTTCAAGATTGAGTTGCAGGCTGGGACAGCGCCTATCTCAAAGAGGCCGTACAAGATGGCACCCAAGGAGCTAGCCGAGTTGAAGGAACAGTTGAAGGAATTATTGGACAAGGGTTACATTCGCCCTAGTTCATCACCTTGGGGTTGTCCAGCGTTGTTTGTGAAGAAGAAGGATGAGACATTACGCTTGTGTGTGGATTACCGACCTCTCAATGCAGTGACCGTCAAGAACAAGTATCCATTGCCTCACATCGATATCTTATTTGATCAGCTTGATGGGAGCTAAGGTACTTTTCAAGATTGACTTGCGTTCAGGTTACCACCAGATCAAGATCGGGGCCGAGGATGTTCCCAAGACCGCATTCTCTACTCGTTATGGCCTCGTACGAGTACTTGGTGATGTCCTTCGGATTGACAAATGCACCGGCACACTTCATGTATCTCATGAACTCGGTGTTCATGCCGGAGCTTGACAAGTTTATGGTGGTATTCATCGATGACATTCTTGTGTATTCCAAGTCGGAGGAAGAGCATGTTGAGCATCTTCGCATAGTTCTCCGCGAGATTGAGGGATCATCGATTGTACACCAAGTTCAGCAAGTGCGAGTTTTGGCTTAGGAAGGTTCGATTCCCTGGTCCATGTCATTTCAGAGGAGGGGATTTCTGTTAACCCCAGCAAGGTGCAAGATGTAGTTGAGTGGAAAGCACCGAAGTCGTTGACTCGGATCCGCAGCTTTTTTGTGCTAGCGGGATACTATCGCCGCTTCATTCCGAACTTTTCCAAGATTGCCAAACCTATGACCGAGTTGTTGAAGAAGGACAAGAAGTTTGAGTGGGATCACTCATGTGAGGAAGCTTTCGAGACCCCGAAGAAGCACTTGACGACTCGCTCCAAGTGTTAGCTCAGCCAAACCTCGGAGAAGTCGTTTGACGTTTTCTGTGATGCTTCGTGCAAGGGATTATGAGGTGTCCTTATGCAGGAAGGACGAGTGGTTGCTTACACCTCTAGGCAACTACGGAAGCATGAGCAGAATTATCCTACACATGACCTCGAGTTGGCCGCAGTGGTACTTGCTTTTAAGGTGTGGAGACATTACTTGTTGGGCAATCTTGTTCGCATCTACACCAATCACGAGAGTTTGAAGTACTTATTCACTCAGGAGGATCTGAACATGAGACAGAGGAGATGGCTAGAGTTGATCAAGGACTATGAGCTAGAGGTGCATTATCACCCCGGGAAGGCAAATGTAGTGGCTGATGCACTCAGCAGGAAGGCTTACTGCAATTACCTTCAGGCTACGCAGGTAGTCAAGGATGGGCATTACATCCAAGTTGTTCCCCATGGTGCATTATACAACTTGGCTTTGATACCAACATTACGAGAGGGAGTGGCAGAGGCTCGGAAAAGGACGTTTGCATCACTCACCTCAGGAGAAGAATAAAGGAGGGAGATGAGCAAGTGAAGTGCTTTCATGAGGATAGTGAGGGAGTTCTTTGGTTCAAGAACCGTCTTGTTGTGCCGAAGGACCCCGACCTACGCAAGAAGATATTGGATGAAGCTCATGTGGCCAAGTATGCTATGCACCCCGGCAGCAACAAGATGTATCACGATCTCTAAGCTAGATATTGGTGGACTCGGATGAAGAGAGAGATTGCTCGTTATGTGGCAGAGTGTGACACATGCCGTCGGGTTAAGGCCGATCATTTGAGACCCGCGGGACAGCTTGCAGCCGCCGAGCGTGCCAGCATGGAAGTGGGATGACATTAGCATGGACTTCATCGTTGGATTACCCACCACATTGAGGAAGGATGACTCCATTTGGGTGATCATTGATCGATTGACTAAGGTTGCACATTTCATACCCGTGAACACTCGGTACAGGATGCCGAAGTACGCCCAGCTATACATTGATCGAGTGGTATGCTTGTATGGAGTACCCAGGACTATCGTTTCGGACGGAGGGTCACAGTTTGTGGGAGGGTTCTGGGAGCAACTACACGCAGCATTGGGCACTAGATTGATCCGTAGTTCTGCCTATCACCCTCGGACAGACGGGCGGACAAAAAGGGTCAACCAAATCCCGGAGGATATGCCGAGGGCATTTGTGATTGACCATGAAAAGAAGTCGGACGAATGTCTACCGTTGGCAGAGTTCACGTACAACAATAGCTACCAGGAGAGTATTAAAATGGCACCATTCAAGGCTCTTTATGGTCACCGATGTCGTACACCCCTCGGCTTAGTCCGAGACTGGGGAAAGGACTATCTTTGGGCCCGAACTTGTGCAACAAGCCGAGGAACGAGTGGTGGAAATACAAGCAAATTTGAAGGCAGCAAAGTCAAGGCAGAAAAGCTATGCGGACAAGAGACGTCGACCACTTGAGTTCAAAGTGGGTGACCATGTATACCTCCGAGTGTCGCCTACCAAAGGCGTGCAGAGGTTCGGTGTGAGAGGCAAGCTTGCACCCCGCTACATAGGCCCGTATCCGATCATCGCCGGATGTGGTCCTATTGCCTACAAGCTTGAGCTACCCACCACACTAACGGGAGTACACGATGTTTTTCATGTTTCACAACCGAAGAAATGTCGGAAACCTCCAGTAGACAGAGTGTTGGAAGAAGTGAAACAACTCCAGCCTGATTTGTCATATTCTCGAGCGTCCAACCCGAGTGTTGGATATGAAAGAACGAGTTACGAGGACGAAGACTCGGACGTTCTTCAAGGTCCGGTGGAGCCATCATTCAGAACGGGAGGCTACCCGGGAATTTGAGGAGTTTCTTCATACTCACTATTCGAAGTTTCCACTTGAGGCGACAGTACGCCGCTTTCCCTGCTCCTAAATTCCGTAATCTCAAGACGAGATTTTCTTAAGGGGGAGGGTTGTGACACCACAAATTTTTTAACAATGAAAAGTACGGCCCCTATAAAATTCTCCTCACATTGTAGAACCACAAAAATATGTGAAGATCACATGCAAATGGATTTTAGCGGTCAATTAAATCAAATAAAAATGCAATTGAACTACAAGTCAAAATGTCATTACACAAGTGGACCCCACCCTGCAAGTATGTTGTAGGTCATGACAAATGAAAAATATAGGCCAAGCCCCATCACTTTTCTCAAAGTTTAAGTGCCCCAAATAAATCAAACAAACCCAGGAAATAAGCATATGGGAGAATTTTATCTATTTTTCGTAGGATGGTTCATTGGCAGTTTGACCCCCAGAAAATAGTAACAATTGTGAAGATTCCAAATATAATTTTATTTGGAATTTTGGGCGCCATAAATATTTTATTCTGATTTTTCAAAATCACCTACGTTCGAAAACCAACGCTACCGGACAAAAGTGGGCGGGCCCCACCCGTCAGCCTCCCGGCGGGGGCGTCGAGCGCGCCTGGAGCAATTGCGCCTCGTGGCGGCCGTACACCAGTCAGGCCCCCACGCCGGTCAGGCCGGTCGGCCATGACCCCGCCGACCGCGCCCCGCTCCTCCCCATCCCGCGCCATTTCTCCCCTCACCGCACGGAACCCTAACCCTAGCGCCACTCGCCATAGCCGCCGCCGCTGCAGCTCACCGCCGGCCACCTCGCCGCCGCCGGGACCAGATCAGCCAGCTCTTCGGGTGCGCGAGCTCGAGCTCCCCTTCCACCCCGAGCACGTGGCCGGGGACGGCACGACGAGTTGGGATTCACTTCTTTTTCCCCGGAGCTCACCGACGATCGGAGTCGACATCGCCGGCCAATACACCCACTCCGGTGAGCCTCGGCGTCTTGCTCTTGCTCCATTCCGTGCGCAAGCCCGCTCCGCATCTCCCCTAACTCACACGTTTGCCTTTTGTACGCGGAGTTCGCCGGCGTCGAGCTCCTCCCGCGACCGCAACCGCCGGCCATCTCCACCCTCTCGTCGACGGCCCCACCAAGACCTCCTCGCCGACAACGGCGACTTCGACGACGACGCCTACGCTCCGGTGAAGCTGCCGATCGAGAAAGTCGCCAACGCCGACGACCCGTTCACCCGCACGCCATCGCCGAACCTCGCCCGTCTTCGCCGCTCGCCACCGCCACCATCCGGTGAGCACCCCATCCGGGCAACCTCACCACGATGATCCCCGTGCCGCGAGCTACATCCACGACATGTTGCCGTCCACCGTTGGCCACCGCGTCGTCATGCGCGCGCGCAGGCGCGCGCCGTGCTGGGCCAGGCCGCGCGAGTGGGCCGCGTGCCCCAGGCGGGCCGCGCTCGCCCGCGCCGAGCCAAAGCCCGCAGGCCGGCCCATTTAGCCAGGTTTGGCCCAATTATTCATTAAAATCCGTTTTTAATTTCTGGAATTCATTTAGAAATTCTAGAAAAACATAGAAACTTCAAAAATTCATAACTAATGATCTAGAGCTCCAAATCAGGTGAACCAAAGCTTGTTAGAACCCTTATATTGTGTACTATCTAGTGGTAGGGTTAGATTTACATGATCAAGTGCCGAATTGAATAATTTAGCTATCTCTTTGAAAATCCTAGATAAGCCCCGGTAATTATTTAAAACCATCTTGATCCATATTCCATGGCATGATTAACATCCAATGCTTGTGTGCGAGTGATAGCGACAACCCCTCGCTGTTGACCTAGCCTTTTAAGGATTTAATTCCTTCTTTTACAAGCATGAAATGTCGGTATAAATGCTTCATGGGAATTATTGAAGATGAATAAGCTAGTTAATCACCAATGAGCAACGATACCTCCCAACCCTAGTAGTATGTCCTTCTTAACTCATAGTTCCTTTATTATGATGAAATCCGCACATATTCTATAAATGGATGAAATACAAACTTATTCAACCAAAGACCTATTATCTATGTTTCTCTAAAACAACACATCATTATGCATTCATATAGGTTCGGAGGTGAACGTGGTGACCGTCGAGGAGGAGACCGTCCCCGCTGCTGCAAGTGACCCCGCCGCCGAGGGTCAAGTTCAAGCCAAGCCCCGGTGCACAATTTTATGATTCTAGGGTTTTTATTTCTATACATATGCTTGCAGGATTGAATGTGCATAAGGTGTGTAGGAGTTATGATGAAACCCTAGTATGCAGTAGGACTCTTTTATTAACTTGATTAGAAGCTCTCGCTAGTTGCTTGCTAATTAGGGTTCCGTATCCGTCGAGTGGTAAGGAGACCACTCGTAGTTTAGGAATACTACTATACTGGACACGATGACAAGATAGAAAGGATGGAAAGAAATTGGAGGCCGAACGGGCAACTAGGTGAAAAGAGAAGGACCGACTAGTCTTAAAGGTGGTAGCCCCGTCTCGTGCACACAAGGACCGCGTCGTGTCCGGTCCACGCGGATAAGCTTGAACGTACTGCTTGCATGCTAGTGTTATTGGGCCCAGTAAACCGACGTAGCAATGGAGGCTGTGACGCTAGGGAGATACCCTACCCTCTTGGTTACTAGGCAGAAATTTGGGAGGAGAGTAGGGAGCACTCTACTCACGGATGACGTCCGGGACGGCATTGCGTGAGGGACCCTATTCGAGGACGGTAGGCCCGACTAGTGTTACAGCACTTGAGCGAAAGGTTGTCTCATGCGGCTTCCGTGAAGCGCGTATGTGACGTGCAATCAGGTTTCTCCTACAGGATATACATCGATTCGAATCGCTGCCCCTTACGATAACGAGTACCACTTATCCGGTCCGCCGGTACGTAGTAAGGAGAGAAACATGATGATGATGATGATGATAATGACTATTATATTGAATTGCTTGTTAATTACTTGATTGTGAATCCTGTATTGAATTAGAATAGTGCAAACTAAATCTGGTTAGTGATTCAACTTAATGCACTCGCTAAAAGATGAAAGTAAGGACACACTTGTAGGCTGGCTTAGTGCTTAGCATCCTTTACCCCCTGGCCTTTGTATGTCTAGGAGTCGGCTGTAGTTGGCCAACTTGACGGGTCGAGTCTTGCTGAGCTTTAGTTGCTCAGGGCTTTGCTCTACGTTGTTTTCGGAGGATCCTGCCGAGTATGCGGCCGATGCTGGAGGAGAGATGTGGGTGGACCAGTCCGCCGATGGAGGAGTATACACTAGGGAGTGGTGCGGCCCCGATGAGTAGCTAGGAGTTGGATGCCGGCATGGTGTATTTGGGCAGCACACCTGTCTCTGCCGGATGCCCGTGTGTATCGCCGAGAGAGCGATTGTATCGAAGTTCGTTATTATTTTATGTTGAACTATTGATGTAACTAAACGCTTCGGCAACTTGTGAGACTCGATGTACTCGTGATGATGATGGATGTACCCTGTATTTCCTTATGTTCATGTTAAGCTTATGTTTGTATGTTGTAATATCGGGCATCACAGCGCGTAGTGCCACCCAAGATGATCCTGGAGACGGGAACGTCTTCTCGTGAGACGGTTCTGGCACAGCTATCCACCCGGTGCCGGGATTTTGAGCCCTGAAGCAAAATTTTTCTTGTTCCACTGGCATATGTTATCCATTATATGGTGTGTGGATCTCTCATGCTTGTGTCTATTCTGGTAACCCTGGGTATGATCACTACTGCACATGAAAACAATAATCATATATATTTGTTGAGGGACGCCACAACATAACCACATGTCCAGCATCTAGGAATTGTGTATTACGCTTAACCAATGTGGCATACAAAGCCAAGTCGTCTAATGTCTAGATGTGCAAATAACAGCTAAGACAAACGACTATCAGGCAACAACACGGACGTTTATTACGTCCCACATACTACTTAGCGGGTGGGGCATACTGCACAGAATGTTTCTGCGCCTTCTCTCTAGTTATCAATGTTAACCTCATCATCCTCAATTGCTACATGATCAGTGGCGCATCGCTTTCGGTTGCTCAATACCACCATATGTTTGCCATTGGATTTTCTGGATTTTCAATTGAACTTGTTCGTTTGTTGATGCCTTTTTTGGTCCTTCTCAGCCTTGTACTGTGCTGATGATTTTCTTCAACGCATCTTGATGCCTATGTATTTCTAGGAAAAATATTTCGGCCAAATTTCGTCGATATATCCAAAATATCGTATTTATCAGTGAGGTCTGATATAATATTTATCACCGCAATTTCATCATTAGGTATGTTTATTAATCAAAAATTGTCTTTATTATGCATACAACTATGATAATTTAGAGATTAAAGATCATTTCTAGTCAAATCATGTAATTAATTTTAAAATGTAATTAATTTTAATTACTGATATTTCCGAAAAAAATTTCCTTGATGTGTATATTAGTGTATATCTCGTATTCGTCGGCATCGTGTGGACATCCAACACCGTCTTCATCGTATCTCGTTTGCGAACGGACGATTCCGATCAAAGCGAACGCTGTGTCCTGGCGTGCGTCGATCAACTTAGCCGTCGTCTTTTCCCTCCCCACGCCCTCCCGGGTTGATAGATGCAAGACTCCGCGCCATGCGGGAGTTGCTTGCCCAGAAGATTCTTATTTGATCGACTGAAACCCGTCTTTTCGAATCGCTCCCCGAGAACACTTTGATCCATCGGTGGTGGGCATGGCCGCAGCGTCAGGGACAGCAGGGCTGCTTCGATCCGCGGCGAGCAAGCTCGGGGCACGCGCACTTCCACCGCATCATCGTCGTCCTGGACTTCAGAGCCGCTGCCCAGGGATTTCAAGATGCTCTTCTCGTCCGATTAGCTCCTCTTCTGCTGATTCCAACGACTACAAGTAAGGGTTACATTCCAGGCGAACTAGCATTAATTTGAGAGCTAATACGTGTACGCCGAGCTATGATGAATCACTTCGAATTTTTCTCTTCTGTTTCTTGTTTCAGTCCAAACTATCGAGCCATTGTGAATATGGGAAAACTCATCGTCTTCGGTGGTCTGATCTGGATGTATGGATCTCTCTTGCCATCAATTGATTGGATCCAAAACAATATAGATGCTGCCGAGAGCACGGGATTGAAAAGGGAAGAGGAGACAATCCAGAGGATAAAGCTTGAATTTCAGAAGTTCAGGGAGTCCCAGGAAATGAAGTTTGAAGCTGAGAGGAATGCACTTGCCAAGTTTTCTGAAGATCAGACAACGTAGACCTCAAGTATCAATTTTACATGTAGCGTAGATTTAGAGAAACTGTCACGTGCTTAGTACTCTAGCGTACCCTATCTCTTCTCTGCAATATAATAAAACAGGTGTGGTCGTCATTGCATAATATTTTCGTGTTGGTTTCCTTATTTGTTTCCGCTTTTGGTTTCTGCCCGTCGCGGTCGTCTGTACCAGAAAAATCATCTTTACCAGAAAAATTTGTTTCTGCTTTTGGTTTCTACCGTCGCGGTCGTCTGTACCAGAAAAATCGTCTTTACCAGAAAAACACGAGCACGGCCGACGGTTATGCACCAAAAAGTCGCGCCGCAGCAGCCTGAAGGCCAAAAACACACGCCGCAAAAACTCATACGCCTTGCCCATGCCCCCTCCGCGCCGTCCACCGCCGCCGCTCGTCCGGCCATAGTGCTCCTCCAGGCCCCCTTCTCCTCATCCCACGCTCGTTTCCCCCACCTCTTCATGTCCTCCACCACCTCCTCTACCCACACCCCACGCCTTGCCGCCGCTGCCGCCGGCACGGTGCCCTCCCTCCTCACCGCTGACCCAGGCCACCGCGATGCCGTCCTGCTCGCTGCGCGCGCCGCCATGGGGAACTGCCTCAGGGAGACCCGCCTCGACCTCGCTGTCCCTGGGCTCCGTCTCGCCGCCAAGGGGAAGGTGAGCAAGCGTTCGTCGCTCCCTGGTCTGTCATCCATTGCGGGGATTCTGGTTAGTGACATTTGGTGTTTAAGTGAGGGATGTTTACGAGAGCGGGGATCACCTGGTGCTGGTGACCACCGACCCGTTTAAAGGGCAGGTATGCTCCTACTATGAGATTAATTCAGCGCGGCTGTTGATGAGCATATGCCAGTTCTACATGATGAATCGGCAATGTCATGCATAAACTGCTTTGGACGGTATGATTCATTGTTCCTAGCGACTATGACCTTAAATTAATACAAGTTTGTGTTCCTGGTCATGTCTAGAATTTCACCTATTGTGGTTCTACCTTCTACCTGATTATATTTAAGTTGAGCCATGGAATTTTACCGGTGTAATGTAATCTGGATGCTGACAACACTGGAGTAAGAAATTATTGCTTCTCATGATCAGCTATTGTGACGTGCTGTTGTATCTATGCTTTCAGGTTCTCAATGAAACAAGCCTTTGGTGGTTCAATAGGACCCGTCATAGTACTCCAAATGCAGTTGTCTTCTCCAGATAAGAATATGACAATTGCCAAAATGTGCTCAGTTTTTCCAGTTGAATTTGTTCGTGAGACCTAAGGCTTGCTACATCTGTTAATTATTTCTGAGTATCCATAATTTGTTGTCTGTGCTAATCACTTAAATCAGAATGCAAATATAGCTGATTGTATATGCTATGAAACCTTTCGCAGGAATGCAGCTTCTTTGTTGTGCCTTCTTCATATGATAATCATCTCGTCGTTTTTTATTTTTTTCCTTTTTTTTTATCATTCATCAGGACTCGCTTTTGTCTTAGTCTCTCACGTTCCTTTTTTTGTTTATTATGTTCCTTATTATCAATCACATCTATTTGTTCATTGGATGCCTTCTGATTGCTATTGCTTATTTCGTTTGTCTGGTCTGCACCTGGAGTTCTTCCGCCAATATCTTTCTTTTGCCCCATATTAATTATATCTGCCCAAGACGCCAGATACGACGAGGATGTGGTGAGGAGGAGGAGGTGGCCGGCAGATCCGGCGCCCCGACGTGCAGGACGGGCTGGGCTGAGCCCAAACCTATTTTCTCTTTTTTTTTTTTCTTAATCACGGCAATAGCGGCCGCTTTGACCGTTACTGCACCATCTGGATTTTTAATAATTGTGTAGTAGTGTAATCCCTGGGAAATCTCAAAGGAAGAAGTCCCCTTTTCCTCCCCAACTATTGGCAAAGTTTGCATTCCGTCGCTGAATTACAAAAGTGGGTATTTGGTCTGCTTGAACTTTCGAAAACGTTCACTTTTACTCCCTGAGTGGTTTGTAGAGTGGTTCCGTCCTACGTGGTAGGTGGGGCCCACAAGTCAGAGAGCCACGTCAATATTGATGGCCCCACCCCTCACCTCTCTCTTCTTCTTCTCTCTCCTCTCTCTCACCGAGACGACACCGGGCGGCGTTGCCTCCTGTGTGTGTGCAGCCAGGCCGGGCCGCCACCGTCCCCTACCTAGCGCGATGCGTGTCGTGGACCAGATCTGTTGCATCACTTAAATCTAATTTATCAGTCGTATTTGCAAATCCATGAGTATCTATAATTGTTTGTTCTTAAAATCCATAGCGAAGCACGGACACTTTTGCTAGTTTACTTATATGTAGGATGAGTCTGATTCATATCTGGATGGTTTATTAGCGAAGTATGGTTCATTAGGCTATCTCCAATGGTGAACACCCAAATCCGAGACCCAATCGCTAAATAGGTCTCTGTAACCATGAAAACAGGAGAGCCAAAAACATGTGTCTCCAATAGAGACCCGAAATTGGGTCATGGAAATTCCTCGCGCCTCCCCCTGCAGCAGCAGCTTCCTAGTGCAGCCGCCGCCGTGCAGCAGGTACCTCGCGCACATACCACCACCCCCATGAAGCAGCAGCCACGCGTCGTCACCACTCGCAGCTGACGCCCTCGCTCATCCGCCTCGCACACATGCTGCCGACGCCGTAGCGCAACCGCCACTACAACAATCATGTACTACTGTAGCAGTGGGTGAGGCCACCCGCTGCTACATTCGCGATGCTAAAAATAAAGACTAGTAGCGGTGAGGTGCACATCACCTGCCGCCGCTACAGCTTGACTTAAAAAACAAAAAAAAAAGGTGGGACTTACTAGGGCCCTCGTGTCACCGGCAGCCAACCGCCGACCCCTCCGAAGGCCGCTGACCGCCACGGCCGCGAGAGGCTTCCGCGGGGGATGAAGTTGCCTCCAGCTGCCGGCCGGGTCACGCCGAGGAGGCACCGGCTCCCCTCCTTGTCGGATCCACGCCGAGGAGGCACCGGAGAGGGCGACGCCAAGGCGGATCTTGCCTTGCAGTCATCGGATCCGGGCCGCTGCGGATGTCGGGGGGGGAGGCACGCTGGCTCCCCTCCTTGCTGGATCCGCGTGCTGCCTCAACTCCTCCCGGATCTGGCCACCGACGCCGGGGAGAGGGCAGTTGGATCTAGTCGGAGGGGAGGGTGGGAGGGAGGTTGAGGGAGGGGATGGAGGGAGGGCCATCGGGGGATGGGAGGCACGCCGTCCTATCCAGCCAATTGCTGCCACCTTGTGATGCCACCTTGCCGTGGAGGAGCCGTCGGATCAGCTCACAACCAAGCTCACCCCGAGCCCGAATCTTGCCGCGAGCCGACCACCACTAGATCCAGAGGGGAAGAAGAGGAGGGGCTGAGCCACCGTGTGGGAGGATAAGAGAACTAGAGAGGGAGGCGGAGTCCGTGGTGATGGGGAGGAAGAGGAGAGCGAGGCAATGGGTAGATTAGGGTTAGTTTTTATAGGGACTCGGTGTTCGGCCACTAGGCCACTTTGTAACAGCGGGCCTCTATCCCATCTGCCGCAATAAATAGCTAGAATTTTGTAGTGGCGGGTCATGTTTGGGTCGCCGCTATAGTGGTTGATTGTAGTATAGCGCATGACCACGAGGGGCATCTCACCGGTGAACTTGTTGGAGAAGGAGCGGGATGGAGGAGAGGAGGCCACGACGGGGTGTCGTGCAGCCGCCAGCCGCAGAGGAGGGCGAGGTGGGGCACGCCGGATGCGACGTGGGTGCGAGGGAGCCGACGAGCGGGCGCGCCGGCCGTTTGGGTTGCTAGGCAACTGCTCCATTTTTGGGTCGTGAGCTGTTGCCTCCCAAAATGGGTTTCTTATTTGGGTGCTCCGTTGGAGATTGATTTTGCACATTTTAGGACCTATTTTGGGTATGGGTGGTGTTGGAATTCATTATGACTACCTTTTAGTGGAAAATTCTCTTAATATATCGATGATAGTTTACCATATTGTATTGATTATTGCCACTAATCATGACATTTTAGTTCTTTAGTGTCTTTGTGTTTTCTTGTGTCATTTTAGGCGAAATACAATATATAATGCAAGTGGGGCGAATTATCCTTCAAAAGCGGGTCAAAACCTTAGCCCATGGCACCTCAAGCACTCCCTGAACGTCCATGAAGCCCAACACACAAGAGCTAAACTCATTTTCTTGGTTTTCAAGTCACCTAGAAGGCTCACCCAAAATAATCATGAAATCTGGAGATTTTCGCGGAATCCAGAACAACAACATCTTGCGTCAAGCATTTGGAGCTCAAGACTACCTCAAATTAAAATCCATTGAATACTAAAGTTGTAGTTCATGTCGAGAGCTTTCCAGAACATATATAGATGATACTATTTGGATTTCATATCTAGGAGATATGAGGCTCGCAATGAGTCCTGCATAGAGGAGTTCGAATCAGAACAAATATTCTTGCATCGCATATTTGGAAAATAATATGGGCGAATGTGAAGATCACAATAAAAACAAAGTTGTAGCACTTGTCAAGGGCTATGAGACAGAGTCTGAGGTTGCATTTAATGGACCTCGGAAGCAGGATCGAGTTATGATTTATGGAAAACGGAACTACGGAAAAGAAAAATCTAATCCGAGTTGTAGACGTCTCATGCCGATCAACACCGACCCGGATTTGTTAGATCAAGTGTATAGGTCGGTAGGGGACGCCTCCAGGTGCCTCTCCACTATATATAAGTCCCAATGGGTGCCCCTCTCTCGATGAATTATCAAATAATCAATGTATTTCGAGTTGAGAGTCAAAACTTACGGTGTTACGCCGCCGGTTTCACCATGTAGCCTAGTTGTTTAGATTTTTTCTAGTTGGCTAGTTGGAGGAGCTAGCTAGGATTCTAAGATGAGTTGATCCACGTGGTAAAACTCTAATTAGGCTCTAATTAGTCTATAATTCAATTAGACCAAGGTTAAAGAGTTGGATGTCATCGTCATTGCAGTAAGTGATTGTGATGATTTCCTATGTGTTTATATTAGTCGATCTATCTTGTGTTCATATTTGCTTTCGATCTTGTTCCCCTCTATGTCTTTCTTCTTGTTGCAATTATGCTATATTCATGTTGTGCCGATCGACCGTAACCTTAGATGCAATAGGAAGGTGCATTATTTATGTTGTCGGTGTTGTTTAGCTATTAGTAGAGTAGCTGTCGTCGTAGGATCGCATGTGAAATCTAATAGTGTCGCAATGCTAATAATTGTTCAACGTAGTGCACCTACCTTTGAATTATTAGCCACCACCGTGACAGGGTCGCAGCAAATAGCTTAGGTGCATAGGTGCTAGATTAGAGGGGCTGGTAGTTTAATTTGCTTTATTATACTATATATTGGATTGGCTATTGCTATGAACTACAACTTGTGCTACTGGTATGTGCTTCATTCATATCTGGCTAAGATTCGTTTGCTTGATTATTGGTTTTAGAATTAATTTTTCTTTTCGTTGTTGCGTCTCCGTGCCGATCGGCACATCAACACATCACCTAATTAAGTAAGGGGTGAGTACTTAAGGTACTCAGCAAGCCCTACCTCTAGCAAGGGTATATATATATATGCATTTTCGGGTAGTGGTCAAGGAATGGGTATAAGGTTCGTAGTTTTGTGGAAATATGCGCATGCGAGTGTTCACTACGTAAGCAAAAGGGTTTTTGTAAGAGGAAAACAGTTTTATAACTTTTAGTTCGTCGGACTCGAGGGAGATATTCATCGATCCCGTCGGTTCCCGTAGTTTTAGTTGAGCCTTCCGACCGGAGGTCATAACAGCTCGGGCAGCCAATGCCCACACTCGTTTCCAAAACACGGACACAAGGACCCCCACTCACGCATCAAGGAGGTAATATTTGTGGCTAATCGACGAGAGCTCGAAGATTTGGTATGTCAATATACCGTGACAACGGTCATCCGGATAGTTATTACACTCTGCAGAGGTTGGTACACTTTACCCATAGGTTATGTGTTCTTAGCTACATAACATATAACGCTTTCACGTTAGCTTGGCACGCCCACAAGTCCACCACGAATTCCAGGGATCCGACGGTACGACACCAAGGCATACCGTCCACCAACTTATAATTATTGCCAAGTACTGGGCTTCACCATTATCACCTAACGACCCCTAAAGATCCGCATCTACTGCTCTCCGATGGAACTTACTTGCTGCGCAACTCGAGGTTTAGTGTCGGTCCCGTCCATGACAGGTTCCGTGGTCGTACACTAAATTACCAATTTGGGGTCCGAAGAACCGGTCCTTATATGGCAGGGCGAACACTCGTCCATAGCAAATGGACTTACACCTAAACACCAAGTACTCTACACCAGTGCTATGAGTTTCACCCACGGCCAGTAGTTTCCCACCCAATCTTCATCTTAACACAGTTGGTCTAACACCCACCCATTTAACACACACCACCAAACACATTTCACACATTTTCGCAAAAGAGATATATGATGATATGGTAACAAGGTCCTAAGCAATTGCTACAACGTCACCTGTTAACTAGGTTAACAACCACTTTTAGGTTGATCTAGGTGGATGGTATAATGGTCAATCAAGGATTTAATGTTCGTGTCTATAGTGACAGAACATTATCATACAACAAGTGGGTCTCTAATAAAATAATTGCAAGGAATAATGCATATAAGAGTAAGCTATTAAGTAGGTGCGGTTTTGTAAAAATATATGAGCAATCATGATCAAGGAATAGATAGAGTTTGCCTCCTAACGCGTCCTCGAAATCCTCCTCATAGTCCGGGTCCTCGGGCTCCCGCTCCTGGCTCTCCTCGTCTACGGACGGCGGTGCTATACGTAAGTTACCACCACATAAAATAATAAAGAGAGAAGATAAAAATAACGAAAAACCAAATAGAATGGAGTGGAGAGGAAGGCTTCGGGGGCTAGGGTTTGTTACGACGATTCCAACGGCGTAAAAATCGCCCTAATCGGAGCTATGGTTGAAAAGTTATGGTTTCGAAAAACCTAGGGGCTTTTCCGTAATTTCTGGAATTTCTAATATTTATTCTGGTAATTAGAATGGCGCCGGGGGCCTTTCTGTAATTTTTCCAGGGGCTCGTTGAATTTCCGGGAAGTGGAGGGGCTAAGTGCAAAGTTCCGGTTTAAAGGGAAAAAGAGAATTATTTTTCTATGGGAAAAGTCTGTGGAATAGGTTCACGGGGGTGTGGACCGGGTCCATGGGGCTGGTTTATAGGCCGGGAGATGTGGGTCGTAGATCCGGGATCCGACGGCTAGGATTTAAAACAGCGAAGGGGTATGCTCGCTTCTAATCTCGGCCATCGGGATGGATCGGACGGCTTGGGAGGGGGCGACGGCGCGCGACGGTGGCCGAAATAGGGCCGGGCGACGGGGAGCTCGCCGGAGTTGGCTCCGGTGGCTGCATCCGAGGGTAGGGGTGAGGTTGGCGAGTTCGTCGGGGTTCTACGGGCTGGGGCGGAGCTACCGGGCGTGTTATCGACAAGCGACGGTGCGAAGTGGTGGCTAGCGGGGTGGTCGAAGGTGGTGCGCGACGGCGGCACCGTGCGAGGTGCTCGCGCGTGCACCGAATCGGTGGGGAAAGTGGTCGGGGAGGGGCGTGTGAGCTCGGCGAGGGCTCTCGGTGTGTTGGTCTAGCCGGGGAGGGGTTGTGACGGCGTGGTGGCGGAAAGGGGCGATTCACCGTGGTGGCGGTCGGTCTGGAGAAGAAGGGGAGGAAGAAGGGAGGAGCGGTGGTGGCTACTCGCCTACTTGGCTCGCCGGATGGTGGTGAGTTCAGCGAGGAGAGGAGGGGGGTGGCTTTTATAGGGGAAGCGGTCGCGAGCTTGGCCACGGCGGGGCCGGTCATGGCGGTGGCGGGTTGTGCGGGGTCCGGGAGCGCCGGGGCTCGGCTTGGGGGGGGACGGGATGCCGCGGCCCTCGCCGACGAGCGGGGTGCTCGCTGCGGTGGCTGGGAGCGGCGGGCGTGGGGGCTAGGGTTGGGGCCGTGGCGGGTGCGCCGCTGCGGCGAGCGAGAGGGAGGGGGCTCGGGCTCGGGCGGTGGAAGCCGACGACGGGGCGGCGGGATTCCCGACCGTCTTGGCGGGAGCGGCGGGGACCGGAGGTGGGGGACGGCCGGTGCGGGCGGCGCGCGCGCGGCACGCGGTGGCGCGAGGAGGGAGACTAGGTGTGGGGCCGGTTGAACGAGCCGGGCCGCAAGGTGGGCCGGGGGAGGGGGAGAGGCTTGGGCCGGGAAGAGGAAAAGGGGGTGGGGCGGCCCGATAAGGGTTTAATTCTTTTTTTTTTTTTGTTTTCTGGTTTACTCTCCTATTCTCCATTTAATTTCAAATAAATTCTGATAAAATTCAGATAAATCGAGAGGGATAAAAGCAATAAAATCCAAGCAAGAGAGAAGATGAAACACTCATGTTTTAAAGTTTCCATGTTTTATAGTTTTAAATTTTTTTTGTTTCCTGTATGTATCTAAATTAAAGTTTTTAATTCTCTATTTATTTCAAAAATTATTTCGCCTGAATAAAAATAAAAATGATTTACAAGGTGTATTTTAATTGGCCAAAAATCAGGGTATCGCAGAGGGGCTGAACTCACGTATATTCCTGGTGTGTCTCTTCACGATCGATCCTTCTTCGATAGGACTCCTATAGGCGGCGGTGAATTCGTGGATCCTGTTGCTAGGGCAAGGCTATTTCTTTGGTAAGCCTTAATCCTGATCGTTAGTTGGAAGAAAAATAGGAGACGCCATAGTTGTTGGCTGTTCCTCGCTTTTCTCTACATTCGGGATGGCTGCAGATCGCAGGTTGGGTTAAGGAAAGGTAGAAGAATTTTTGGAGCAGAAAACGACCTGATCTAGCCTAAGGTAACGAAGCCCTATATTTATCGTGTGATCTACCATCGTGTCTTCATCAATTTCGGCCAATAGAAACTTAATCCATCGAACTAGAAAGTCCTTGCCTTGTCAGCTTGCTCAGTGTGGGTTCAGTCCCGTTTTCGAGGCCTTTAGATTTCGAATATTCATTTTCTTTGAGTACGAAAGTAGTAGATTATTTGTTTATCTTTCCAACGAGTAATTATAAGCAAATTTTCGTTGAGTAGAATGAGAGTTATGCCTGTCTGACTTTGACTGTCATTGTTCTGACAGTTTCTATGAGTTTGTTTACTTTCAGTTGCTTTATCCTTGAAATGATGGAATTCGAGGACGAATTCTCCTTTAATGGGGTAGAATGTAACGCTCCAGAATAAATAAAATAGCACATTAATTCCTTTGGGCCTAATTAGTGGGTTTAGTGGGCATTAATCTTGGCCTTAATGAAAAAAACGTTTCATAGGAGGGGGTGGGGCTTATATTCCTGGTGTGTCTCTTCACGATCGATCCTTGTTCGATAGGACTCCCACAGGCGGCGGTGAATTCGTGGATCCTGCTGCTAGGGCAATGCTATTTCTTTGGTAAGCCTTAATCCTGATCGTTAGTTGGAAGAAAAAATAGGAGACGCCATAGTTGCTGACTGTTCCTCGCTTTTCTCTACATTCGGGATGGCTGCAGATCGCAGGTTGGGTTAAGGAAAGGTAGAAGAACTTTTGGAGCAGAAAACGACCTGATCTAGCCTAGGTAACGAAGCCCTATATTTACCGTGTGAACTACCATCGTGTCTTCATCAATTTCGGCCATTAGAAACTTAATCCATCGGACTAGAAAGTCCTTGCCTGGTCTGCTTGCTTAGTGTGTGTTCTGTCCCGTTTTCGAGGCCTTTAGGTTTCGAATATTCATTTTCTTTGAATACGAAAGTAGTAGATTATTTGTTTATCTTTTCAACGTGTAATTATATGCAAATTTTCGTTGAGTAGAATGTGAGTTATGCCTGTCTGAGTTTGACTGTCATTGTTCTGACAGTTTCTATGAGTTACAGTTTTCAGTGTTAAGATTCAATTTGAGCGGCCGTTTAAAATAACATAGAGTCTGAATTGTATCGTGTGGTTTCAAGGTTATTATAGAACTTTGATTCTTCTTTCCATGGACTTGTTATTCACTAGAATTGCTGCCGTAAGTTAATAGATATAAATTTTCAAAACTTGGTGCTTGCTGTCCCAATCAAACTTGGTCTGAATTTTCTGGAACTGTACAGTTTCAGTTTTAGGTTTCGGTTTTGGGAGCCAGTTTAAAATTAGTTGGAGGCTGATTTATTGCAGGATGCTCTGATAGTTTTTGTAGTACTTTGTTCACTCCTTCTTTGGACTATCTATGTGTCCAGTTTAGCTGAATGGTCTAGGAGATATAAGTTGTTGAATTTGGTCTCTTACTGTTATTTGGGAGAAACTGTCAATCGCTTTGGGACTTCTTTTTGAGACAGTAAACGTTGAAATTAAAGTTTGAAATGAATACCAAAGTTGTACCTTGTTCAATGTAGATGTTCATGGAGTATTTATTTGCTATCATTGTTTTTATAGTTTTAATGCTATGAAAGATACAAGCAACACTGCTGTTGTTTATCAATTCGTTGTTTTTGTCGGTTGTGGGCATGAGACGTAGGAACGTTTTACTCATGTTTGTTTGATGTATATGTTTGTATTGGTGCTGAGTATTATTTATGATCAGGTGGTGTCCCTTTGGAGCGTGTTTAACTGTCAATTGATCCTTGATTTGTGAAGACAAGTAAATGTAGCGTCGTGGTCTACAAGCTTTCACTTGTTATTTGAGTTGCCTCCATCTAAAATCATTATTCACACTAGCCAGATAATTTGATAAATGGATTTATCATTTTATCTTGAAGTACATTGTATATTGTGGTAATTTTCTGCATATTTGAAGTTTGAAGTACATGAAGTGCATACATCGCAATCTTGCATTTTCGCACTTTCCATTGAATGCATATGAAGACACCGTAGCCTCGATGTTGGTGCGGTAAGTACCGGTACAGTAACGTACATTGAAATGAGCAATGTGGTTGCAGCCCTCACTTCCTTTTGTTTGGATTTGAGGGTAGAAGTGAAGACATGCATTGCATTGCATTTCATTGCATCTTTGCATATTAATTATGAAGGATAATATTTATCACTTTGCTGATTTAATTCTATACATGAAGATATTCATGCTACAGATCCATTATTATATTGTTATGTTTAAGTTGTTGTTTAATCTACTACAATTTAAATAACTTGTTAAAGCAATTTGCTACAAATTGTTGATGCCGTTGACTTTTTTCGTTAAGTTTGACTGCTCGTCTTATTCAAAATATTTTTTAAATATGTAAAATTATAAATGATGTTTCAAACTTACTTTGATGATAAAGCAAATCATAATAAAAAAATTTAATAATACTTAAATTTTTTTGAATAAGACGAATGATCAAATATACCGAAAAAAATCAACGGCATCAACAATTTAAGAACGGAGGGAATATGTTAGATGAATACCTTCTTTGCACACTCAAACAGCCACTCTGGCGTAGTGGTCGGAGTTCCTCTTTTGAAGTAGAACTCATACATTGGACCCATTGCAAATTTGCAGACAAGATGGGTCACATCATTACACACTTTCTCTGTAAACTTAGGGCCTAAAGTGAAGCACAAGTTCTTCAATAGAAACCCTTCTTTTTCTCGGTATTGTGAACAACAGAAACAGAAATTTTCAAACCCAGGGAGTGGAATGTGACAGCGCAAATGGGAGAAGATAGGATGATTGGTAACATATTGCAAGCAGCCCTCCTTTACAAAAATTTCAAACATCAGAATTAGAGGGTATACTTCCGATTAAAAACACTAGTGAACTGACATTGATCACAGAAACACATACGTCCAAACAAGAGTGTAACCATTGAGTTGAAACAACAGTTGAACAAGTCACAAGGCATGCTACTGTGACCATGACATTCAATTATGAAATCCACAGGTGTAGAATGTATGTCATCCACGATAATACCTCCAGCTTCTCTGACCCAATCAACAACCTCAGGTCTCTAATACAAATGAAAATAACCGTTTTACCAACAGAAATAAAAACAAGTTGGAACATAAAATGCTTATAATAATGCAAAGAAAACTTTTACTTTTGCAAATGAGTTGAATATATTCCTTTTACTTTTGCTCTCGTATTCTACATACAATAAACTTCAATGTAAAATAACATGTTAACAAGATCAATTGATAAATATTTGAATGTTTTGATACAATGAATCATTGCTGACCTTAATGTTCCAGTCATTAAATAAATACTGAAAAACAATCGTTTTTTTTAAGAAGAGGTGGTATTTATAAAGAATTGATGGCAATACAGCAATTAGATGAAATGTTAGCAAAGCAGCATACCTTGTCAAGAGAAAAAGAATTTGAGAAACCAAATGTTCTCCCTTAATTATTTTGGGAATTGCCACATCGTACAGACATTTCAGAAGTTACTTGAGCTGAGGGATGGTACTTGCCAAGACTGACCACTTCATTTTATTGACTTGATTCCGTAGGCCTGACTGCCCTGGTTTTGTTCTTGTTGACTTGTCGCCGCGCACGCCCTCAACATCTCGTGGGAGGCCATCACGAACACGGTCGCGCCACCGTCCGGTGCTGGGCTTAGACTATCCTCACTTACTCTAAATTCATCCTCTAAAAGATATATATCGTCTAGTCAGTAAGATTTTGTCTCTATATTCAGTTTTTCTCGCACCCGTTCATATTCCGTATCCATCTATACCAGCTAACTAATATTTTATTCAGTCATCTCCAACTACCATCTTCTTTTTCTGTACTTCTTTTCCCTTTTTAGTTTCCTTTTTCACTTACCTTGTACAATAGTTTAACAATACTATTTTTCATTAAATAATAATAATTTTTTTTCTCCCTTTCATTTTTCTTTTCTTTATTTCTTTTTTCCCCCTTTTTCTATTTTTCTTTTCCCTACTTTTTCTCTCCCTCTCCCTCCCCTCTCCTGCTTCCTCCTCCGCGCGTCGCCTCCACCGCACGCGCCGCCTCCTCCACGACCCTCCTTTGCGCGCGTCGCCATCGACGGCGGGACCCGCCTCCCTCCTCTCTCTCCGGTGGGATCCGATGCAGGGCTCCCTTCTCCGCTGCACGCGACGCCGCCGCCCGCATACGCCACGCGTGTCACCGAGGCCCGCCTTGCCTCCTCCATCTCCTCCGTCGGGCCTACCTCCCCCGCGTCGCCGCCGTCAAGGCCCACGCGCGCCGGATCTGCGCAGAGTCCGGTCGCGCGGCCGTCGGGCCCTCCTCCCCCGCCCGGCTTGGTCGGCAGCAGATCCAGGTGGAGCGACGGCTTGGTGGCGCCACGGTGGTCGGCGCACAACGGCGGCGGAGTCCGGGCGTGGTGGCTCGAGCCTCGGTCTCCGGCGTTGCTCTCTCTCTCTCTCTCTCTCTCTCTCTCTCTACTGCTGCGTCAACAGGGTTCGTTGGGATGGCGCGAGAGCTCGTGGGCCCCGCACCACGACGGGAGTAGCGTTCCTCCGCTACCTCCGCTCTATTTGGCGAAGCGTATCGTTTAGCGGAGCCC
This sequence comes from Chloris gayana, assembly GCA_031894775.1. Classification (NCBI taxonomy): domain Eukaryota; kingdom Viridiplantae; phylum Streptophyta; class Magnoliopsida; order Poales; family Poaceae; genus Chloris; species Chloris gayana. The sequence continues at coordinate 99,156 of JAUNZO010003281.1, forward strand.
GATGCAGCTCGATTTCCGCTATCGCGGTCCTGGAGTAACGCATCTAGGACCCCGAGTACGGATAGTCTTACGCGGGACGGCAGGCTCCGCCGGGTCGAAGGCGTCGGACGACGCCATCGGGGAACGACGGAGGCGGCGAGTTTCGTGTTGCGGTGGCGGGAACTGGCTGGCGGGGCGATGGGTTTTTGGCGGCAACTAGCCGCGGGCCTAGAATTTTTTTTCTATTACTGTCCTTTTCTCTCTAAATTTTAAGAGAAAATTCCCTCTATCCACAGCTTCCGATTCCCTATTTACCATCCAAAAATTTCCAATCCTTTGTGTATCATTGATTAAAATTTCCCTACCCATATGTACCATTCCGTTTCAGTTTTACCTCAAAAGGCTGGCCCACATGTAAGTTTCTTTCTAAATGACTATCAGTGCCCTCGGCCTGATGACCCTATGCTCACCTCACTACGCGCAGGAGAGCGACCAGGCAGAGCTGTTGGGCAGCGCTCGAGGCGCGACGGCCGGGCAGAGCTGCTGGGTGGCGCGAGGTGCGCGGTCGGGTGGCGCTCGAGGCACGACGCCTGGGCAGAGCTGCACGGCGCGGCGAGAGGCGCGATGGCCGGGCGGATCATGTGCGACAGGTCGGGCGGAGCTATAGCACAGCGCGAGGGCGCGGCCGAGCGGAGCTACTGGCTGGCCCTCGAGGCGCGACAGCCCAGCGGAGTTGCAGCGCGGCGTTGGAGGTGTGATGGCTGGGCGAAGCTACTGGGCGGTGCTCAAGGCGTGACGACCGGACGGAGCTGCAGCGTGGCGCGAGGCGCGAGGTCGGCCGGAGCTGCGTTGTCTCCGTGGTGCTCAACGTGAGCAACGTCGTCTCCGTCTCCGTGGCCTCGAGGCCTATGGAAGATGTCCACGCCGTGGTTATTCGTCGCACCCGACGACACCGCGGGTCGGGCATTTGCAACTTCTGTGTACCTTACGACACGTCATACTATCTCCTTTGCTTCGGTTCGACTCTTCTACTAGGTCATACTCGGCAGGTCTTAGAGCTTCTAAAGACTCTTTAATGTCTTCTGTTTTATAGCTCAGAAGCTATAACTGTGTAATGTAGGGAGCGTCTCCATATTCTATGCACTCCTGTTCAATTGATCAATATATGAGAGTACCCAATTATCAAAAAGAAAAAAGGTCGCACGATGTAATGCAAGAGTTGTTACTCTGCAATTGCATAGTACAAGTTAACATTGCTTGTAGATTTATTCTGTTAATAAATTTTAGAATTTGCATAAATAATTTTTTCTTCACATGAAAAACATTAATCAATCATTTATCGTGCACTATGGTTTAGTGTAATTGTAGACGCTAGGCATAGTTCATACGGGGAATCAAAGCTGTGGCCTTACTGCCGTGCAGTGCAAGTATGCATTTTTATATCTTAAGTCCCGGTTCCCTAGGTATGATGGAGAGAAGGCTGCACTGCAAGCTTTGCCCACGATCATTATAAAAAAAGCTTTGCCCCACGATAATCTAAAGGCAAGTTTGAGTGCGTTCAATGCAGAAAAACAGAATTTCTGTGTGTCTGAAACAATCAAGAAAAAAAGCCCTTGAAAAAAAGAACGCAATTTCTATTAAAACTAAGTTCGTGAAATATTACGCCCTCCGTTCAACTTTATAACACATTCTACCCCAATCCATTATTCTCAAAATATAAGACATTCTTCGTTTCCCAGGCTGCAGTGCCTCTATTCACGTACCAGTCTGGATCTTCTACATCCGTTCTTTCCGTTTCGCCCTCAGCTTCAAACCAGCCAGATTCTCTCCTCCTTAGGGCTCGTTCGGTAGCCCAGGAATGAGCCCCGGAACGGCCCAATCCTGCCGGTTCCAAACGGCCCGTCGCGAAGCCAGCCCGCGAATAAAGTGGTCGTTCGGTTAGGCCCGACCCGGTAGCAAAACAGGACCGGAATGTTTTTTTCCTTCTCTCCGAGGCCCGGAAGATATCCCGACCTCCGACCCAGTGGATAGAATCCTCCCGACTCTCTCTCTCTCTCCCTCGATCGGACCCTCGCGTTCTTCTCGACTCGACCTCGCCAAACCCTAGCGGCGCACGGTGGCGGCTGGAGGCCGCTGCTCGAGCGGGCGCGCGGCATCGGCAGGAGGCGGCGGATCGAGCGGGCGCGCGACGGCGGCACGAGGAGGCGTCGGATCGAGCGGGCGCACGGCGGCGGAACGAGGCGGCACGACCTTCAAGAACGGGAGCAGCAGCGACACGACTGGGAGTACGGCGACAACGGCGACGACATTCTCTTCCCCTGCAACCTCTACGTTCCGCGCCCGCTTCTCGCCGGTAAGCCTCGTCTTCCTCCTCCTTCCCCCTCTCTTTCTTGCAGCGATAAGGTTCTTGCTCTTCATGCCGCTGCTCTTCTTCTCCGTCGAGTTCGCGAGCAGCAAGACCATCCTGGGTTCAATCCTAATTTCACACTTTCCTTAGCCTTGCCTGGTTCGCATAGATTGATAGCGGTCCACTAGTGTTGGTGGATTAAACTCCGATGGCAGGGTTGCATCTGAGGGAACCGCAGTGCCTTGCTTCTTTGTTTCAGCAAAAAAGCAAAGTTTGGTCATGATGTAGCTTAGTTTGAGCTAGCAATTTGCACTTTAGATATTGTTTATTCTACAGAACTGTAGCATGTTGTGTGTCCGACGAAGTAAGATCAATCAATCAAACAAAAGGCTACTGATCCTCTTGTTATTATCGACGACGAGAGTGAGCGTAGCTGTTCCCGTGGATTACTGAATAGAGCGGGTCTGGGTGTTATGTGTTGTTTCAGGTACTAGAAAGGGACATGTGGGTTTCAATATGATCTTGTGGTCTCTGTGTCATAGATCATTAGGATGCAGGAATTAAGATTGCCTCAGATTATGAAATTCATTTGCTGCCATGCAATACCTTGTGAAAGTGGAGACAACCCTGACATTAATTTTGTCACAGAACTCAAATTTCGTGTTACAGATGTTCTGTTCGATTATGCATATAGCTTTGTATCCCATGGTCCTTTCCTGACAAGTTCAAGGTTTAACAGTTTCAAGATTGATTTGACGATTTCCAACTGTTCTTCTAAAACTGTGCAACATCTTGCAGTGTTGCGTACTTACACCACTGTTAGGCATCAGAATTTAGTTTTTTGGTGTTCAGTGAATGATGGTCTTCAAGCATACTAGTATATAAAACCTTGATTAGGACCCCTATGTTTCAGATTATGAAAAAAATGTGGAACACTGTTTTTTTATTGACAACTATGGTTTGCATGTGTGCCTTGTTCTTGCTGGTAGGAATGTAACTAAAACAATAAATTTATGCGTGCATGTAGTAAGTAATCACTGTGTCCGAGTTGTCTTCAGAGTTCAGAAGGAAAAGAAGCCTGAGTGTCCTATTTCGATGTGTGTCCCTGGTAGCATGCTTATGCTTATTTGTTACTAATTACAAGAATGAACAATTACTGATTATTAGCATCTGATTAGGCACTCAATAGCGGACAACTTTCTTATGCTGATTTTTGTTGTGAAGTTTTCAGAGAGATAACTGAACTGGGAATACTCTGAACGGTTTGCACTCAAGACTTAAATGACAGATCACTGAAATTGAGTTTAACCAAGTCTTTTTTTTTTTTGACCTTGCAGATATCTCCACCACCGGTTCGAATTGGGGAGGACGAGCCACCTCCTTCGTGGACGCCAGTAGCAACTCCTTTTGGTATGTATGATGATATAGATATTTTTATATGTTTATTACTTTTACCTGAAAGCACTTTTACCTGAAAATACTTGTATGCTTTGAGCTGAAAATATTTGTGCCTAAAAATACTTCCATGCTTCTAACAAATACTTGTATCCTTCTGAAAACACTTCCATGCTTCTTAATTCCTTTCTCTGAAAATGCTTGATCTGAAAATATTTGTACCTGAAAATACTTCCATGCTCTTAACAAATACATGTATAATTACTTTTATCCTTTTGAAAATACTTTCATGCTTCTGAATTCCTTTCTCTGAAAATGCTTGATCTGAAAATATTTGTACCTGAAAATACTTGTATAATTACTTGTATCCTTCTGAAAATACTTGTGTACTTCCATGCTTCTGAATTCCTTTCTCTATTCCTTTTAAGCTCGCAATGAGTACCTCATTGCGAGATCGTATTAGAAAAAGGAGGGAGGAAGACGATGATGATATGATGCTCTTTGTTCTCCCTGCCCTATATCTTATGGACTCTTGTGGAGGGGGGAAAGGAGAAACGTCATACATCGGATGAAACAGGGGAGATGAAGGTTCAGGGTTGGCTCAATGGCCATGTCAAGAATTGCTTGGTTCAATTCAGGATGGAGCCTTACATCTTCAAGGAGCTGGCAACTTACTTGAGAAGGAAAAGGAGTGTAGTCGATACAAGGATCTCGGTGGAGGAGAAGCTTGCATTCTTCCTATACATGTTGAGTCATAATTCCTCTTATGAAGATCTCCAAGTTACCTTTGGCCATAGCAATGATACATTCCACCATCACATAAACCACTTCTTCAACAAGGTCATTCCCGTCCTCTCTCGCCGCTTCCTTCAGCCACCTGATCCTAATGTAGTTCATCCAAAAATCCTACAAAATCCTAGATTTTATCCATTCTTCGAGGACTGTCTTGGTGCTATTGATGGTACCCATATCCCTATTTCCATAGCCTCATCAAAAGCTTCTCCTTTCAGAAATAGGAAGGGCACACTAAGTATAAACGTCATGGTGGCATGCAATTTTGACCTCAATTTCACCTTCATTTCTAGTGGTTGGGAGGGATCCGCTACGGACTCGAGAGTACTCGGATCAGCTATGAGCAAGGGCTTCCAAGTACCACCCGGCAAGTTCTATTTGGTGGATGGAGGGTATGCAAATACTCCTTCTTTCCTTGCTCCTTATCGAGGAGTTCGGTACCACTTGAAAGAATTCGGGGCTGGACACCGAAGACCACAAAATTCAAAGGAACTCTTCAATCTCCGCCATGCAACACTTAGGAATCATGTGGAAAGGGCTTTAGGGGTGGTTAAGAAACGCTTCCCCATTCTAAAAGTCGCCACATTCCATATGATAGAGAACCAAGTGAAGATACCAGCTTGCCGCTGCAATCTTTCACAACTTCATCCGCTTACTTCATGGAGATGAAGAATGGTTAGATCATCAACCGGACAATATCCCTCCTGCAGATTATGTTGATCTACCAAATGGAGATCACATAAATGATGGAGGAACAGCAGAAGGAAACGCTCTAAGGGACTCCATTGCCCAAGCAATGTGGGTTCGATATCAGCAACATCGCTAGTCGTGTCATTGACACATTGTAGTTAGTTAGAGAATAAGCTTGTATCATAAATAAGTTAGTTAGTGAATAAGTTTTTCCCACTTTTTTCATGGACTGTAATGAATCATAAGCTTGTATCATGGATAAGATAATTAGTGAATAAGTTCCTTTTGGATTGTAATAAATGACAGCCATGGCTGCAAAAGGTTCTCCAAGGTTCACCCTTGCAAATGGTTCACCCAAGCTACGTAGGTTCCTAGCTACAACAAGTGGGTCCAAAAAGAAGAAGTCTCCTAGAAGCATTGGGGTTAACAAAAGTGCAGGTATGATCTATTTAATTCTGTTTTTCATGCTTTTTTGTAAAGATTACAGATGCTCTCATTCTCACTGTTACTAATGGTTCAACCTTGTTTACGTAGGGAACAAAAGGGCAGATTGGAATGCAACTCAGGAGAGGTCCCTTGTGGAAATTCTGCATGAATTTAAAGATCGCAGAGGTGACAATGGTTGGAGTACTGAAGCATGGAACAAGATGCACACAGAATTTCTGAAAAGGAACAAAGAAATCTCTTACAGCAAGGCTCGGATACAAGAGAAAGAAGGTCAAATGAAACGAGACTACAAGATGTTGAAGGAGGCAAGAAGACAGAGTGGCTCAAGCTGGAACCATGCAAGGAATATGGTGGAGGGTCCTGAAGCCATGTGGGATAATCTCATTGTCGTGAGTAGAGTTCTTTATATTGATTTACTCAAGTAATTATGTGGCTAACCTAGTACTAAATGCAGTTTTCTTATTTGCATGTGCAGACCTTTCCTAAAATCAAGAAGTTCAACAACAATAAAGCTAGCTTCCCGCTATATGACGGTAAGCTTTTTTCCACAATTTTGCTTCCTGTTTTGAAGGTATCTTCTTGGACTTAAATCTTCTTGGACTTATATCCTCTTGGACTTTGTGTAGGGCATCTGGCTGAAGGTACCTACAACTTCGTTTCCCTGGATTCACCACCACAGCAGGAGGATCTTCTTTTGCTGCACGTTGAAGATGAGAATGCTCAAGGCTCAAATGAAGATGTTGTCCAAGCTGAAGATCAAGAAGTGCTAGTGCTTCAAGATGCTGATGTACAAGTGCAGGTGGTTGAAAGAAGGAATGATGCTCCTCCACAAGACAAAAGAGCTGCTCCTGGATCAAAGAAGAAGGAAGAAAAGGATGCAAAAAGGCCAAGAAGGGGCGCGATTATTGAAGGTATGATGGGAGAGTTCCTGGAAATTAAGAAGAAGCAGCTTGAGGTGGAAGAGAAACATCTTGCAAAGGAAAAAGAAGCTCCTCAGCCTACAGATTGCTCAATCAAGAATTGCATTTCCATTCTCAACAAAATGGAAGTGGCAACAAATGAGAAAGCAGAGGCGTATGGTGTCTTCAAGACTGCAGAAAACAGAGAGATCTTTGTCTCTCGCTTATGAAGAAGACAAGGAATCTGCACTGATTTGGCTAAGAAAAGAAATGGCTTAGAAGGTACATACAATACACTTTGTTACCTTTGTTCAGACTATACCTGTTATTTATCTACACCTGTCTAGTTTCTGCAGTCTATGTGCACTATGCTTCCATTTATGTGCTGTCTCGATGAAATTCTTAGCTTGTTCAGTTGAGTCGAACAAACAACATTCTGAAACTGTGCAAAAGTGTTGTTACATAACGTGCTATTCAATTTCTGTTTATACTTGACTGAAGTGTAATGGTTGCTTGGAATGTTTAACCTGACTGCACAAGAACCAGGTGTTGTTCAATGTGTAAATACTAGAATCAATCAGTAGGAATCAGCATCAAGAGAGACATGATCACAAAGTCGTTATACTTCTATCTATTACAGCCTATGTTAATTGCTGGATACTAGTTGTTTATGCGAAAAAATTCATTATGTGCTAAGTCATTCTCACTCTTTTAATGACTCCTAGGTCCATGGTCACTACATAGAAGATGTTGGTGTGAAGATTGAAAGGTGGACTGTGGGAGATGAGGTCCTGTGACATGAGCGATGTCAATTCATCTAGATTTACGTTCTTGTTTGATTTGAACATGTAATGTGAGGAGCTGAAAGGCACAGTGATTGCAACAGCTACTACTCTATTTCATATTCTAGTTTGTATGTGCGACACTTCTTGCAATGGTGCAATGGTGCACTGTGGACAAAAAATGATAGGTGATTGCTGGAAAAATTGATGTAGGTTGGTTATGCTGCTCTGTAAATTGTGGTGCATCAGTTGCTGAAAGAGAGTTTTTTTAGTTACATGTGTACTGGTTTTGAGCTTGATAATTTTCTGTTGAAAGAGTTCTTGCTCATCTAAAATATGATCACTTGTCACAAAAAAAGCCTGTGCTGCCTGTTTTATTTCCAGTATAACCGAACAGTGTTTTGGATGGAATGGGTTGAATCCAGGAGAGGAGTTGGTAATCTTCTAGGTGATAGTCAAACAGGTGGATCACTTGATCCGGCCCAGGAAGGGAAGCAGCCTTGTTTCTCTTCCTGGACTACCGAACGAGGCCTTAATCTCTTCCCACCATGGCGCAACACCACCCCGTCAGCCGTCGCAGCTCCCCTTCTACAGCGCAGCTGCCGCGACCACAGTTCCCTTTCACGGCGTGTCGGCGCCTATGCTCCTTGTCGCTCGTCCTCCTTATCTTTCGCATGTTGAAACGGGAAGGTCACGCCGTCCCGAAACGGGCAAGCTTGGCGGTCGCAATGGCGACCTCGGTCCTGAGTGCTCGGTGGCTAGGTGGATGGTGAATCTCCATGTCGGCAAAGTTTGGTGGCGAGGCGTGACTGCAGATCCGAGCTTAGCAGACTGGGCGCGGAATGCCAGGCTGCGATGCCTCATGCCGTGGGGCTCCCTTGAGCCATGGGTGCGCCTCCTCCCAACGACAGACGAGCTTGGTGGCGACGCTCGATGCAGCTCTGTTGCGTATTTGGTCCAGTGAGCCAAGGGCGGTACTACGAGCTTGGGTGGATGGCTCTGCTTGGGTGAACTGGTCACGACAGGTTAGCTCCGCACTGGTGTGTGGTGCGGTTGGTGGTGTGTGGCCGGGAGCATCGAATCTTGGCTGTTGTAGAATTAATGCATCGTACCTAACTTTGGGTGTGTTCGGTATAAATCTTAGAGCTGTCACATCAAAAAGAATCTTATTATTTAGGAGTAGTAAATAAAGTTTAATTATAAAATAAATTATATGCTCCTAGACTAATTTACTGAGACGAATCTAATTATGTTAATTAAGTCATGATTAGAAGACGGTTACTCGTAGCATCACTTTAGCAAAACATAGATTAATTAAGCTCATTAGATTTATCTCGAAAATTAGCACCAATCTGTAAAGGGTTTTGTCATTAAATTGATCGAAATATTCATAAATAATAAGATTCTCTTTGATGTGACAATGCTAAATTTTAGAGGGAGGAAACGAACACACCCTTTCTTAATATCTCGTGCTAGATGTAAAACGTCCTAAATTCTAGAACGGAGGGAGTAATAAAATGTGATATAGGGTGTGTTCGTTTCTTGAGTCTAAACTTTAGAGTGTCACATCAAAAAGAATCTTACTATTTAGAAGTAGTAAATAAAGTTTAATTATAAAATAAATTACAGGTCCCTAGACTAATTTACTGAGACGAATCTAATGAGGTTAATTAAGTCATGATTAGAAGACGGTTACTCGTAGCATCACTTTAGTAAAACATAGATTAATTAAGCTCATTAGATTCATCTCGAAAATTAGCACCAATCAGTAAAAGGGTTTTGTCATTAAATTTATCGAAATATTCATAAATAATAAGATTCTCTTTGATGTGACAAGTGCTAAATTTTAGAGGGCAGGAAACGAACAGGGCCATAGTCTAAATGAAACAGAGAAGGGATGCTTTTATTTAGAGGTACCATGCAATGTAAGAGCGTCCTCAAAGGTAGAGACGGCACTAGCTCTCCACGTCATCTAAGAGTTATCTAAGAATCATTTAAGAGTTCATATCAACTCTAAAGTAACAATTGGACCCACATGTTAGTGCCTCAATAAATGTTAGAGGCTGCCTCTTGAACAAGAGCTAGCAATCTTCTCTCTCTTCTTTTTCTCTAATAAATAATTTTAAGAGTTAGCTAAGAAGAAACCATTGAGGACGCTCTAAGGATTGTTACCCTACATTTTCATAACACAAGTTAACACGCTGATTGATTGATCCCTAAAAAAATAGAGTAAAGTGCACGAGCGGTCCTTAAACTTGTCATATTGTGTCATCTAGGTCCCTGTACTCTCAAAGTGCATTTCTAACTCCTCAAACTTAGATTCGGGTGTCATTTAGGTCCCTTTACTTTCAAAATGAAAATCTAGCCCTCTAAAATTGGCTTCGGTGTCATTAAGGTCCCATACTTTCAAAATATATTATCATTGTAAATGAATTGATTAGATTTTATTTTTCATAGATATAACTTACTTATAGTTAAACGAACGAGCTGACAAGTTATGAGTACCAGTAGTAGTTTCGAACAAAGTTTCTTTGTCCTAACGTCAATAATACAAAAATAGAGGTGTACAGCTTTATTAATGTACTCGCATTTATAACCATTTAGCTCATCACATTCAAGTGCCTAATCTTAAAGAATTACTAACTATATTTTAGTTCTCTAACTCTATGTTTATAAATTATCATTGATTAAATTATGCCACGAAATTCTCCGGCCAGGCGCGTCATTAAATTGTCCAATAAGACTCGCTCGCTGAATTCTCCAATGAACCATCGATTTCCATGATCGGAACAGATAATGTTGGATGTGGGGGTACAAACCATGTAGCAATGATGTTGGTTGTGGAGGGTACAAACTATGTAGCAATAAGGCCACTAAATTCTATGTTGAACTCAATCTCTAGTGAGATTGAACGTCGATCGTCGATCTGAAAATTGACATTTTCATTCATTTAACTATAAGTAAGTTATATCTATAAAAAATAAAATCTAATCAATTTATTTACAATGATGATATTTGTTGAAAGTATGAGACTTTAATGACAACCAAGCCAAGTTTGGAGGGCTAAATTTTCATTTTGAAAGTAAAGGGATCTAAATGACACTCGAAGCTAAATTTGAGGAGTTAAAAATGCAGTTTGAGAGTACATAGACCTAGATGATATAGTAAGACAAGTTTAAGGACCGAGCGTGGACTTTAAAAAATATATAAAACTATTTATCTTTCCATGGTATAAAAAATTTGAGTTTTTGTCTGCAGCGTGTTTTGTTGACATGACGGAGCAGTGCATGGAATCTTGACCAAAGCCACACGCGTCGAAAGTGAGTAATGACCAACCACTAATTCACAGTGTGGAGTGGTGAATATATTTTTACTGGCCGGTAAGAACTTTGCTCTGCTTCTCGTCCTCCTCCTCCCTTCCCTCGGTCCGCAGCCCCGTCGGCCGGCAACAGCACTCGGCAGGTGCAAGAAGGAGAAACCAAGGGAAGCTACGGTCGTGAAGGTGCGTGCTTTTGGATCTACGGAATCACATTTATCACTTTTATGCAATCGAAATCTTGCCCTGTTCTCATTTCTTACCGTTCCTCTGGTTCTTTGCTGCCGTGTCCTGCGACGCCGCCAACATGTTCGACGGAATGCCTCACCCGAGCAGCACCAACAAATCGGTGATGCCTGGCGGCGTAGATCGGATCAGCGCGCTGCCGGACGGCGTGCTCGAGCACGTTCTTGGCTTCCTGCCGGCGGACGAGGCGGTGCAGACCAGCGTCCTCGCCCGGCGCTGGCGCCACCTGTGGCCGTCCATGCGACGCCTTCAGGTCACCAACAAAGGCAGGTGGCAGCAGAACACCAGTGGTTTCTACCAGTTCATCAACGGCCTGCTGCTTCTCCGGGATACTGGTGTAGTTCTCGATGAGGTCGTGTTCACACACCATCCAAACCGTCTCGATAAGGTCGTGTTCACACATCTTCCATTCCCAACCACGGCAACTGGTGATGAATGTATCAACATTTGGATCCAGCAGGTTTTGTCCTGCCAGGCAAAGGTGCTCGTTATCCGTTTCTCTGTTGATTTGTTCCTCATGTGGGGCGGACCTCCTCTCCTCTCCCACCATTTGAGGAAGTTGGAGCTTCATTGTCTTCATTTGCTCCGCCGTGTTCTTGATTTCTCAAGCTGCTCAGAGTTGGAAACTCTAGTGATAATGGGTTGCAACATTTTGTGTGATAAGATTACGTCTCACTTCATAAAGTATTTGTTCATCAAGTGTACCGCATTTCCGTATCACAAACGCACTTGTATTTCTATCCCTAGTCTTGTTTCGTTGCAAATTGATTATTTTGAAGGTAAAGCGCCTCTGCTTGAAAGCATGCCATCGCTACAAGGTGCATTTATTAAATGTGCCCCCATTGGGAATGCGGATTACTGTGATAAAGGGGCTTCTGGTCAATGTTGTGGCGTCTGTGTGGAATGTTGTGGTGACAATGATAACAACAGTGGCTGCGTGCTTCTTCGGAGCTTTTCAAGTGCTACAAATATGGGATTAATTGCTGATGGTAGAAGGGTACACATATTTTCACCCTTTAATTCATTATCTGCAATTTTGTTGTTTAAACACTTGGTCTGCTTCTTGCTATTGCCTATTCAGTAGTTATGAATAAATAATTGTCAAATGTTTATGTGAGTACGTATGAGTTAGTTTTCCTATTAGCATAGCTATTATTATGTTTTCATTTAATAGATATCTATACAAATACAATTTGTTTGATGTATTTCTAAGTATGAATCTCTAATTTCCAAAGGTAATTAACTTTTTCTTGCAGCCATATACGTTTAAAGTATACCTGTATAAATTTAATACTTTCCCACTGTCCGCAGATCATTTTCAGAAGGGATTTGAGATGGTGCCCTACATTCAGTAATTTGAAGACTTTGTTACTTAATGAGTGGTGTGTGGCTAACGGCCCCAATGCACTATTTTGCATTCTCAAGCATTGTCCTGTTCTTGAGAAGCTGATTCTTCAGCTAGCTAAGGTATGTTTTTTTCCTGTAAACCTACGCTTATTAAAACTACTAGCTTTTAAAATTTTCATGTTTCATGCAGGGGCCTCAGCTTAGAACAGAAATGAATGCAATATTTGAAGTGGATGAGAAATCAGCTACTTTATCAAAACACCTTGCAATTGTTGAAGTACGATGTGAAATGGTTGATGAGAGGGTTTGCCAGATTCTCAAACTCATGAAAGCATTGGGAATGAAATTTACTCTCAAAAGACCAAAGATGTAAGCTAACTACTGACATTCGATTATTCTACAATTTTGTTGTTTTCCATTTTCGCTAAATATGTCTGAGTGAAAGCATCAGATTATGCAACAAAGTAGAACTCCTTAGCTCGACAGACAGGAATGTTTGAAAATATTAAATGATACCTCATTGGATGAGAAAGCCAGTTAAAATAAAGTATTTTGTATAATTTGTTCCACTACTTTCTGTGTCATCACCTGAGAACAGTGAGCAGTATGTTTGACTTGTTGAGATCTGTTTTGTGTAATTTGGATTGTTCCACTTTAATATTAAATTCCAATAATTCTCATAGGATTGAAAAAAGCTTTATCCAACTTCTGACAGAATATCTAGTTATGTAAATGCTAACCTTATGCACTTGAGTAGACAGTAAATTGCCAAGGTATGTTAGCATTGTCTTCAAATTGATTGGTTGTTGTCACAGCAATTACTTTGCCGCTACTTGAAGTAGTTATGATTACTCGTCGCAATGCAAAACACCTCATAATTTTGTGAATCGTCCCTCAGTTTGCAAATCTAACTCCTTGGATAATAATCTATGCCCCACAATGTCAGTACTTTCAGTTGCACTTCTGTATTCCTGGTACAAACGTCTTGCAGATTGCCCTAAAACAATAACTGGCCAATGTATACTATGGTATTCCTTGAATAAAGCTATTGCAACTTATCCTAAAATATTAACAAACTACAATATAGATTTATGTTTGTATAGTTTCCTTGATGTGGAACATGGGAGTTTTATTTCACTGGTTGATTTTCAGCTGAACTTGTGCTCCTTTTCTTTTTACAGAAAAAATGATGTTGATGATGTAATGACAACCTTTGAGCTAATTTGATGGATCTATCTCTTGACAACTCTGAAACAATGAAGTGGTTGATGTTTTGAGTGAAATGTTAATCTACTGTTGTTTCTAATGTAAAAGGTTATGTTTGAATTCTCATCTATGGCTCCTGTCAGCTAGTTGCACTTAAACTATCAGTGCTGTTCTGAAGCAAAATCTTAGTCATATAGTGTTTTAATTTAAACCTATTGGACATCATATTTCTATACCAGAATTAAGTTGCAACACCACCGGTTAGTGCAATCGATGCTAAGAAAACCATTCTCTATGTTGGAACTCTTCAGTAAATCCATTCATATTGTTGGATCATATTGTTAGTGCAGTTGACATAATCACAACGCAAACCATTCTTAAGGCTAATCCATAATTAATTATCTGTTGACAATCTTCTATACATGATCAGGAACTCATTTAAACACATCACATTTATAATTAAAATATAATAATGCATCTTGCTGATATTTTCATTTATATCCAATGTTCTTATTTAAAAGAATGTCAATGTACATCATTAGTAAGAAGACAACATTTTCACACCCATACACATTTATAATTAACTAGGCCTTATCCCTAATCCATCAAACACGCCTTCAGTTCCCTGATCTCCAACCTTGGAAATTAACAAAACCCAAGCGATATGTTGTCAGCGGCATGCTCGATACACAAGTAGTAGTTACGTCGTCAGTGGCATGCTCAATATGTTGGCACTCTGTGAGGCCTCAAAAGCTATTAGCTGCCGAAGAATGGTAGATATGAGGTCACATTGATGATAAGTATACAGAATATGTGCTGCCTGCATGCGAGGAGTGCATTAGTGACCAAAACATTATTAAACAACATTTATGCACCTGATTATTTCTTTGTTATATTTAGGCACTTCACTAGCTTCTCTCCAAAATGAGTTAACACACTTTTTGACACTTCCCCATGCTTCTAAATGCAAAGTGAATAGACATAAGATGAAAATATGATTAAAATACCTCAAGCTTGAGCTTCCACGGTCATATAGTCCCTTATGGCAACCCACACACGAACAGGCTCTTTTGCTACCGGTGTCTCTGGCTCACTAGTGGGATCTTGTAAAAAGTACATTACAATTAATTGGTTAATAGTCATGACTACATAATCTTGTGAAGGAAATTACTAGCTCACTAGTCCATCTGTCTATTGTGATCCAAATATACACATTAGCATGTCCAATACACATTGATTCATCTGCACTACGACAAATTGATCCCTGTCACACCTGATAACACGTCGATTTAATCTGCACTACAGAAAATTGAAAAAAAAATCAAAGATGTTGTGAGCAACTCACAGAGTACGATTGTGTGACTAGAAGGGAGCAGGGGGCTGGACGTTCTAGCAAGTTCCCGGTCTCCTCTGGCTTGGAGGGAGGAAAGGAGGACGGACAGCACTGGATCTTGGAAGAAGCACAACTCAACGTTGGATCTTGGAGGACGGAGAGGGCTGGATGAGCTGTTGCAGAGGTGCGAGCGTCAGGGGCACGCCGCGTGCAAGGCGAGCGTGGCCCGTGCGTGCGTGGTGGCCTAGGGCAAGGCACGGTGGGCGGAGCGTGCAGGTGAGGCGTCGTAGGCGTGGCTGCGCACTGGCTGGTGTACGGGATAGGGCGGGGCGCGCAGGCGGGGCGGCCGCAGGCTGCGAGCGGCCGCAGAACGTTAAAATCTGTACTGTTTGTACACTCCAGTGAACTTGTTGCACTGAATGTGTTGTTGGTTATTTCTGCATAGGTTCTTCTAGCTGGACTTGAGCCAATGTTGCTGGGAGGTCAATGGATACGCTGTTTTGATTGTGGAGGAAATGCAAGGCTGAAGCTCTGTTGGTTTATTTTGACTGGGGATCATGGCCCCTTCAGTTTGCAGAAATTAGTCGGCCTGTTCGGCTGGCCGTTTCTACGGCTTCTGCTGGTACTGTTGCTGCTAGCCAGCAGCCAGCCAACCAAGATCGGCTTCTGCTGCACCCTGCACGAGAGAATAAGGCCTCGTTCGTTTCCACCCTCTAAAATTTATATACTCGTCACATCAAAGAGAATCTTACTATTTAATAAGTACTTTTATTAATTTAATAACAAAACCTATGTCGCGACTCCCTCTAATTTGCGAGACGAATCTAATGATCCTAATTAATCTATGTTTAGCTACAGTGATGCTACAGTAAACATCTTCTAATAACACCATAATTACCCTTGTTGGATTCGTCTCGTGAATTAGATAGGGGTCTACAATTAGTTTCGAGATTAGACTTTATTTAAGTACTCCAAAATGATAAAATTCTCTTTGATTTAACCCCTCTAAAAATTATATAGCTGGAAACGAACAGGCCCTAAGAGAAGGAGAGCCGCTTGCGTATTTTACTCCTCGTCAGCCGAACGGCTGCTTCGTGGCCATCCGAACGGCTGGGCTGGCAAAACAGCCAATTATGCTGGAAGCCTGTCCAGCCGAACAGGCTGAGTATAAATTCGCATCGTGGTTTATCTTGGCCATTCAGTTCAACCTTACTACCTCGTCCCTGATGTAACACACACGTCTACTTTCAGTTATGCCTGTTCTAACAGATACCTGGACAGATCATGATGCTTCTACTCTATCTTTAATTAATGCAAAACAAGTTGCAAAACCATGTAACTTGCTCGCTTCTGTTCGCCTCAGCCAAGTAGTCCTGGTTTATTGCAGTAAATCATATACCTTCAATACGATAATGTATCAGGTATTACAAAATGAAATCAGGTACACCGGCAGAGCAGTAAATCTCTATTCCGATTTCAGAAGCATACGAGATTGGTGGGTGAAAGTAGCACACATTTATGAGTCAACTGATAATGACTTTTGATGGTATATTAGTTTACATTTTAGAAATTCGTACGTATGGTGTTGTCAAATAAAAAGGAAACCAATTTCTCAAATAAAAAGGAAACTTGGTTACTCACAAATCAAAAGAACGTCATTTGAAAAAAATACTGGAGACTTTGCTTAGGATCCTTTTCTATGAGTAAATATGGGGTTACAAATTACTTAATGAAAAAACATATCTTATTTGCTTTTGAAAAAAAAATGTAATGCTAGCAGCTGAAAATTGTATTGTTCATGAACATCATTTGTTCAGAACTCTATACTGTAATTTTTTTTTTGTGAATCGTAAATTATTTTTCTTGTGGAGGCGAACGAGCAACATTTTCAGTTTTTATAGCCCGTAGACCATCTTAGCGAGTCCACAGTTGACACGCCACACGCACAGGCAACATTTTCAATTTTTATAGCCCGTAGACCATCGTAGCGAATCCACAGTTGACACGCCACACCCCTTTTCTCCCACTGACGGCCGCAGCTCATGCTCGGCACTTCTCGCTTCTGTTGCTACGGGAGGCGAAAGGTTCTTTTGCTGACCGCACAATCGCCGGCGGCAATCAGTGAAGGTGAGTTGCTGGATTTTAGGGTTCCCTTTGCCTCTGTCAAAACTGGTACCAGTCTTTGAATCTCTTGATTGATGACGTGTCTTGTAGGCCCCCGGCGCCCGCCACATGTTCGACGGAATGGCTGAGACGAGCGGGGTCAAGAAACCAGCGACCGCAGGCCTGGCGGACCGGATCAGCGCGCTGCCGGACGGCGTGCTCGAGCACATCCTCGGATTCCTTTCCGGCGTACCAGGCCGTGCGGACCAGCATCCTCGCTCAGCGCTGGCGCAACCTGTGGAGGTCCATGCGATGCCTCCGCCTCACCGATTTGGATCCTGACAAGTGGCGTGGCCCTGCTTTTCGGAATTTCTTCGACGGACTGCTGCTTCTACGAAATAATACCGTGGGTCTAGAAGAGGTCGAGCTTAGTGCTTATCACTGCCGCAAAGATGGTGCATTTGTCAACATTTGCATCCAGCACCTCTTGTTCTGCCGAGCTAAGGTGTTGGCTGTTGACGGTGACGGTGGTATCGAGTTGGATGGCCCTGCTCCGCTCTCCCAACATTTGCGAAAATTAGCGCTGAATTTGTTAATTTTGGGGAACTACTATCTTGATTTTAAAAGATGCCCAGCATTGGAGGATCTCAGGATAACAAGGTGTAGCTTATTCACTTCAAAGATTTTTTCGCAATCAGTAAAGCATCTGAGCATGACTTCCTGCCTTTTAGGCTTCACTAGGATTTATCTGTGCTCCTAGCCTTATCTCACTGCAACTACGTCATTGCTATGGAAAAGCTCCTCTGCTAGAAAGCATGCCTGCATTACAAACTGCAGTTTTCGATATTGGCCCTCTGGATTATTGTGGTGATTCTGAGGAATGTCTTGGGTCTTGTCTCAATTGCCGTAGTCATGATGTGCAGAATACTGATGACATTCTTGGAGGTTTGTCGGATACTATAAAATTGGAACTAACATTTGCCTCAGGCACGGTATGTCAGACTTCGATCCTAATACTTAATCACTGTCTTTTCATATCATTCACTGTTTCTTACAGTAAGTGTATACATTTATAGATATTCACAAACCACACACATTAGTTTTGTGATATTGTTCATGCATGTATCTTTTTCTCCCACTGTATATTTAGTAATGATATAGTCCTGATTGCAAATGTAATATGATACCAAGAATGATAATTTGCTCCATCTAGTTTTTGATGTAAATTAGTTTAGGGTTTAGCTACGCTTGTTCTATATGGATGTTTCTACACAACGCACATAGTTTTTTTTTCTTTGAAACGCATGTTTTCCCCAGTTATCTTACAGCGACAAATAATAGTTCAGTTTGGGTGTTATGGAGGACTGCTGGCTAGGCAAGGTTCGACTGGTTTGGAGATTTCAGATTTTTGTTTTAGAAAGGGGATGCATTGCCATTTAAAAAACAAAGATTTACAGCATGTGGACTGAGGAGGAGAGAACTGAAGAGATGAATAAGATCGAGATTTCAGTTGTTAGGATTTGGATAAGATTTGTTGGTTCTTTAGTGTGAGAAATGGTTATTAGCTTTATTTCAGCAGATTAATTATTTTATAACTTAGTATCCATGCCGGCTATAAGTAGCACTTATTTACATCTATATAGGTTAAACAAGATCAAATAAGAAGTCTGCTGCTTCCCGTGTTCCCTAGCCTTCACCGCAACTGTGTTGGTCTCGTTACCAGCATGGCACCTGCTCTGCTTTGGGGATTTTTCGGCCCCAGCATGGCACCTGAGTGTTGTTTTAGTTCAAGTTGCTTGGGCCTGTATTTTTGTTTTCCATTAAATTTCCTGCCCAAGATCATGTGATTTAGATCTATTCAATCCAAGACATTCCGATTAGTTTGTTTTCGTTCTGATAATCTGAACCATATATGTGAGAAATGAATGAATCGGAATTGTGAAGAGCGATAGGGTAAGATACATTTAGGACATCAAATCTTTGAAACTGCTATAGCTTAACATGCAGTATTGGAGCTCAGATCTATTCATCTTCCATTCTTCCTATCCAAAAGCTGCAATGGAACTTCAATTCATTATATCATATACTTTGAAAGTTCAAATTCAAATCCTAACTGGTTCTTACCAATTTGCACCTTGCACAGCTTATTCTGGGAAGGAGTTGCCCAACATTTAGCAGGTTGAAGGCATTGCTACTGAAAGTTCGTGGCCAGGCTAATGACCTCCAATCTCTAGTTTGCATTCTAGAACGTTCTCCAGTTCTTGAGAAGTTAACTCTTCAGCTTTCTGAGGTATTATGTTTAATGCTTGTTCATTAAAGTTGTTATGATCTGATCTTGGTGACTCTTTTAGTTATGCCTGAATGGTCAATCTTTGTGAGGATATATTTTATGTTTTGCAAGCTGATCTTTTGTGCACATGGATCGTTCTTAATTAACTTTTTTATTTGATTTTTCTGGGGTAAAAAAGGGATGTGAATGGACTGAAGAATCAGAAGAAAGGTGCCTTCCAGTGGACCGATTGCCTGCCATATCTGAACACCTCAATACGGTGGAAATCAAATGTGGTGAGGTTGATGAGAGGGTTTGCTACATTCTGAAATTCCTGGGTAGATTTATCAGAGATATTATCATCAAGCTGGATGGCAAACCTCGAACGGGTAAGTTTAATACGCTTACAAATTATTATTTTTTTACATATTGGGAATGGTTGGATCGGAATGCTAGAAATAACCGTTTAAGGTTTTAGCTCAATTTCATGTCAGAACTTTAAACTATTTGCTTTGAAGCTACATCCTGTTCATAAACTCAAGTGAGCTTGTCGGACTGAAGTCTGCTCTCGTGGTTATTTCTGCACAGGTTCTATCTAAACTCCAGCAGATGGTGCTGGGCGGTGGAGTGCGTAGCTGAAGTGCCGCTGGTGTATTTTGTCTGCGTTGGTTATGGGTCCCTTCAGTTTGCAGAAGTAGCGTGGAGTGCATGGAGGTTTTCGTTTTGGTCATCCAGTAAGTCTAGTTTCAGTTATGGTGTGCGTTCAGATTCCTGGACTAGTCATGCTCCTTCCAATGCATCTTACTGTAATGCAGAGTTAGTTGTGAATCCTTATGCGACATGTTCACTTCTGATGTTCGAGCCAGGTTTATTGCAGTATACATCGTATCGCATTAGTATTTTACTTATTCTCATTTCAAGGCTTATTATGAGGCTGTTCCTGTGTTGCGCGAATGGAAGAGCGAAGCGGTTCATATGCGCTTGACGTGACTGAACCTAGCTTTTACCCTTGAGACATTTCTTTCACATTGGTTTCAATTGTCATTTGTGGCTTCTCACACGTTCCCGCCTGACATGCTGAAAATGCCAGGTAAGACCAGAAGGTGCTTGCAAGTTGAAACGTCCCTGGGCTTGCTGCGAGCCCTCGCTGCTGCAAGGTGGCGGCACAGGGAGGTTACTTGCGGCCGTTTGAGGTGATGCCAGATCCTAATCTATACCAATCTATTATTTACGCAGACGTCGTCATCGCCCAGAACGTCGTCACCGCTTCTTAATCCGTCGTCCTTCAAAGTATAAAACGAAACGGCGCCGACAGGTGGGACCCATCGATCCAAACCCGTCATCCTGCGAGTTACCTGAGCGAGGCGACGCGCAAGCGGCTAGGGTTTCCCCGACAGCAGCCGCCGCCGTCGACGTTGCCGCCTCCCTCCGCAAGCGCCGCCCTCCGCACGCGCCACTTCCGTCCCCTGCACCACCCATCTACCTCCCCGACCAGCAGCAACCACGACGGCACGCCCTCCTTCTTGAGCAGCAGCAGCTGCCGCATCAGCTTCCACCTCCTCCGACGTGCCCGAGCCCGCGGTCATCTCCCTCAACGAGTGTTGGGCGCCGCGGAGAGGAGGCCTCCTTTGGGACCAGCGTGTGACTCCGAGCGACCCTACCTCTTCCCGAGCAACAATGTCTTCCTCTTCCTACGCCACAAGCAGAAGCAAGCATTCGGTCCAAAAAAAAGCAAGCAAGCAGTCGCCGTAAGCTCTATGGTGGGGCAAGCTGGTCTTAACGCGCGCCTCACCGAGAAGGAGCCGCCATGGCGCCACGGCCTCTTCCTCTTCCTCCTCCATGAGCAGGCAAGCAGTCACTGTTGGTGCTCCTTTCCACTGCGGGTACCAGATCCGTGATGACCACATTCGTCATCCTTGAGTGTGGCAAGTGCTCTCTCTCTCTCTCTCTCTCTCTCTCTCTGGTGATGCGTAAATCAGTTCATCTCAATAGATTCCTGCTACAAATTACCATGTTTACTTCTTCCACCTCCGAACTTAGGCACGATCTCGTGACGAAATCTCGCGCCGGAAGGCACTGCACACAAATTATTGATGGCTGTTTTTCTTAGAGCTGACGGACTTGAATTATCAAATCTTAGATGAAGATGTTTACATATAATGTAATGAAGCATGACCCGGTGTGTGCAGAAGTATCTGTGGGTGCAACAGGGGATGGTATTTTCATTTGTCGACTGCATGATAGGTGAGTCATAACACAAATTATTAACTGTATATCCGATTGATGCTTCTAAAAACGTACTATAGATATATTTGAAACTGAATTATTGTAGATTGACTGAAGCATGGCTGCTTGATTTTCAGAGGGCAGTAACGCACGTCCAACGACAAATCCCGACGGATGTATGGGAAAAGAAATCTAACCTAGCTCTGATTCTATGTTAGGAATAATGGATGATTGATATCGATAGATAGAATAGCCCCAAAAGGGTTATATATATATATGGGTTTTATGACCCACCTAGACTAGGATGAGGACTCTACAATTATAGTCTAATCTTAAACTACTTTATCTCTAACAATCACCTTGCACTAGAATACTTTATTCTTGTACACACATCATAATGTGATTTCTTCCTGCGTGTAGGTTGTTTTAATGCTCAGATTTTGGATGAATAGTTTGAAAGTTGTAGATTGCATATTACCTTGATTTGTTCCGTGGCAGGGATTGAAAATCATTTTGATTTGTAATGCAGGAGCAGACTAGGATTCTTTTTCCATTTTGGAACGTGGATTTGGTGTCTGTTCAAATTCTATATCAGTGCTTAGGTGAGGGAACTGACAACCATACATTTAAGCTATGTGTGCAAACTATAGTTCACGGTAGATATAGTTGCAACATATTTAATACTTCAAAGAAGGTGTTGAGTTTTTTCTTCCTGTCGTTGCAGGAAGTAGTGCGGATTTGGTACTGAGTATTATGCTGTGACTCAAGGAGGCAAATTTTGATGCTATTTATTTTGGATCCATCAAGAATGACTGGGAGATGTAATATTCTATTGTTTTATGTCGTCTTTAATGATAACTCATTGAGCTTGAAGACGGAAAAGCTTGCTCATGTGAGTGAACAGTACTTTTAATCCAGTCAACTGCTCAATAATTGGATAGGAAATAGACCTATTGGAATCCAGATTTTGTAACTACAAACTCATAACTGAGAACATTGCATTTTCTTTTAACATGGGAAAAAACTATATTAACTGATATATAATAAATGTGGCAGTTACATGGAGTTTAATCAATTCACTCTATTTGTTTTGCTTGTAACACTGATAAGTTGCTAGATCTGCATCAGGTGAGCTGTCATGTAGATAGTATTTGCTCATAATTGGGTTTGTAGGATTAAGTTTTCTGATTTTATATTGCCATATAAGATTTTGTACATGTAGATGGTCTTGTGCTTTTTAGACTAGGTCTTCACTTGCCTCACTCATGGTTTGTTTCTTTTTGTGGCTTGCATGTTGTTTCAGCTTCGGTGACTTCTCTTTGCTTGTGTGCCTTCAGTCTACATCATGGGAGGCATTGTTGACCGTGAGAGTATGTGGCATATGATTTAGTTATTTCAATCAATAATTGATCAGCTATTGTCCTGGCGTATTAAACACCCAATGTCATATGTATCTTTGCCATCTTATTGCAGATGTATACCCATTGGGGATCCTTGCAACAAGCATTGACATAATTGATTAGAAAAGTGATTATACATTATTAACCTTTGCTACTGGATATTGATGATCCGAGTGAAAGGAGAAACAAGGTAAAGAATTAGTTTTCTACTGGCTCCTCAAACATGTATTTCCAACACTTAGAATCAATATGCTTTGAACATTTTTATTTCTACTTGCAACACTCATAATTTCATAGAATCATAATATCACTTGAGACTGATGGGTTATTTAGCATGTTGAGATTACATTGTTGAATTATTCATGTATTTTTTATGAGAATATAATATGTAATAATCTATATCACAAACAACAGGGCTGATTGGTTCGTGCCCTCCCAGGCACGCACGTCAGCCGTGCCTGAGGATGGTGCCTTGCGCAGGCACTTAAATTGTTAAAATACTGGACTGTTAATGTAACACTTAAATCTGTGCTGTGACTTCATGACATCATGCTGCATAGCTGTGTGTTCAATATGGGTACGACCCTGTTGGATGCAGGTATACTTAGTGTAGTGTAAGCCTGGATTTCTCACAGGTACGAGTGGCCTGGCTACACCCTCCGTCATTTTTATTCTGCACTACATAAAGATTTGTCACCTGCTTTTTTAATATGCAAGTGCAATGTGATAATAGATACACCAATAGGATCCTTCTGCATTCTGCCACTGGAATGTATATTTCTCCTTCCTAATATGGAAGGCTGTATAGGAAAGTCGTTTGTTCAGAAAAAAACGTTCAATTTGTGGTTCATTTGTTTTCTATTCTAGGAGAAAAAAATCATCTATTATTACCTGAATAGGGAATTTATTGATTACATGGCTGATTTGATCTATATCCATTTCTTTGCTGAGAACCCAGAGCAGATGCATATTTGAGTGAGCAGATCTGAAGAGAAGCTGAAGAAAAATAAGAGGAAGTGGAAGGAGTTAGCTTGGGGGAGAAATGGTATGAACATGTCTTCTACATCGTGCCTGTTTTCAGTTGAATTGAGTTTATATTTTGCGGATTGGCTATCTGGGTAGATTATTTGACAGTTAATTTCTTCATTTATCCCCTCAACTGTTTTCACTTGTTTAGGTTAATGGTTGTGATTTTGATGATTAGGAACTTTTTATATGCCTATTATATATGTGCTTGTGTTATTTTACTAATCATTGTATATCATCGAAGGAACCTTACTTTACTCTGCAATCTTGTACAGATTGATCACTGGAAGAAAGATTACAAACTCGGTTATGGTCTAGCGCTTGGAGAGTAAAGCAGTTCCAACATTTGAAAAATGTTTTGCTAAATGGTCGATATGGGATTGGCACATATTTTCTTGGACAGTTATTCAGCAATCTCAACTGTTGGTGGTGTTGCAGATATCCTTTTTTTTGTTATTTTTTTGCATATTGGGCTTACAAAAACAAATTAGTGCACTATCTCAACTTTGAATAATAATATGTAAATTGCTTTACGATGAATCAGATTTGCCATGCATCATATGTAGAACACTAGGGCTAATACACCTTTTGTAAAGATGAAGTGTGAAGTAGGATGAAAGTAGTCTGGTGACAGTTGTGAGAAGGGTATATACTTGACACTCGTGAGAAGGATAAGTGGATGGGCAAATGGTTTCTTTGAGTACTGCAGGAAAAATGTGAGAAAATGTGTACTCCTGCATTTTCAAGAATATGCAAATCTGATTGTAGTATGAGCTGTAGGCCAAACAATGCCTTTGTGCTCTTTATTATTTTCCTGATTTCTGCACATTGCATTGACTACAGATTATTAAATGATGTAAACATCAGAGGTTTTGGGTTTGCAACTTAAACCAATAGATTTGTTGTAATTTCCTGACTGGCTATACTGTATCAGCTTTTGAGCAACCAAACTTTGATGACTATTGTGTAACTTCTGCTAACTGTGTAAATACAATAATTTATGCCAAAAATATTCAGTGTAGTCATAATGCAAAAACTACATACATAAGACCCAAAGTGGCCAGACCCTTCCCCAGACCCTATGCAAGCGGGAGCTAAATGCACCGAGCTGCCCTTTAGTCATACTGACATATTTAACATTATTATTAAATTAATCATTAACCTGTGCATGTCCACAAACTATTATTCATAAATTTGTGGGAGCATATTTTCTTACCACCTTTTGTGATAGAAAATTTGATATTTTTCTGCTGCATGTGCTTGTGATTTGAAACAACGGTCATAGCGGGGGATTAAAATGACTACTGAAGATTATCTGTAGTCCCTCCTGGTCCTATGCTAGCATTATTGTAGCTACTGCCTTTATGAGTCTTGTAATTAATTCTATGACCTATCTTGAAGATTATTTGTGTTGAAGAATTCTTCTGATTTTTCTCATAATAGTGCTGCCTATATCTGTGCTAACATCCATGCATGGTATTTGGAATTTGTAACTTCTTTTATCAGTTATCTCATAGATGACCCATGACTCAGAAAATATAATTTGTTTATTTTATTTTCTTGCAGCCTATTGTGGATGATTTTATCCGAGATTATTGATGTCTCCGCCTACATATCACTAGCTTGATTATATTAATCATTGTATCTGTTAGCAAACTGATAGTTCTAACTTCCAAGTAACTCTTTCCAGTGAGTTTTGTTTTAAGATGACCGAGAAAGGCCAGGCATGTATGGTTTAGTATAGTGGGTTAACTAAAACAAAAGTTTACAGTGCACATCTGGATTTGTGAATTCTGGAATATTACATTGGGTTTTGTTCTTGACTGCATCATGTGTATGAGAAGAAATTGAAAGTGATATTTATAAGTACTTCTAATGCCCATTGTTTGTATGAACAAATATGTTATCATATTATGTTGATATTATATGATAATTAATGTTATTAGTGTCTCAATTATTTATACAAGTGTATCACTACTGGCTTTATACTCTTTAGTCCTTGTGTTTGGCTCAAACACCGGAGACAATGATGTAGTAACGATTATTTTTTTTATGTCACATGGCTAAATGAAATATGTATTAAGTAAATGGTGGTAGTATTGATTATTGTGTATAAACAAATAGGTTGCATGATAACTTTGTTTTGCCCGTAGCAACGCACGGACACACTGCTAGTGTACACAAAATCATCCCCGCTCTATCCTCAGGCGTTCTCAGTCCGCCCACTGGCTACGTGTTTGACGTAATGGCTGACTGCTACACGGGGGCAACAAGGCATTGAAATCGCATGACGGCTTTGCGGACTTCCAATCTTCCATGCTCGGGACGCTGGCAGCACCTTGGAGGTCGGTGCCTCGCGCCTGCACATCATCAACGTCAGGGCGCTGGGTTTGTGAGTGGGAGGGGTACTCCTCCCGGAATCCAGATGCGGTCTTGACGAGTGCGAGCACAATTTGCGTGGATTCTCGGGTCTCCTGAAACCCGCTTTTGCATGGACCAGTGGAATGTGGATCCGTCTCTATGGAGTGCAAGTTCGTCTCTATGTTGAAGAGCGTGCGGACTTGGCTGACTGGCCTCTCTCTTCCCGGCATCTCAATGTCTCATGAGGTTGGAGAGGCTTGGAGCTTCTTGCACTTCATCTTGCAGGTTGAAATTGAAATAGATCTTGAACTCCATATTTTGTTTGCACTGGTTACATTTATAAGGGATGTGAGGTGCTGCCCCACATTTAATAAGCTAAAGACTTTGTTACCCGGTGATTGTTGTTTGGCTGACCCCTACTCACTAGCTTCCTTTCTCCAACACACACCAAATCTTGAGAAACTCATGCTTCAACTTAGAAATAATGTGATGTATGGTACTTTAGAAATGTATAACCGAGGTGTGAGACCAGACAGCACTTGCCCATGGAGTGGATGATGATGGTCAACAACTAAATATTGGTACCGGTGTTAATGTTTTTGTAATTTCAGTTTTGTGAATAATCGATCATATGTTGTGGGAATCTATGGTGTACTAATAAAATGACTCAACACTGATTTTACAACATGTCAGACAAGGCTATAAATTACGCAACAGATGGAAACTATGAAGGGCACTTTTTTCTTTGAGATCAACAACGACGGGAAAAGAGCACTGATGGCATTAAAGTAATTATCTCAAAAGTAGCACTGCGTCTTTTTACATTTTAACATACAAGATTTCTGAAGATTACACTGTTGTTGTGTAAAGTAACTGTGCAATATTTTATATTTTTGTAGCACAACGTGATATGTTTTCCTTTTTATTAGATCACACGGCGAGCTTCAGAGTTCCCGTTTCTCGTAATTCTGAAGCTCTCAACATTTGGGCTTATTGGACATGACTTTAATTCAGCTGATCGGAAATTATTGCGTGGTTCAGTCCTATATAGTCGGACCTTAAGTTTTTTTTTTAATCAGAAATACGCACGACACGACCCGGAGACGACGGGCCTGGACACAGCCCATACGCGGCAACCACAGACTTTTCCACTTCGGCCCATTCATTCGGCCCATACGCACGGGCAAGCACCGACATTGCCCCCTCCCAGTCTCCCACAAGCCCGTTATATTTCTCGCCCTCCTGCCTCTCTCCCACGCTCGCTCCATCCATTTCGCACTCGTCTGGTTCAGGCGAGCGTTCGAGCAACCGCCTCCATCTCCGACTCCAGGCTTCTCCGTCCTCCTGTTCAGGCGAGCGTTTCACTCTTCTCTCTGGTTCCCCTCCTTTCCGATTTGCTGTTCTAAGGTTTCTGCCACAGATGTTTGATGCGGTTGGGTGGTAGGGGTGCAGTGGTTTAGTATATCCTGTTGTCAGATCGATCCGTGCGAGTAATCCATTGCATGATTTCTGAACATGACATTCTTGGCGAGTTTAGTTATTATGGATGCTTTGATCTTGCTTGTGTGTATTCCATACGGACGGGTAGTTATGTTGGATCTCTTCATAATTCTGTGGTGCCACGGCATGCAGCATATGAATCCCTCCAGGCTAGAAACGTTTGGGCTTATTGGGGACTCGGCCGGCCTTCACTGGGCCCTGTGGAAATCGATCGTATATATCTGCATGTTATACAACCGGCCGGCCTTCCCGTTTGCAACCACCTGCCTTTCTCCACTCGCCCGTTAGAATTTTCGCCCTCGCACCATTTCTCCCCTCCTACGCTTTTGAACAACCGCCTCCATCCCCGACTCGATCGCCGCCAGCAGGCTTCTCTGGTTCAGGGCGAGCATTTCGTTCCTCTCTGGTTCGTCCCGTTCCCATTCGCTGTTTCGTGTTTTTTCTGCGGAGGATCGTTTACGGTTCTCTCTCGGTTGTGCAGTTGGTTTCGTATACCTCTGATCCGTCCGATTAATCAGTTGTATGATTTACGAGATTTTCCTGCCGAGTTTGTTATTATGGTTGCTTTGGATTTGTGTCATAAATCATAATAGGGGCACCGGGCACGGGTAGTTATGTGATTAGATCTGTTCGTAATTGGTGGTGCCACGACATCATCTCAATCTCTTTTGCTTATAAGGGAACTTGATTGAATTGGTCTGGTTCGGGAAAACATGAGATTTTCTGTGTGCACTGTCTTGTCTTTAGTCACCATCGGATCAGCATAAATGAAACATTGATTCAGATTATTCCATACCGAGACTAATGATGCATGACTTGTTCATTTTGGTGTCTGCCTATTCGGATCAGGATTGACTTTTTAGGGACCTTAAGTATCCTATACGAATCGCAAAATATATTCCATTTATTAGAGTATTGGCGCATCAGTTCGTTTCAGTAGTTTGAGATTGTGGATTGCATAAGAACTCAACATTATATCCAGTATATATCTAGCACAGTTAATGACGAGTTAGTTAGAATGAATATTGTCAGAGCTTGCAGAGATGATCTCTTATTGGTATATGTAGAATGGCACAGAAGCTTTACTTATGTGAGAGTGAGACTAGCAATGCTTCTGCTACACCTAACTATACCCCTTTCAGTTTCATCCCCGTCGCAGTTTGGATGCCATGTATTCATCTTTTGTCACAAGTAGCACATAAGGCAAAAGACACTGTCCTCGTATTCATCTTTTGGATGACATGTTTTCATCTTTCTGTTGCTAATCAACTTTACTAGCTAGCTATTTTTGGAAATGGCAAGCTGTTTCAATTAAGTTGTATTCTCTCATGCTGTTTGGATTCAGTTAACAGAAATGGCTGGAGAGTGCAGCAAGGCCACTCACTACGGGAAAGGCTTTATATGCCGTGTGCCGCAAGCTGTGCCGTGTGTAATATATCGGGCACACGGCACAAAGGGACTGTGCCGTGTGCCAGCTATACCACACACGGCACGGAGAAAGCACACGGCACCGGCACGTGTGCCGTGTGCCTCCACCGTGCCGTGTGCCAAATGGGGAGCACACGGCACAACTCACGCCATCGGGGGTTTGACGGGGTGATCATTTGTGCCGTGTACTATACTATGTACAATTATGTTTTATTTATTTTGCATCTCTTTCAAATTATGCTGATTGGTTTACAATTTTGCTTTTGCAGGTGACAGGACAAAGATGGTGGGGGTCCCGGTGGTCTGCCGAGGAGGGGGATGAGGGCCGTGTCCTCGTTGTACTCCGGGGAGACGGATGAAGCTGAGGGATCCGGGTCCAAGAGGGGAATGAGGCGTCGAGGAAAGGCGGGAGGCAAGGGTCGAGGGAGGGCGGGAGGCAAGGGTCGAGGGAGAGGGAGAGGCCCTCGTACTCCTCCCGTGCGGGAGTCCGAGGACGAGGAGGAGCACCGGGACGCGCGGTCCGAGCCCTCCCACGAGGAGGAGGAGCAGCAGGACGCGCGGTCCGAGTCCTCCGACGAGGAGG
Source organism: Chloris gayana (assembly GCA_031894775.1). Classification (NCBI taxonomy): domain Eukaryota; kingdom Viridiplantae; phylum Streptophyta; class Magnoliopsida; order Poales; family Poaceae; genus Chloris; species Chloris gayana. The sequence continues at coordinate 128,831 of JAUNZO010003281.1, forward strand.
AGGAGCACCAGGACGCGAGGTCCGAGTCCTCCGACGAGGAGGAGGAGCAGCAGGAGCAGCAACCTTCACGTCGAGGAGGAGGCGGAGGTCGCGAAGGTTTGGTTGAGAGGTCCCGCACAGCTCCCACGACGACCGATACCCGAAGAGAGACGCCCGGTTATTCGGCCGGAAATGCCTAAGTAAGTAACTTCATATATTTTCAATTCAAATTATATTTTGCATCTATAATTCCGAGCGAGACTAATAATTTATCTCAATCACTTTGGCAGGGGTTGGGTCGTGGTCACTCCAGGAGAGTCTCACCGCAAGATCGGTGGCATCCTCGGTCTTCGGTACGGCTACACCGGCCGGGCAAGATTAAGATTGGCGATGAACGTCACGTGGCCACCAAGTGGGAGCACTACGTTCGCAAAGCGGATCGGTTGGATCCTGCTGGTAGGTCTTTTAACAACAAGGCACATCGCGTGGTGATGGAGCTGTGGGTAAGTCTTTGCGCTATATGTTTTTCAATACATTGCATTTGTTCATAATTTCTGAAATAATGACACGATACATCTCATGTGTATGCAGGACTTCTACAGGTGTGCCGAGGGTTACCAGGAAGTGGCTAACCGAATGATCCATAGCCGATGTAAGAAAATGGTGAAGGACATGATTTACGAGGCGCGTATCCAGGCGGTGATCAACTACAATGGTCACGTGAGGAAGATAAAAGTAACTAAAAAGGAAGCTAGAAACATGTGGCTCACCAAGGAGCAATATTGCGACGACACGGTAAATATGAAATTGTCATTACTTCTGTTGTTAACTATGCATAATTTGACTTTAATACTTATGCACTTAATGTGTAGGTGATTCCGTGGTGGGCTGCTAAGAATAAGCAAGCCCGGAAGGCTTTGGTGGAAAAGTTATGGTGCAAACCCACATGGAAGGAGGAGCACCTAGCGGCGCGGGAGCGGCGTCCGATGATGCAAGGTGCAGCACATCATCAAGGCAGCCATACACTCAGCGAGTACATGGCTACATGGGTACGTGAATTCATTTCTAGCTATTTCATGAGTTACTCAAATGATTATGTATATTACACATAATAAGCATACCTTTCGTGTTTATTTGTTTCGTAGTCGGCGTCACATGGTGGCCAGCCTTTGGGCACCTTGAAGGGATGGGCTTTGGCCCACAAGGACAAGGCGACGTCGAGCGTCGACTTCAACCCGGACGACGGACTCGAGTCATACAGCAATCCTGCTGCCCACAACCGCATCACCGAGTACACGTCAATGGCAAGGGAAGTACATGGGTCGAGTGGGATCCAAGCACCGAGGACATTGATGGTGAGTCGGCGATGAGGCTAGGAGGAGGAAAGAAACACGGACGGTACATCATCGGGCATAACATCATCGACTCGGCCACTACTCCGACTCTCTCCCGGATTCGAGCGAGGAGCACGAGCTCGAGCCCTGCTATACACACTCAGCCTAGCAGCACTACACTCGTCCCGGATACGGGCACTCCGGGTTAGTTCACTGTCATTCGTCGTTCATTACTTCTTACACATGTTTATCTTGGATCGTAACAATTGGGTGAAATTTTGTAGCCCCAGCTGGATGAAGTGAATCGTCTTCGTGAGGAGGATCGACCGAGGGCCGAAGAGGATCGACGGAGGGCCGAGGAGAACCAACAGCGGCTGCTCCAGTGGATGGCGTCACGGATGGGTACGACACCTCCACCAAATTTGTTCGCGCCGTTTGCACCGTCTCCAGCTACTACTCCTGCTTTTACTCCGGTGAGTACGAGTGACTTACTTTGTGTTTTGTTCTTTTCTTTATTTACTAGTGCTAATATCATTTTCTTGTCTTTGCTTAAACAACCTAGTCTAGACATTCTATTCTAGTGTTAATAGTATTCACTTGTTAAAATCATTAATCAACATCTCTTTTGCATTCACTTGTGTAGAATCCATCAGCGGCATCGAATGACGGGCCACAAGATGAATGCTCGCCATGAGACAAAGCTGCGCGTGATTGGCGGCCTTGGGACCATTGATCTTGGATGTGTTCATATTTTGTGATAACGATACTATGTTTAATGCCTGTGATGATACTATGTCTTGTGGAATCATTGTGGATGATGTTTATGGATTGTGGAATCATTATCGATGATATTTGTCTTGTGGATGCTCGTTGTGATATTTAAATGCTTGTGATGAATTATTGTGTTTTGCATGACTCGGGGCTGCTAATTCTAATATTTTATTGCAGATTATGGCCTCTTGTAACACTCCAAATTATTTAAGTAAAACAAAATTTACTTTACATGGGCTGGTTGCTGTAAAGCCCAACAATAACTAGGCCAACTCTGGAGCCCAAACCAAACCCTAGAGCCTTCTTCCCACGCTGCTTCTCTCATCCCAACCGTGATTCCACCATTGAAGAAAAAAAAAAAACGAAAAAACGGCGCTGGTTCTGTTCGTTCTGTTTCACCATCGTAAGGAGGTGGTGCTGCTCCTGGTTCCTCTTCTTAGCAGGTCAGTGCCCCATTGGAGAGAATCCATCCTTGTGGTAGTGAAAAAAAGAGTTGCTCTTGTATTGTTTTCCCTACTCTTTCATCTTTTTCATCGGTGCAGTTTTTCTCACGGTAGTTGGAGCAAGTAAGAGAGAGAAGGGAAGGATTGTGATCTTCTTTAGGTAACAGATTGACCAGTTTTGTTTGGCTTGCTTCTAGTATTCCAGCGCTGGAGAGGATTGCATTTAGGGGCAACTTGGATGCTGAATGCAACTTGCAGTTTCAGTTTGGGCCCCAACAGATCGATGACGTTTTAGGGGCTTTGGATGTTGAGTCTGGAAATTTGGTAGTAACAAGACTTGTAGACTTTTCCAATACCTTTCCAATGAGTATTTACACATGTTTTTTTGTTAAGGATTGAGAGAGTTACATGAGTCTGAATCTGTTTCTTGGGTACACAGTTCATCCCTGTTTTCAGTTTGGGCAGTAGCAGACCGAGGACGTTTTCTAAATTTTAGAGGCCGAATCTGACTAGGAGCATATAAGAGCAGTTGTAGAGGATTGCAAGAGCTTTCCAACGCATATTTATATGCAATTTTTCATTGAGTATTCTAGGAGTTATGACAATCTGAACCTGACAGTCGATTTGAGGGCAATCTGATTGTTACAGTTTTCAGTTAACAACTATCAGTTTTGAGTGGCTATTTAAAATTCTTTAGAGGCCGAATTGGTCTAGCATTGTATGGAATGTTTTGTATTCCTATGTTTCCTCTTTCCAGAGAGTACTTGCATACTTTATTTGGCTCACTAGTTTGGGAGATATGATTTTCCAAAGTTAGGGCCGTGCTGCTGTTTGACAGATCCTATCAGTCACTTTGTGTAGCCATTTAAAATTAGTAGAAGTCACAATTAAATTTGGAAATGAATACCAACATTATAGCTTGTTAAATGTAGATGCTTGTAGAGTATTTATTTTCTGTCATTGCTATTATAGTTTTAATGTTATGAAAATAACAAGCCACAGTGCTGCTGTTTGTTAATATGAGGTATTTTGTTGTTTTTGATGATTGCGGGTTGGGCGTAGGAGAGCTATGTTCATTGTTTGTAAATGTTATATGGAGTGTTTGTACTGAGTTATTTGTTCCAAAAACAGGTGGTAGTGCTCCGGATCGTCCGTAGTACATTGATCTTCTTCGGTTGGAGGCAAGTGAATGTAGCGGTGGTTTGCTACCGTTTTGTCTTGTTATTTTTATCACCTACATCTTAATGTTCAGAACCTTGCCACTTAATAATAATCTGAATGTTGGTGATAATTTGAGGCTTATTTATGTCATGTTGCTTATTTATTCATTTGAGGCCTATTATCATATCTCTATGATAATGAAGTTGAAGTTGTGGTATATTCTCTTATTATGAGACATATGAAGCATATCATGAGCATGATCATCCCATCTCATTTGCATTGAAGTTTATCACAATCCTATGGCTGTGATCTGTACCGGTACACATCGTATGTTACCCGAGTAGGGGTGCGATGTAAAAGTGGACATGGCATTGCATTCATATGCATTCATTGAAGTTTATAACATTTAAATGTTATTGTGGATATGAGGTGATCTTATATGATCTTGGAGGTGTTTTCTTATCCAATTATTATCATTCGTGGTCTACATTGAAGTTTTACTTATGTCATCTTGATACTTTTAAATCGTTGCTTAATTCAACTTGTGGTTTAAATAGCTTGACAAAACAAATTTGCTTGCTGAGATTTTTATCTCACCCTTGGTCTACTCTCTCCAGGTGCTTGATGATTGCTAGGAGGGGAAGAGGGATTAGCTACACATCTCACACTTCATCATTTTATAGACCCTTTTGTTTTAGTCTTGAAAATGAAAGCTTAGTCTTTATCGTCGTGAGAATGATACTTAAAGTCTATGTGAATGTTAAAGTTTTGCTGCGGTTCTTTCTTATGGTTGCTAGGATACTTTGATAATACTAGTCTTATATTCTTCAATAATATATATGTGTGTGTGGTTATGCTTCCGCGGTGGTTGTATTTACAAAGGAGATGTTGCTGAAATTTTCTATTTTTATCTTCGGTGGTAGAATGTGTAGTGTTAGTAATGTCCCGGAGTGTTGGTGGATTCCGGGATGTTACGGTTGGTATCGAGCCTAGGTTATAGATTCTAGGTATAATGAAGTTTAAATTGTCACACTTGCACTTATAGGTTGGGTAGTTGTTTATTTATTTCTTCATGATAGTTTTGACTTGTTTCTTTGAAGTTGCTTAATGTTTCTTGAAGTTAATGTGGATTTTGTTTGCTTGTTATGATGGCTGCGGTTATGCCGCCTAAGAAGAAGGGAACGCGTAGCCGTCCAACAACCAATAATGAGATGGCCAATAATAATCGTACTACTAATTTAGGTAGTCAAGAGGAGATGGCAGCTGCAATACGGGCATTGCAGCATGAGTTAACTACGTTGAGGCAATCTATTCCTAATGCCTCTACTAGCACCGCCGCTCATCGCTCCTAGTGGTAGTGTTCCTGCTACGGCTGCTGCCCCAAGTGGTCCTCGTCGGGAGGCACTTCCGGTCAGCGGGACTTCTCCGATGCGGTGGATGGGGATGAAGCTAGACTCATTTGATGGTAGTGGTTCGGCGGTGGATGCGAGCAGATTGGCCGACTTATGTGGAGGATAAGCTGGAGGTCTTTGAGGTGGTCTACGAAGATCGTGTTCGTTATGGAACACAATTGCTGAAGGGAGAGGCTATGGTTTGGTGGAGAGGTGTGCGAGTGCTAATTCTCATGCACCCGGTTCTTTGACCTGGCATGTTTTTGTCGAGACGGTTTGAGAGGAGGTTCTATCCTGCCACATTCCTTGATAAGATGAAGATAGACCTTCGAGTTATAAGAAGGACAAGAAGACGGTGGCTGAATATGAGGTAGGATTCAACAAGATTGTTCGCTTTGTTCCTCATGTGGCTAATAATGAGTTGGAGAAGGCGGGCCGGCTCCGTCGGGGTTTGAGGCCATCGATTAGGCACACTTTAGGAGCTTTCCCATTAGTGGACTTCCGTACTACTCGTGGTGCAAGCCTTGGGTGTGGAGATGCGGCATCGGTACACTAATGAGATTAAGCGTTCGAGATCGGTCTCGCACTCGGGATGATAAGAAGGGTTAGTCGGGTGGCCCTATTCATAAGAAGGGAAAGTTTCGGCGTCATCAACCATATCGTGGCAAGCATGGTCGGTCTAGCTCTTCGGGGGAGGTGGTGGTGCCGTACGAGTATCGGGCTACCCCTAAGCCTGGTATGGGTATGGTATGTTTCCGTTGTGGTGATGCACATCGCCATGCGAGTGTCGGTGGTGTGGCACTTGTTCTATCTGTGGTCATGACCATAAGGATGTCGTATGTAGGAAAATTCCTAATGGGAAGTTACGTTGGGAGCCGGTTTCTTCGTCGGCTCCTAGTGGCACCGCTAATGTGTTGGCCTCTACACATCGGCGGTCTCTTGTGCTACCTACTCGGCAGCAGTTTCTTGTGACACCTACACGACAGCAGTATTTGTCTGCGCCTTTCTACCCTCGGTACTTGACGGCGCCTCCTACACCGACCGTTCCTTTGACACCGCAGTTTGAGACTTTACGATCGCCCAGAGCTACGGCTCCTTCGGTGCCTTTGCTTCCTTGGGCTCCTACTGTTTCTAGTGGCTATACTCCCGGTGTTTCGTCTTCTGCTGGTGTTCCTGGAGTTTACTCTTTGCCCTCTGCGATGGCCGAGATCGTGGTGATGTGGTGACAGGTATTATCTCGGTTGATTCCTTTGATGCATATGCTCTTTTTGACTCCGGCGCTAATTTCTCGTTTGTCTCGGAGGGTTTTGTGGTTCATGCTAGACTCTCTATGCGAGAGGATTAGGCGATCTATTGTGGTTAGTTACTGCTAAAGGACTTATATCTAGTTGTTCGGTTTGTCCGGGTTGTTCTATCTTTCTTGCGGATGAGAGCTTCATTGGTAATCTTGTGGTTATTCCTCTTGAGTCATTCGATGTTATTCTTGGCATGGATTGGCTTTCTCGATATCGGGCTGTTATATCTTGTTTACGGAAGACGAGTGTCTTTGCGAGCACCGTCCGGGAGAGAGGTGATCTTTATCGGGAGTGCTATGAAGTATTCTCTTGCCTTGCTATATGAGTTGTTCCCGGACCGCTGGACGAGGAAGTCGGGTATTCTTTTTGCTATGATGGATGGTAGTGAGGTTATCTTGCGAGTGGAGGATATCCGAGTGGTCCGCAATTATTCGAGATGTGTTCCCCGTCGAGCTTCCGGGTATTCCACCGAGAGTGATGCGGTTTTTGAGATTAAGTTGAAACCTGGTACTCAGCCTATCCATAAGGCTCCGTATCGGATGGCTCCTAAGGAGCAGGTGGAGTTGAAGCGACAGTTGGACGATCTACTTGCTAAGGGCTTTATTCGACCTAGCAAGTCACCGTGGGCTTTCCGGTGTTATTTGTGGAGAAGAAGGATAAGACAAAGAGGCTATGCATGGACTACCGTGCCCTCAATCGAGGTTACTATAAAAAATAAGTATCCTTTGCCTCGTATTGATGTGCTCTTTGAGCAATTGAAGGGTGCTAAAGTATTCTCAAAGATTGATCCGAATTCGGCTATCATCAATTGAGGATACGGGAGGAGGATATTGAGAAGACGGCTTTTTGCACAAGGTATGGGCATTATGAATACGTAGTTATGTCTTTTGGACTATCAAATGCCCCTGCTCGCTTTCATGGAAGCGATGAATAGGATGTTGCATGAGTATTTGGACGACTTCGTTGTTGTCTTCCTTGATGATATCTTGATCTATTCCAAGACCGAGGAAGAACATGAGAGACATCTTTCTCTTGTTCTGGATGCTCTTAGGAAGAATCAATTCTATGGCAAATTGAAGAAGTGTGCCTTTTGGCTTTATGACGTGGCTTTTCTTGGTCATGTTATTATTGAACATGGCATTTCGAGTTGATCCCAAGAATGTGGTTGCTGTTGTTGAGTGGGAGAGGCCTACTAGTGTGACTGAGATTCGCTGTTTCTTGGGTCTTGCTTGGTTATTATCGGCGTTTTGTGTAGAATTTCTCCAGCATTGCGAAGCCCTTGATTAAATTGACGAGAGAAAGGAGTTACATTTGAATGGAGTGAAGCTTGTGATATCGGTTTTCGGACATTGAAAGATAAGCTAGTGAATGCTCCAATTCGACCTTGCTCGAGAGTGGCAAGCGCTACACCATGTATACGGATGCTTCTCGTATTGGACTTGGTTGTGTCTTGATGCAGGATGGTAAAGTCATTGCTTATGGCTCTAGGCGGGTGAAGAAACATGAGAGGAATTATCCTACTCACGATTTGGAGTTAGCAGCTGTCGTGTTTGCCTTGAAGTCATGGAGGCATTATCTTTATGGTGAGTCTTGTGACATTTTCACGGATCATAAGAGTCTCAAGTATATTTTCACTCGGAAGGAGTTGAACTTGAGACAAAGGAGGTGGCTTGGGTTAATCGGTGATTATGATCTCACCATTCAGTATCACCCTGGTAAAGCAAATGTGGTGGCTGATGCTCTTAGTAGGACGGGAGTTCCTAAAGTGGCAATGCCTTTGATTGTAGATTTGGATCATATGGGTGTTGTCTTGTGTTATGTAGGAGCTGCTAGAGAGGAGACTCGGATGCTCATTCGGTCATCGATTGTGGAGAGGGTGCGTGAAGCACAACAACATGATCGCTTGATTCAGGAGGCTCGTAAGAGGATAGGTGATGGCAAACCACGGGAGTTCACTACCGATGTTAATGACATGGTATATTTTAGGGGTCGTCTATGTGTTCCCCGAAATCAGAAGTGAAGATGGATATTCCGAGAGAAGCTCATAGAACTCCTTATACCATTCATCCTGGTGAGACCAAGATGTACAAAGATCTGAAGCAAAATTTCTGGTGGAAGAGGATGAAAATGGATGTAGCTAAGTATGTTGCAGCTTGTGATGTGTGCCAGCGTGTGAAGGCTGAGCACAAGAGGCCTGCAGGTTTGTTAAAACCATTGGAGATTCCAGAATGGAAGTGGGAGCATATTACTATGGATTTTGTGATTGGTTTACCTCGTTCTCCTCGAGGTAAAGATGCTATTTGGGTTGTGGTTGATCGACTCACTAAGTCAGCACATTTCATTCCAATGAAGACTACTAATTCAGCCCATGAATTGGTTTCTTTGTATATGAAGGAAGTGATCAGACTTCATGGTGTGCCTAAGTCTATTGTTTCGGATCGGGATTCTAAGTTTGTCTCTAAATTTTGGGAGAGTCTCCACACTGCTTTGGGTACAAAGCTTTCACTTAGTGTTGCTTTTCACCCACAGACCGATGGTCGATCGGAGCGTACTATTCAGACTTTGGAGGATATGCTTCGGGCTTGTGTCCTTTCTTGGAAGGGTAGTTGGGAGGATCATTTACCATTGGTGGAGTTTGCTTATAACAATAGCTACCATGCTACTATAAAGATGGCGCCGTATGAGTTTTTGTATGGTAGACGGTGTGTGTCCCCGTTATGTTGGGAGTCTTCGGAGAGGTCATTAGTTGGTCCGGATTGGATTCAGGAGACAGCCGAGAAGGTACAAGAGATACGTCGAGAATATGTTGACAGCTCAAAGCCGTCGGAAGAGTTATGCTGATAAGAGGAGGCGAGACCTGGAGTTTGCGGTAGGTGATCAAGTACTTCTCAAGGTATCCCCTACTAAGGGTGTTGTGCGTTTTGGAGTGGCAGGAAAGCTTAGTCCGAGGTATATTGGACCTTTTGATATCATAGCCCGAGTTGGCAGTTTGGCTTATCGGTTGCAGTTACCCGAGTCCATGAAAGGGGTCCACAATGTCTTCTATGTCTCTATGTTGAGGAAGTATTTGCGGGATCCAGAGCAGAAAGTTGAGTTAGAGCCGATCGTGGTGCAGCAGGACTAGACTCTCGAGTGTCGTCCTGTTCAGATCTTAGAATCGTCGGTGCGCGTTATGAGGAAAAGGACTATCAATTATGTGAGAGTTCTTTGGACTAATCAGTCTGAGCGTGAGGCTACTTGGGAGCTTGAGGAGAACATGCGCAAGAAGTATCCATATCTTTTCGAGGCCGGTGAGTTGTTAATTGTTTTTGCGTTTCCTTGACTATTTGCTTTGGGTCATAGCAACGACAGAATTCGAGGACGAATTCTTTTAAGGGGGTAGAATGTAACACTCCAAATTATTTAAGTAAAACAAAATTTACTTTACATGGGCTGGCTGCTGTAAAGCCCAACAATAACTAGGCCAACTCTGGAGCCCAAACCAAACCCTAGAGCCTTCTTCCCACGCTGCTTCTCTCATCCCAACCGTGATTCCACCATTGAAGAAAAAAACCGAAAAAACGGCGCTGGATCTGTTCGTTCTGTTTCACCATCGTAAGGAGGTGGTGCTGCTCCTGGTTCCTCTTCTTAGCAGGTCAGTGCCCCATTGGAGAGAATCCATCCTTGTGGTAGTGAAAAAATGAGTTGCTCTTGTATTGTTTTCGCTACTCTTTCATCTTTTTCATCGGTGCAGTTTTTCTCACGGTAGTTGGAGCAAGTAAGAGAGAGAAGGGAAGGATTGTGATCTTCTTTAGGTAACAGATTGACCAGTTTTGTTTGGCTTGCTTCTAGTATTCCAGCGCTGGAGAGGATTGCATTTAGGGGCAACTTGGATGCTGAATGCAACTTGCAGTTTCAGTTTGGGCCCCAACAGATCGATGACGTTTTAGGGGCTTTGGATGTTGAGTCTGGAAATTTGGTAGTAACAAGACTTGTAGACTTTTCCAATACCTTTCCAATGAGTATTTACACATGTTTTTTTGTTAAGGATTGAGAGAGTTACATGAGTCTGAATCTGTTTCTTGGGTACACAGTTCATCCCTGTTTTCAGTTTGGGCAGTAGCAGATCGAGGACGTTTTCTAAATTTTAGAGGCCGAATCTGACTAGGAGCATATAAGAGCAGTTGTAGAGGATTGCAAGAGCTTTCCAACGCATATTTATATGCAATTTTTCATTGAGTATTCTAGGAGTTATGACAATCTGAACCTGACAGTCGATTTGAGGGCAATCTGATTGTTACAGTTTTCAGTTAACAACTATCAGTTTTGAGTGGCTATTTAAAATTCTTTAGAGGCCAAATTGGTCTAGCATTGTATGGAATGTTTTGTATTCCTATGTTTCCTCTTTCCAGAGAGTACTTGCATACTTTATTTGGCTCACTAGTTTGGGAGATATGATTTTCCAAAGTTAGGGCCGTGCTGCTGTTTGACAGATCCTATCAGTCACTTTGTGTAGCCATTTAAAATTAGTAGAAGTCACAATTAAATTTGGAAATGAATACCAACATTGTAGCTTGTTAAATGTAGATGCTTGTAGAGTATTTATTTTCTGTCATTGCTATTATAGTTTTAATGTTATGAAAATAACAAGCCACAGTGCTGCTGTTTGTTAATATGAGGTATTTTGTTGTTTTTGATGATTGCGGGTTGGGCGTAGGAGAGCTATGTTCATTGTTTGTAAATGTTATATGGAGTGTTTGTACTGAGTTATTTGTTCTCAAAACAGGTGGTAGTGCTCCGGATCGTCAGTAGTACATTGATCTTCTTCGGTTGGAGGCAAGTGAATGTAGCGGTGGTTTGCTACCGTTTTGTCTTGTTATTTTTATCACCCACATCTTAATGTTCAGAACCTTGCCACTTAATAATAATCTGAATGTTGGTGATAATTTGAGGCTTATTTATGTCATGTTGCTTATTTATTCATTTGAGGCCTATTATCATATCTCTATGATAATGAAGTTGAAGTTGTGGTATATTCTCTTATTATGAGACATATGAAGCATATCATGAGCATGATCATCCCATCTCATTTGCATTGAAGTTTATCACAATCCTATGGTTGTGATCTGTACCGGTACACATCGTATGTTACCCGAGGAGGGGTGCGATGTAAAAGTGGACATGGCATTGCATTCATATGCATTCATTGAAGTTTATAACATTTAAATGTTATTGTGGATGTGAGGTAATCTTATATGATCTTGGAGGTGTTTTCTTATCCAATTATTATCATTCTGGTCTACATTGAAGTTTTACTTATGTCATCTTGATATTTTTAAATCGTTGCTTAATTCAACTTGTGGTTTAAATAGCTTGACAAAACAAATTTGCTTGCTGAGACTTTTATCTCACCCTTGCTCTACTCTCTCCAGGTGCTTGATGATTGCTAGGAGGGGAAGAGAGATTAGCTACACATCTCACACTTCATCATTTTATAGACCCTTTTGTTTTAGTCTTGAAAATGAAAGCTTAGTCTTTATCGTCGTGAGAATGATACTTAAAGTCTATGTGAATGTTAAAGTTTTGCTGCGGTTCTTTCTTATGGTTGCTAGGATACTTTGATAATGCTAGTCTTATATTCTTCAATAATATATATATGTGTGTGGTTGTGCTTCCGCGGTGGTTGTATTTACAAAGGAGATGTTGCTGAAATTTTCTATTTTTATCTTCGGTGGTAGAATGTGTAGTGTTAGTAATGTCCCGGAGTGTTGGTGGATTCCGGGGCGTTACACCTCTGTACCGTGTGCCATGACCACAGCACACGGCACGGAGGCCATTTTCTGGTAGATCGGCAACACCGTGCCGTGTGCCAAAACTCGACCCACGGCACAGATGACTTGGCACACGGCACAGATTTAAACTGTGTCGTGTGCCGCCCGTTAGACACACGGCACAAATTTTTTTAATGGAGCTGCCCGTCTCCCTCCTTTTTTATGCCGTGTGTTAGAAAGGCACACGGCACGATTGAGAATAATTGTGCTGTGTGCCCGATAAATTACACACGGCACAATTTTTGTGCCGACTAGAAGGATGCCGTGTGTTTTGTGCCGTGCATAACACACGGCACAAATTGTGCCGTGTGCTAAGTGGCTTGTGCCGTGTGCCCAAGGCACACGACACACTACTGTTTTCCTGTAGTGACTGTCCGAGGCGATGGAACTGGCATGGTCAAGGTATTTGCGACCACTTCGCATTTCATTGTCTAGTACAACTTATTTACTTTTTGGTTGGCAGCTGTCAACACTACGGGGAACGACTCATATGCTGTGTGCCACCATCTGTGCCGTGTGTAGTTTATCGGGCACACGGCACATAAGCAATTGTGCCGTGTGCCCTACATATTACACACGGTACAAATTACAATGTGCCGTGTGTCAAGCGGTGGCACACGGCACAAGAGTAACTGTGTCGTGTGCCAAACGGCGGACACACGGCACAGCTCACGCCATCCGCGATTTGACACGTGGTTTGACACGGTGGGCATTTGTGCCGTGTGCCCATCCCTAAGCACACGGCACATATACACGCACGCCCTCGTATACACGCACATATACACAGCACATATACATGCACGTCCTGTAGTGCAATATATTGCATAGTATGTAATTTGCCTGGAGATACCCTGCACACATGCACAGATACACGCACGCCCTCGTGCCTATGGTGTCATCTTCCGCAGGTATGCTAGCATTAGAATAACTGACGAGTTTGAGTGCCGGCGTGCCACCGATTATACATATGCCACAATATTGGGCACTTCATTTCTTGAGGATGGATAGGATGAGAATGCTTCATATCACTTCAATAATAGCTTAACTAAAATCTTGCCTCGACTCATCTTCAATTTCCTGGTCACACAAATGGTTCACAAGTTTTAAGCATCAAGAGTTCCAAATTCGAAATTAAGGAGATCCTAGCTTCTAAACTTTCTTGGCGAGCTCAATTCTGATACGTCCCTTGAAAAGTTCGTGAGTCCTGTTTTACTCATTTTACTCATTGTAGAAAATTCTATGAGTAGTCATTGGGAAGATCTTGTCCTCTACATGTTTTCTTGTGAGAGGTGTCCTTGTTTGTCTCTGGATTGCTCAAAACAGTCAGTCACGCTTGTCGATGGTTCAATGCTGGTAGTTTCTTCCTTTCACGTCAAAACTTTATGATCTTGCTTTCCTATATCCATAGAGGCATACAAATTCTTGTAGGAAAGGTCTTTAAACCCTATGCAAATTCCAACTCCTGGACAACATTGAAACTGTATACCTACCTTCCAAAAACTGAGGAAGTCGAAAGCCGTCTGTCTGTCTGCGGATATACAGTCAACATCAAAATTATTATCTGCAGTTTTAGTTCAGGTTGACGTGTATAAGTATTTTGTTTTGTGGAAAGCTAGTTAATTCCTCTGCAAAGACTTTGCCTTTTTACTTCTCGAAACATTTGTTTTTTCAGACAATCGTACAGCCAAGACAGATTATGTCCATTGTGTTTGAGTAAAATTATAAGCAGCACACTGTTTAAAAGTTTTCTTAGATGTTCATCGTATTATCTCATAAAGTTCATGTTATGTCTAAGATTTATGTAGCTTCGTTTCGACTGCTAAAAGAAGTTTCGACACTTTCAGAATTTTTCCTGCAGGTGACCGATGCAGACGACCGTGGCATGACTGCACTTATGGAGGAACTCGAAAAGAAGCACCTAAAGATTGCCAAGCCTGAGAACGAGATGGAGCAGCGTTTTGCCAAGCTTGAGAACCAGATGGAGGATAAGCTCCTAGAGATGAAGCAGCAGTACGAGCTCCGTTTTGCTGAGCTTGAGAACCGGGTGGAGGTTCTCACAAAGGAGCGAGATAATGCAATCCACTGGGTCCAGCACATTATGAATGATCTCACCGCGAGGTGCAGAACGAGCTGGGCCAAATTTTGGTGGTCCTTCACAATCTGGTAATTGACCTTTTTAAAGATGTTCATAGATCCGGGCCAAGCTTCTAGTGGCCATTTACAATCTGGTAATTGACCTTTACGGTGTTCAAAATGTTTCCAGGGGATTATGCAGATTGTGCATCAGATGCCTCCCGCACATGCGGCACCTGAGGATGAGGTGGAGATGGAGGATGAGGTGCAGCTGGAGGATGAGGTGGAGGTGGAGCATGAGCATGTCCAAGATGACTCCGATTTGACCTATTCTTACATTCCCACTCCAAGGCAGGAGGATGTCCTTTCGGATGCCGAGAGCATGGCTCCGCCACCATCAGCTAGCAGCTCCTGATCTAGAGAACTTGGAAGCCATGTGCTAAAAGTATAACGAATAACACCCTTTGTTCATTTTGTAACACTACTTAAGATATTGACAATTACTATATTACTATCAATTTATACAAATTCCAAATCTTATGTTTACGTTTCGATCCTCGCTTTGTGTAAAAGGGTTAGTCGAAGGTTGATGTTTGAACAAGCTAATCTTATATGTTGTTCTTCCTCCAATTAGACTAGGAAGATGATATCAAATTCCCACCCCGTCATGCACTGAGGTTGTCATGATCAATCACTATGGGTCTAATCCTAATATGGTGTTAGTTGAGCTAGCATGCCACTATGACCACTATGAACTAGCACGCCACGTGACATGTGGGCTATTCATATTTAGCAGTTTTGATATAGAAAACATTACTATTATAGAAAAAAAGCAAAGATTTGAACTTTGTAGAAAAATAATCTTTCTTTTGAACAAACTATTTAAATAAAAGCTTAATGTAAATGGAATATAAAAAACAACAGTAGTCTCCATGAACCGAGGCTTCCCACATCGTGGTTTTCGAATTTCAAATTTTGGGCAGCGATATCTGGGGCAAGATTCCCTCCAGGTTAGATGCTTCCGTTGCCTTGCCTCTGGTCACAAGGTTTCTACATGCAAAAACGAAATACGATGCCGTATCTGCTTTAATTATGGACATGATAGCTTTTCTTGCCGTTCCTCTCGCGGTCGTTTGCTAGACAAAAAAAAAGGAAAAGCCAAGTTAATTTATGTGCCAAAATCTAGGCATGTCGGCCCATCTAATGCCCAATCCGCTGAGGCCCATCGGAGATCCCTCCCTAAGCTTTTATTGGCTTCTTCCTCTTCTCGGAATATCTCAACCGACCCTCCGCCTTCCAAACCAGCTCCCGAAACTCCAGCAGCAAAACCCTCGGTGACCTCGCCCTCCCCGTCGGCGGCACCAATGGCAAACTTCCCGGTCGATCCTAGACCCCATGTCCCTCGCGGCTTCGCCCTTGTTGATGTGAACTACATCGGTCCACCGGATCGTGCTCGGGTGTTCCTTGGAGCCTTGGCCGAGACCAACTTCGAGCATGTCGCCATAGCTTCCTTCCATCCGCCGGTGGACAAGAGGGACTTCGGAGTCCTGCAAAGGGAACTCGCTAGGGAATTGCGCATCCGCTACAACACGCCCAATGTGGAGATCCAGCCTTCTGCCATAGGGGATGCTTTCGTATGTTTCTCCTCTCCCCTAGAGCGACAACGGTTCCTCAATCTCCAACCGATCCCTTTTGGTGAGTATCATGTACACTTTCGAAGCATGATGAAGCCAGGAATGCTAGTTCCCTAGACATTGATAGAGAAGTGTGGTTGATGCTGCTCTGCTACCCGCTAGATGGTAGATTCTTTGCTGCAATCTCTAAGGCTATTTCGAGTTTTGCTCTGCTGAAGCATGTCCATGAGCCGAGTTTATGGCGCGTCCGATTGTTAAAGCTGTTGTTCATGATGATCGTCGCATCCCCCAGCTGTTGTAGTTTCCACTTGGTAATGGAAGGGGGACGAAATCCTGGACTGTTCCAATTTTTGTGCTTTCTCGCCGGGATATTCAGATTATGCCGGATGGGATGCCGGTCCCGCCGCACGGCCTTGCTCGTCCGCTGCCTCATCCGGCACCCCGCTGGTTGGGGCCGCTGGGCAATGCACATGTGGATGCTGTGTCGGAAGTTGGTGAGGCTCCTGGTGGTGAAGTGAATAATGATGTTCAGCCAATGGAAAACCTGGAAGCTCGAGATCCTTTTGAGGATGCACCACCGATGGGAATA
This sequence comes from Chloris gayana, assembly GCA_031894775.1. Lineage (NCBI taxonomy): Eukaryota > Viridiplantae > Streptophyta > Magnoliopsida > Poales > Poaceae > Chloris > Chloris gayana. The sequence goes on from JAUNZO010003281.1 coordinate 145,311, forward strand.
AGGTCACCAGATGTGCCAGATTTCACTGCTGCAGTCACCGAGGAGAATGCACAAAAAAAGCAACTGGTGGAAGAGACTTAACACAACCAGCCAGGTGAACTTCTCATGCACGAGACCATGGCAATGCCATCTCAAGCTCCGATCGTCCCTGCACCCATTGATGCCCCTGCTCAGGACTCTGCCCACATGAATGCCTAGGTGAATGTTCTGAGGCCTTCTTTTTTCCATCTGTCATCAGTTCAATTGGTCAATTTATTGTGGATATGGGGCTCATGTTACCCACCAATCCCTCGAACTAGACTCTGTTTATATGTCACTTCGAGACTCGGTTGAAAAGAAACGAAATCACTCTTTGAATTCCTCTCGCAACTCTGCCTCAAGCTCCTTCAGGTTCAGAAGGGGATGTAATCATCACTAATGGTGCTGCTTTTCCAAAACGATTTGGTACAAAGCGCCGGGCTCGCTACTCCCGCACGCCTATAGATGTCACATTCCCGAGGCGCAGCTCTCGTCGCTCTCCGATCCTGTACCGCCGGGGTAGCCGGTTCAACCTGATAATGCTGCTGCTGAAGTTGAACTAGAGGAACCAGAAGTGGGCGACAATGAACTTGCAATGGTTCCAGCTTGGGCCTGCTCAACCTGTTCCACTGTAGATCATTCATCCAGAAGAGGAGCAGCCCATGTATGAACCTATCCGCAATGTGGACACCATGGGGGTAGGGCCTGCTCCGCATCTCTCAATGGAAAACATTCAGGCTTTCGCTGTGGGATTTGTGCAGATGGAAGCTGGAGCTGTCTCGGTTGCTGCCCTGATCGATGATGACCTCATCAATGGATAAAAGGCTAGGGTCTTCTTTTGTGACAGGAGGCAATGCCTCCTGTAGTACTCGTGGTCTTGTTTAAGCATGTGGCTTTAAAACTCAGTTTACCTTTCTATGTCTCAAGACAATGGTGTAATAATTTAGTTATGAACCTTGGTTATGTGAAACTTCAAGCCCCTCGATGCTCGGATGATCTGTGGGGCTTTTCGGTTTATTTGTTGGATACATGTCACTATGCGCCTGGTCTCTGTTATATTTGGCTTTACACTTGTTATGATCACAGCCACATGATGCCTCTTTTATTTTGGCATCCTTTTTTCATTTTGATGCTTGTTGGTCATGGATAGTACAAGAAACTGGAAATTCCTTTCATGGAATGTCGGGGGATTAACTCACGAGCAAATGGGACAACATCAGAGATAAAATCTCGGAGTCTACTTGCAATATTTTAAGTTTATAAGAAACAAAAAGAGAAACTTTTGATATCAATTATATCAAGAAGTTCTGCCCTAGGCATTTGAATCATTTTGTGTTCTCTCCTTACGTGGGAGCTTCGGTGGTCTTTTAACAGTTTGGAATGGCAATCGGTTTCGGGGAGAGACAATTATGGTTAATAATTTCGCTATCACAATGAAGTTCACCTACCTGGCTAATGATGTATCCTTTCATCACACAAATATTTATGGACCTTCTTTGCCAGTTGACGAGCTACTTTTACAAATTGTTTGTATAATTTTGATTGCACAAACATTGAAGACTGGATCTCGATGGGAGATTTCAACCTCATGCGCTGTCCAGAAAACAGAAATAGGCCAGGTGGAAATGCAAATGACATGATGATCTTTAATGATATAATTAACCACTCGATTTAGTGGAAATTCCTTTTCAAGGAAGGGCCTACTCTTGGAGCAATATGCAGGACAATCCTTTGCTAGAAAAATTGGACTGGGTCTTCACCTCATCAAATTGGACTTTGCAATACCCCGATACATCGGTGTCTCCTTTATCTAGACCCCTGTCGGATCATATTCCTTACTTGATCACGGTACAAGCATACCTAAAGCTTCTCTTTTTAGATTGAAAACTATTGGTTGAACATTGCGAATTTTCTCTCAACGAGTGGACCTTCATTGGCATTCGACTCCTTTCTTCAATAATGTCGCAAAGACACTAATTGCAAAGTTCAAACAAGTTAGAAGAGGTCTTAAAGCCTAGAGCAAGCAGTTATCTTCCCTAAATAATAAGATCAACAATTCAAACTGGGTAATTGCACTTCGGATGGATTCGAAGATCAAAGAACATTGTCTAGAATTGAATCAAATTTCAGAATAATTCTCAAGGAGCACCTTGCTTGGACTCCTGGAAGCTAAAAGAATCTATTGGAAACAGAGGGCTACAATTCGATGGGTCAGATTTGGAGATGAAAATACAAAGTACTTTCGGGCCATGGCTACTATTAAGCACGAGATCAAATTTGATTGCTCAACTTACTCTGTCGGATGGCTCCATTATTCAGGACCATGATTTAAAAGCTAATGCACTCCGGATGTCTTTCAAAGAAAGATTGGGCATATGTGAATTTCCTACAATGCTTTATAGTTTTGATCAACTTATCCAAAGATGCAATCTCCCTACCCTTGATACACCCTTTACGGATGAGGAAATCAAGTCTGCATTAATCGATATGCCTTCGGATCATGCTCCAGGACCTAATGGCTTCAATGGGGCTTTCATGAAGAAGTTGGCACATTATTGAACCCGACTTCAAGAGACTTTGTTCTGAATTTATTAAAGGAGATTTAGACATCGAAGCATTAACAACTCTTACATTGTTTTGATTCCCAAGAAAGACAGATCCCCAAAATGTGAATGACTACGAGGCCTATTTCTCTGTCGAATTCCTCCCTAAAGCTTCGACCAAGTTGATTGCTAATAGATTACAATCTGTAATATTGTCGATTGTGCATACAAATCAATATGGTTTTATAAAAGGAAGAAGCATACAAGATTGCCTAGCATGGGCCTATCAATTTTTGCATTTTTGTCATAAATCAAAAAAGAAAACTATCATCTTGAAGCTTGACTTTGAAAAGGCTTTTGATAAGGTGGAACACCGAGACCATTCTTGCTATGCTCGAGCCAAAGGATTTTCGAAACTTGGATTTCATGGATACATCAGATTTTATATTCTAGATCATCCTCGGTTCTATTAAATGGAGTCCCGGGAAGACCATTTAATTGCAAAAGAGGGGTTAGGCAAGGGGATCCTCTGTCTCCCCTTTTGTTTGTTTTGGCTGCTGAACTTTTACAGTCAATTATTAATGAAGTGTCTGCGCGAAATATGCTCTTGCATCCCATTCATGCTGATTTCCGTGGGGAGTTTCCAATTGTTCAATATGCAGATGATACTTTAATTATCATGCAAGGTGATGCCAATTAGTTAATAGTACTCAAAAGCCTACTTAGATCTTTTGTTGACTCTACTCGGCCTTCATGTCAATTATGAAAAATCTTTTCTATGGAAGAAGAGAAAGCACATCATTTGGCAAACACGTTGGGATGCAAAGTGGGAACAATGCCTTTTACTTACCTAGGCCTTCCCTTGGGTACTACAAAGCCAACAATTACTTACCAATTCGACAAAGTAGAGAAAAGATTAATTGGCTTAAATAAATTGCTCACTTACTCGGACGGACTACTCATGGTTAACTCGTTATTTCTGCTCTGCCTACCTTCTACATGTGCACCCTCAAAGTACAAGCCACAATCCTTAAGCAGATTGACAAATATAGGATGCATGAGCTTTGGCATGGAGGGGATATTCACGAGAAAAGAGGGTTGCCTGGTTTCTTGGAAAAAAGCCCGTAGGTCGAAAGAGCAAGGAGGACTAGGCATTATCAATCTCGGAGCACATAATAATGTCCTACTATTGAAATTTCTGGATAAGTTTTATAACCACCATGATCTCCCTTGGGTTCATCGGACTTGGCAACAGCTTTATAGAAGACAGGTGGCACCACATCGAGGTCAAATCGAAAGGATCATTCTGGTGGAAAGCTATTATTCGATTGGCTAATCGGTACTTCATGGTTTCAACATGTTCATTTAAAAATGGAATATCTGTCAGCTTACGGAATGATACTTGGAACTTTGGAGTCTTGAAATGGAAATATCCGGACCTATACAATTATGCCCACAACAAGCAAATCACGGTGAAAGTTTTTGTGCAAGGTGATATTGAGAACTTGCTATGGCTGCCTTTATCCATCACAGCTTCAAACCAGCTCACAACGCTTAGACATAATTTGGAAAATTTTCAACTGGATTTGGAGTCAAATGATATATGGAGTTACATTTGGGGCAATAATACTCTCCACAAAAAATGCTTATCTTAAGCTAATTGGAACGTACACAACTTCCCCATGGTTCAAATGGATGTGGCGCTCCTGCTGCAGGGGCAGACTAAAATTCTTTTTTTGGCTGCTTCGAGAGATAGATTGAACACAAGAAATCTGCTAAGAAGAAAGAATTAACATTTGGATGATTATAACCGTGTGCTTTGCCGAGTCATGCTGAGGAAACAATTCTTCATCTCTTTTTTCACTGATATTTTGGCAGAAGATGCTGGCAGTCACTGAATATATTTTGGAACACACAGCTTAGCCCAGATGACATGCTTTTCGTAGCAAGACAGAACTTCAACTCACGAATTTTTAGAGAGGTTTTAATTGTTGGTTGCTGGACTATATGGTGCCATTGCAATGAGATAATTTTTGACACTAAGACTTGTCCTTCCCCGTCTGGAAGCGAACTTTCAAAATAGAGTTGCAGCAGGTTGCTCTTAGAGCAAAACCTGTAGTTAAAATTTTGATTGATGCCTTTGTATGTAATATGTAACTTCAGAATTTGATAGGTTAGGATCTTTGTTGGGCCTAGGGCCTCTTTGATATACATAAACTTTTCTATTTAAATACAAAAATAGGTAGGGGCCTCCCTGCTAACTTCGGTAAAAAAAAACAGTAGTCTCCAACCAGTAAACAAATGACCATTTGAATAAAAAAAATTTCTGCACAATTTTGTCATTATCGACTAATAGTGTTTTCCAATAATAACATTGACCGTGCAAGCAACCAAAAACCCAGATGATGCTCAAAAGGCTCTAAGACGCATTCCTTATCCTGAATCACAGCTGCTCCATTCTCGTCCACTCGTACGAGGACAGCAGCCTCGAGCCTCCTCTGCCCTCCTGCAACCGCGTCCTGCTTCACTGCGCAGTCGCTGAGATCTCCCGGGCTCGTCTACGGCAGCAAGGTGTTGTGCAGGCCGCCGGATTCCTCAGCGCTGGCCCACGACTCCGGTGGCCGGGATGGCCATCCTCCTCGTCGAGGCCTTCTTCATCTGCGCGTTCGTAACGTGCTACTTGGGGAGATGAAGCTATCTTTTTGGTTCTTAAACTCCATGTAGTTTCAGAGAAAGACACATAATTACATTACTGGTATGTCTGTTCTTGTATTCAGGGCGTCTCATCTGTGCAGCTGTGACGAACGCCCAGCTCTTCTCTCATTTTTCAGTGCCGGGGATTTACTTAGAATAATTCTCCGTTTTTTGTGTTCCTACCATTTCTGTTCTGTGTTTCAATTCAGTATCTCAGCTGAGTGTGTTCAACACTGAACATTACTGTCAATTATTTATGTTAACTAGATGGATCTGAATGATGCTGTTGTAGCTATGCATCTGGTGATAAGTCAAATGTGCGATTGTTGTGGAATTGGTAGTACCGTATCGAATGGAATGTTCCAAGGTCATTTCAGGCTGCGCACTTACTATTCAAACAGAGGATCTGAGATTAGCAATTTTTTTGGGTGGGGATTCTGACATACAATTAGTTAGGGAAACAAACTTCCGGGACTAGCATTTGGTTGTTGATAGACACCAGTTGGTGAGAAAGTCATCCCTTACTCCAACTGTAGGCTAACGTTGATTCGTTGCCATAACACTCAGTACCTGACTCATCTGTGAAAGTATTTTTTTTCCATGTATCTATAAAGTTACAGAGACCCAAACAGTGGCACTGGAAGGTCTCTCAGGCAACTATGAAAAATCAATTAAAATGTGGAACTGAATAAGGTTGTAGAAATCGATTATATTTCAGGTACCTGATGAAAACGTTTCACAAGATTCCAATAGTACAACAGCTGAGAGGAACATTATCCGACAACTGGTGGTTGAGGTTATCTGCTTCGCTATCTCTGATCCACTTTCCAGGTGGCATGAAGCTTACTACTGACAGTAGCAGCATCAGCTGGTGTATTTTTACCTTGAATTCTTAACCCTTTCTCTCATGAAATATAAAAAACAACTGCAACTGATAGAGTATAATCTAGCCAGTAGCAATTATTATACTTTAAATATGTAAAGCACCATTTTGGAGCGGTAAAAAATAAATTCTTATATATATATTTTTACCATGGTTGGAGCAATCATAGGTTGCTGGGGCCTCAGCCGCATGCGAGAACCCTTGTGGGGCTCCAACCATCACCGACTTCAACCTGTAATTGTCAGTGAAGAAGCATGTTGTTTTATATATAAAAAAATGAAAGAGATTTTCTACATGTTGTTTTATATATATAAAAAAATGAAAGAGATTTTCCGCCTCTGCGTGTCCTTATATAGAGTTTACATTATTACAACATACTCCCTCTGTTTGATTGAAAGTGTTTTTTATTTTTTAAAATCAACTTTAATCACTTGTTTTATTCATTTTTTTACAATTAATATTTATTATTTTATTCTTAATTTCATTATCGAAGATAAGTATCTCCAATGATAAAATAAAGTATAAAATAGTAAATAATGGGATAGAGATAGTATCTAGATAGTTAGTCATAGGGAACAAGAGAAAACAACTGCTATGCTATATTTAATATTAAATTTTAACAAATCCAATATTGTTGTCTACAATTTTTATCTGGAATAATGATTCCTTTGTTCCATCATCATGCTGCAGCAACGCCAAGGGCCTAGTCCCCTGACGATAGCCTAAAAAGATGTCGTGTCAACTATTTTTAATAATTAGATCATTCCAATATCTTGAAATCACCTAAAATAATTTAGCTGCCCCAACACAAAATGTTGTTTTTTACTTTTAAATCAAAATTCAAAATTCAACCCCTCACATATGGGATATATACTCATCTGGGTAAAGTTAATCCTCCAAATTATCATTGCATATTGTGACAAGCAAAAACGACATGTCCAATGGTTTCATTATTAAAAGGCCAATTTTCAAATACACTAAATGAAGATACTTGAAAATTGAGAGGATTTTTGTTTCTAAATCAATAAAAGCTATACTTGTTTCTAAATCAATAAAAGCTATACTTGTTTCTAAATCAATAAAAGCTATACTTTTACAATCGACATTGTCTCATCTACCGGTAAAGTAGTCGCATCACCACTCATGCTACTAACCGATCCATCTCCAATAGAGATCTGGGCGTCCACCACACCCAAGGTCACACACATGAACTAGGTCTACGTGCCTTGTTTAGCACCTCTTTGTTGATATGCCTACGGTGGTGCACACGTATGCCATTGCAGTGGTGATGTGAAACAGCGGCAACTATATCATTGTGTAGTAGTAGATTCTATGATTGGCAGTTATGTAAATATAGGTGGCAGGATTAGCTATGAGCATCTAGTCACAATTTGAAATCAACATCTCCAGTAGGGATTGTGTAGTAGTAGATTCTATGATCGGTATACTACGGCCGCTTATACGGACCACTAATTGAATCTCTTTTGCTGTAGTGTTAATTAATTATATAATTATGGATGCGTAAAAAAATTTAGGAAATAGTTTGGCCATATAATTAAAAACCGAATCTGAACTAATAAAAGGCAGAGCAATGTCTACTATGTATGAGCTAACACATGACATCATGTGAGCATAAGTAAATGAGTTGCAAATTGAATTATTGAAGAATTACTAAATGAATTCATCCAAATACTTAACTACAGTAACTCATCATGGTCAGAAGCCATTGGTTTCTTGAAAGCTACTGATTTGCAATCTTCAGTAGCAGGCGACGCCCATCCAAACACTGCATGGAAATAATAAAGCATTGAGAACTGTTTGTTTGTTAGCAAATGTAACAGATTTACTAGTTTTGCGTGTATGAAATACTGATGAACACGTTATAATACATGCATGGTTGAACAAAAACTCCAGGGTGCTAATTAAGTATATAGTGATCCAATTAAGTACCTCTCCACCGAACTTGGCTATAGAATTGGAGGATTCATCATCCACTTTTGTCGCCATGGTTACTAACCCAAACCTTCTAGAGTGCCTTGTTTTTGTGTCGAACATGACTCTGGCGTCCAGAACCTTACCATGCTTGCTGAAGAGCTTCTTCAGTCGACTGCTATCTACATTCTGCGACAGATTGCCCACGTAAATCGTTAAATAGGGCCTGGATTGTTGAAGCTTTTCTCTGATTTCCTGCACACAAATGAAAACGAAAGGTCATTTAACAATGGGCAACTCCAGAGAACGTACCGTAGGAAATTTTTTTGTTCATTCTATATATAATAATTAGACCTAAAGTCGCATATTGGATTCGTGTAAAAGTAGTATCAAATTTGGGAATATATCTGGATGTGAGAAACCATGAAATCATGTCAGTCCTTGCAATTACCTGGGTTGAAGCAATTGAAGGTTTGGGCGTGAGCCACATGCACCGGACGTCGTTCCACTGTATAGGCAGCTGCGCAACTAGCTCCACCTTGTCGTCACGGAAGCTGTACCTGTAGACACGACACCGATCCTCAGGCCTGTTACTCCATAGACCGCTGTAAAGTGGTCTCTTGTCGACGAAGTAGGCGCAGCCGCCTATGCCGAACCGAGAAGCGTCCACCGCAAAGCTTCCAAGGCGCCCAAGAAAAAGGACGCGGTCGATCAAGCTCTTGTTATCCCTCTCCACCCACAGTGGCTTGCCGGCTCGGTGCTGCAGCGCGTATACCGACACCATCAGAGCATCTTGCAGGCTACCGAGGTCGCCGGCGTTACACTCCACGGTAGCCTTGTAGTACTCGCTAGTGGTGCTTATCTGAACCAACACCCAAAGCAGCTCGCCGCGCGACTCCACGAGGTAGGTGGACTCGAGCTTCTTCCCCGCGGCTCCGTCGAGCCACCCGGACGAGCTGTCACCGCTGAAAGATTGAGTGGACATGACGGTCCACGAGTTCCTGTCCCACGGCCACCCGCTCAGTACAATGTTCCCGTCGTGATACGCGATGCGGCACCCACCCATGACATCGGCATATATGTGCAGATCGTACCTTTCCGGCAGCGTCCAAGATGTGTCACCTGGACGCAGAAGTGCCACCAAGATTGGCACATCGAACGTGGTTCTTGCACGGAGGCCCATGGCGTGAAGGAATAGGGTGCCGTCAGTGGAGACGAAGCCGGTTGCGCGGTTCACCCAGGAGCTGATCTCGTCCGGATAGGGAGGCAGGGCGACAGAAGACGCGAATCCGGAGAGCGGGTCAGAATTCTCGGGACATGTGGGGGTGGAGAGGCAGCAGGCGGCGGCGCTGTCGTCCGCGCTGATCGCCCATCCCCGGTCCGGAATAACCAGGCCTTCGGAGGCGATGGAGCAGCTCGATTTGCAGGAGGAGAAGACGCAGCGGGCTTTGCGGTGGCCGGTGTCGGCGTCGCGCCGTGCTAGGAGCCACGGCAGCATCGCCGGGCGGCACGGCCCCGGCGGCGGAAGCGAGTCGCGCCAGGACGTGCACACGGCGTGGAAGCGGACGTAGTCGGTGCAGGCATGGAGACGGCTCGCGATGTCGCGGAGGAGATCGAAGGGGAGGTCGGACCAGCGCGGGGCGGCGCCGCCGCATACATTGTTTCTGTGCACATGATGGATCGATCAGATCCCAATGCCTGTGTCATATGATTTGCTTGAACCCAGGAGGCTATAATAGAGGAAGCAGACTCGACTTGTAAAAGCCCAATGTTACTATCCTTGTCGATTACAAGGCCTAATCAAAACTGCATCTATTGCTATTTCGTAGAAATTTCAAAGATATATCTGAAATATCGCATCTGTCGCTGAGGCCTGATATAATTTTTATCACCGAATGTCATCATCAACTATATTTATTTATCAAAATCTGCTTTTGTTAAATACAACTATCACAGTTTGTAGATTAAAGACAGTTTCTAGTTAAATCACAGAAATAGTTTTAAAATATAATTAGTTTTAATCACTGAAATTATCGATATATCTGAAATATAGTGTTTATCAGTGACCTCCGATCTTTTTCCATACAGGAATTTTTTTCCTAGATCAATTGATGAGTTGTGGTGGGCTCGTGGCCGTATAGTTGTGGCCGTATAGTATAGCAACGTAGGACCAGAAACCCTATACACCACACGCATGAGTTTGGGTCTACGGCCCACTTGCCGCTTACGAAGCAGATCTTCTTCCTCGCACCCAGCTCGCAGCCACCAGCCCACCATCATCGCGCCTTTCCGTCATCCTCGTTTCATCGTGGCCAAACGCCTGCCAGAGAATGAGTAATCACCATGGATAGAACAAGGGACCTCCACGGCTACAACAGGCATCCCCCACATGTGCCACATCACCTTTTCCATTCAGGAATAATTGATTCCTAGGGCTAGAACTTCGCATCTCCATGCCTGGGAGGTAGAGGCACGCAGGGGACGAGTCAGGACCGAGTGTTCACTACTACAGTCAGGGCCTTTGGTGTCACCTTACATTTTACAGTAATAACGGGCTTAAAGAAAGTCTGTTATTGTAGTATGTGATCGATATCATAGGAGACGTTATTACAGTGGACACTGTAATATCGGGCGTGATAACATCAGTGCTGCCCATTATTATAATGCACATGACAATATCGGGCTCAATTATGACATTGTGGCCCGGTATTAAAAATGCCACTGCAATTTCGAGCATAATGACATCAGATTCGGCCCGATATTATTGTGCCCTCTATCCCAACTGTAGACTCATTTCAACCCATTACTATATATACTTATTTCTCCACTCCAAAGCCTAGGTCCTTAGTCATTCTCTCTCTCTCTCTCTCTTAATGGCGTGTGTCGTGCCGTGGCCCTCCCGACGAGGTGACCCCATGGCCATGGGCTCCTCCCCGACCTCTGCTCCTTCCCCGTCCTCCACTCCCTCCCCTGCCGGCACCGGCGTGACGCTCCTCGTCGGTTGCCTCTCCGTTGCCGGCCTCCGCTACGCGGGGCTCCACCCCAACCGCCGCTCCCTCCTCGGCGGTCCGGTGCGGCGCACCTCCGTGACTTCTGTTCCCTCCCTAGTGGCCCGGCGTGGCGCTCTTCCCCGGTCCCGGGTCGACCCGCCTTGACAGATCTCATGAGAAGGTGGCAGATCCGACGAGGCTCCTCCACATGGGGTGCCTCCCATGGCCGAATCCGTCGACTCCATGTGTCGGCCCTCTCCCCACGCCTAGATCCGACGAGGAGGCGGCCCGATCCGGATCCTCCGTGCACGGGGCCCCTGCCCACGGCAGGTCCAATGACCCCATGGCTTGGCGGCGGCGGATTTGGCGACCGGCCGAGCGGCGGGCTACGTCTAGGCTGGGTCCAAGAAATGTGTGGTTATACATGTGGAGGTTATGAGTTAAGTTCCTAGCAACAATATATTCTTTTTTAAAAAATAAGGCATACCCTTAAAAAATGAGGCATGACGTGCTGGACTCATTCCGTTCAAACTGTATAAATCAAAAGCTGCTAAAACTTCGACTCTAAGCAACTAACTGCCCAGCGAATCCGGACTTGATTGCAGAGCTCCTTGTGACACCCTGTGTCACAATTTTTTTCTCGAACACGCAGGAATGTGTCACAAATTTTGCGAGTTAAAACATACCTCTGGTCTAGTAGCATCCCCTCAAGGAATTTCATTGACATGCAAATAGATTTGGGCCGTCAAGTAATTCAAAATCCATTTGAATTGAACTACAACTCAAAATTCTATAACACAAGTTGGGTCTACCAAAAATATTTGTTGTAGGACATGGCAAAAGAAAATTCCAGCCCAAGTTGCACTGATTTTTTTTTAGGTTTAGTACCCCAATTAGTTCAGGAAAGCTTAACTTTTGACCATTTTCCCTGAATTACCGGAACTTAATAAAAGGAATTTGGGACCAAGCTCAACGTGCATGTCATTTTCTTGAGCTGTTCTACCCATATAATTTTTTCAGAATTCAATTTGGAGCCCGGAACGTATTTTATCTAGCATTTTCTTTTCGGAGTGAAACGACATTGGGAAAATCTTTCGAAAAAGAAAAATGCTCCGGAACATTCCCTGCAAGGCCACCTGTCGGCCGCCCGGAGCGAGCCGCGAGCGTGCGCCATGCGCCAACGCGACCGTACGCCGGCGTCGCGTGGCGCTCGCCTCCTGGCCGCGGCTCATTTGCACCCCTCTCGGACCGCCATTGCCGTCGCCACCCTCTTCTCCCAACCGCACCGCCGCCTCCGTCCACCCTTACCCGAGCCCGCCCGCGCCTAGCCGCACCTCGCCACCCACCAACTTGAGAGCAAAGCTCGGGTGCAATGGGGATGTGAGCTGGCCAAATTTGGTAAGTTTCCCCGCCGAGCCACCCCCCCCTTCCACGGCCAACCACGATCACACCACACGATTCCCCGTCGCCGGTGAGCCTCTTAACCCCGGATTCACCCCTGCGCATATGCAACACGATGGAGAACCTACCCAACCCTAACCCCTCATGTTTACCCTTACGAGGTTGCCGGATTTCGACTTCTCCCCGGCCACCGTCGACCGCCGCCTCCGCATCTACGCCGCGAGCCACCTTCTATAGCTGCTCAACGGGAATGGAGGCTGTGATAGACCCACCTCACGAAGAGGCGTTTCCATCTCCGGGATCATCATGGGTGGCATCACGCGCTGTGATGCCCGATATTACAACATACAAACATAAGCACGATGCAATGAATATAAGTACAAGTCTCTTACATTCATCTCGGGTATAATAGTACATCGAGTCTCATAAGCATCGAAGCAAATAAGTTTGGAAAATAAACTAGTCAGCGGAAGCAATTAAGATACATTCCCTCTCTCGGCGATACATCTCGGACACCCGACGAGAGACAGATGTTCTTGCCCTAGAACACCTTACCGGCACATCATCAACACTACTCCTCCGGACCGCACCACTCCCACGTGTAGTGGCCGCCGTCCGGGTCCGATCTCCGCGCACGTCGTCTCCGGCGTCGAAGTCATGTCCGATAGTGTCCTCTCGAAAATCACATAGAGCAAAGCTCCGAGCAACTAGAGCTCGGCAAGACCGACCCGTCAAAGTGGCCATCTACGACCGACTCCTAGACATGCAAAGGCCGGGGGTAGGATATAGTTAAGCACTAAGTCGGCCTACAAGTAAATCCTTACTTTCAAGTTTTAGCAGTTTAATTAAGTTGCTCAAAAGAATAAATTTAATTTGCACTAAGCTACTGCATTACATGTTTCCAAACAAATAATTAAGCAATACAGCAAATTAATCATAATCATCAACATCTTTCTCTTCTTACTACGTTCCGGTGCGGGGACAAGTGGTACTCGTTCATCGTGAGGGCGGCGATTCGAATCGATTTTCATCCTGCAGGAGAGACCTGATTACACGTCACATACGCGCTTCCTGGGAGCCGCATGAGACTACCTTTCCCAGCCAGACCTGTAGTGTTAGTCGGGCCTAGCTCCCTCGAGAAGGGTCCCCCACGCGATACCATCCCGGTCGTCATCCGTGAGTAGAGTGCTCCCTTCTCTCCTCCCAAATTCCCGCCAAGTAACCAAGGGAGTAGGGTATCTCTCTAACATACGAGTTACCATCGGTACGTCGATTTATCGGGCCCAATAACTCTAGCATGCAAACAAGTACGTTCAAACTTATCCACATGGGCCGGACACGACGTGGTCCTTGTGTGCACGGACGGGGCTACCACCTTGAAGACTCTTTCAGTCCTTCACTTTCCACCTAAGTTGCCCGTCCGGCCTCCAATTTCCATTCTCTTCTCAATACTTAGCATCGTATCCAAAAAGGTAATTGTCCTATCTAAGAGTGGCCTCCGTACCACTCGATGGATCATCGCCCTATTTAAGCAAGCATCTACGTAGGGCTATCGAATCGGGATAAATAGGGTCCTATCGCATGCTAGGGTTTTCATCACAACTCCTGTAGACCTAATGCACAATACGGACCTACAAACACGGTGATGAAATTAAAAGACCTAATTAAATAGGTTGTGCACCGGGGCTTGCCTTGAGCTTGACCCTGAGCCGCTGGGTCAACAACAACAGTAGCTTCGGCTGCTCCTCGCCGGTCAGCGCGTTCACCACCGCAGACTACATGATGCAAAGGTGATGTGTGAATTTTTGATGAAAACATGATTTGAATATTTTATGGAATACGTGCGAATTTCATCAAATACACGTAATTTGTGAGTATAAAATAACTTAGTGTCCAGCGAGGTGAAATGATTTGATTGCAATTCACAAATTTAATTTACTTCATCAACTCCCATGAAGCATTAATCATTATCACATGTGCAAGAAAGTAATTCAATAATCCTAGCAAAACTAGGTAAAATAGCAATTAATTTGCCTCCGGTCCTTAAGCACATGCTGTAGATAATAATTAAACTAAGCTTCATAATTTGGGGCAATTAAATAATTAATTAAGCCCTAATCTTGAATCTCCAAAAAGGAATTTAACGTAATTAATGTGCCTCCGATCATGCCAATCTAAAAGCACTATAAAACAGTACATGACTCAAGGATTCCAGCCAATTTTAGTTTGCAATTTTTCCAGATCTAGAACTCTAGATATGATTATTTGAAGTTTACACATTTTTCTGATAATTTAATTAATTTCGGGAAAAAAGGAAAAGGGATTGCATGGTTCATGGGCCAGCCTGTGGCAATAAGGCCCAGCGCACGTGCGTGGCCCACGGACGGCGCGTGGCCCAGCGTGAGGCCCAAGCCAGGCCGTGGCCCGAGCAGCCGGTCGAGCTCGCTCAGTTGACGGGCGGCCGGAGCTCGCCAGCAGCGACGGCGACTTGTCGGAACGGGGTCGAATGACCATGAAAAATTACACCAAAAATATCAACGTGCTCAGGAGCTCGACACGCATCCATTCGAAGAGGTCCTGGGGTCAGGTGCTCACCGGAATATGGTCGGCGACGAAGCACGCGTGAGCTCGCAGTCTGACGACGTTCGGTGAGGTCGTGCGCTTCGTACGATCCACCAAATTGAGCGTCGTTTTTTCCTACATCATCAGTGGACCAAGAGCTTCCTCGGCACGGTGTCCAAGCTGGAGTAGGAGGGCCGGTTGGTGGTGTCGCTGTTGAGGTTGAGGACGACCGTCAATGGCGGTTGGGGAAAAACACGATTCCGGCGACCTCGTGCAAGGTAATAAGGTAGTAGAAGGTCAGACGGATGCACAAGAGGTGTGCGCACGTGAGAGGTCAAGAAGGTGGGGTCGAAACTCACCAACGGTGACGAATTTCGTGCCGGCGTCGAGGGTGCTCAACGGAGAACACGTCGGAGAAAAATGTGAAATACTCCAAGCTCAGGTCACTGTTTGGGGAACGGTTTCCTCCTAGAGCTTGAGCGTTGCGAGGCGCATCTTTGAGTCTGGTTGGCTCGCGCTAGGATGCAGCGAGTCGACAGGACGGCGAGCTCCACAAAGTAGTGTCAATGGTGATGGTTTGGGGAAGAAGAAGGGTGAGCAGAGAATGAGCTCGTTCCAGCAGCCGATTTGAACGCTAGGGGAGCGTCCCGACCGGGTGGGGTTGCGGCCAGGCGGCAACGGCCAGGCGGCAACGGCCCATGTACCGCGCACGCGGCACGCGTGCCGCGCGCCCGTGTTGCGCCCTGGACAGGATGACGGGTGGGGCCCGCCAAATATTCCTTAGCATTTTTCTTTTTCCCCGAATTTCTAAACGTGGCTCGATTCAAATTTGAAAAATCAAATGCACGGCCTTTCCAAGCTCAAAAATTAAAATGGAGAATTTTCCTTGATAGTACAACTCGAGAAACTGACATGCACGTTGAGTTTACTCAGAAACTCCTCCTAGATTAATTCTGAAAATTCAGAGAAAAGGCTTAAAAGTTAAGTTTCTCTGATTTATTTGAGGTATCAAACCTCAATGAGATCCAGTGGGGTTTTGTCCTAGATTTTTCTTTTGACATGCCCTACAACATATAGTTTTGGTTGACCATGCTTGTGTTGTAGAAATTTGAGTTGTAGTTCAAACCAAAGTGTATTTGAATTTATTCACTGCCCAAAACACTTTGCATGTCAATGAATTTTCTTGGGTTGGTTCTACTAGACCAGGTGCACATTTTAAAATTGCTAAGTCACAAAAATGTGACACGAGGTGTCACAGCGGCTGTGCCAAGGATGATGTGGACTAGGATCCCGATCTTCCGAAAGGTTCAAATAACTCTTGATTAGGTGAAGATATGACACACGGTGCACAATCTTTATGATTAAGTCTTCTATTTTCATCACCGTGCTTGTAGGTCCGTACTCGTGCACTAAGTTTATAGGAGTTGAGATAAAAACCCTAGCATGCAGTAGGATATTATTTAACCATGTTCGATAGCCCTATGTTAGATGCTTGCTTAATTAGGACGATAATCCATCGAGTGGTACGGAGACCACTCGTAGTATACGACAATCACTTTTGGGCACGATGCTAAGTATTTGAGATGAGAATGGAAATTGGAGGCCGGACGGGCAATTTAGGTGGAAAGTGAAGGACTGAAAGAGTCTTTAAGGTGGTAACCCTGTCTGTTCATACAATGACCGTGTCGTGTCCGGCCCATGTGGATTAATTTTGAACGTACTCGTTTGCATGCTGGTGTTAATGGGTCTAGTAAACCAACGTATCGAAGGTTGCTCGTATGTTAGAGAGATACCCTATACCCTTGGTTAGTAGGCAGGATTTTTGGGAGGAGAGGAGGGAACACTCTACTCACGGATGACGTCCGGGACGGCTTCGCGTGAGGGACCCTTCTCGGGGGATCTAGGCCCCACAACCTAATGAACAGCTAAAAGATGAAAGCAATGATTCACTTATAGGCTGCCTTAGTGCTTAATTATCCTACCATTCAGCCTTTGCATGTCTAGGAGTCAGCTGTAGATGTTCACTTTAACGGGTCATTCTTGTTGAGTTTTAGTTGCTCGTAGCTTTGCTCTATGTGGTTTTCGAGAGAACCATGATGAGCATGATGACGTTGGTGGAGACGGTGATCGGCGGGACCAGCCCGCGGACGGAGGCCACTACACTTGGAGGTGCGGTCCGGAGGAGTAGAGTCGTTGATGTGCCGACAAGGTGTTTAGGGTAAAACACCTATCTCTCGTCGGATGGCCCGTGGTGTATCACCATATACCTCCTTGGAAAACATTGGACTTATAGCCAGAAATTCACCGATAGTTATGTTATCAAAATGTTATTTGTTTTGACAATAAGCGTTATACCTCATTTGTACACGCTTTTTAGAGGAGCATACCGGCTACGGTATTGGGTGTTGCTTGTAGCATGAGGAGGTATGAGGGGACTTCCAATCCGTCGTCGCGACGCCGAAGATAGTCGCGTTGGAACTCTTTGTTAGTTACGGATGGAAATTTAATAAGACTCCATCCTCCTAGATTTATTCTTTTGCTTCGTGGCCGCTCTACGAATTGCATTCTCCGTAGGAAAAACAAAATTGCTCGTGTGCTCCGGCAGAGGCCGAAACATTATTGAAGTTTCTTTTATCTAAAAAAAGTTATGTATCACATTATTTTCCATCTATTGGTGAGCTTGTACCTCGATGCTTAGCACACCGAACACAATGAACAAGTATGCGAGTAAATAGATAGAGTGGCGACATAATAACTCTTGAATAATCGAGGTTAACTCAAGATTACATCTGTCTCTATAGGCGACTCTTGGTTTTCGTTTATAGTCGTGGGGAATCACAACTTTACATGACCATCCTACCCGGAACGCCCTTAGAGCTACCGAGAGGCGATAACTCTCGACGACATTACGGACAATCGTCCGGCATGTGCAAATGGCGGCTTAGCTGCTGCCACACCGGCGGGCACTATGGGGGGACACTTCGCTCGGGCACCCACTCTTTGCCCGGGGGTCGGTTTGGGGAATGGTCTGTCATCTTTGCCGTCGGCTGCTCGCTTTGCTTTGCGCCACGTGGCCGACGTTCGTGCTTCGCACCATCTCTTAGTCTCTACAATGCTAGGGTACCTGCACATCCGTTTAGTTGGTTGTTGTTAGTGCTTAAGGAAAGACAAAGGACTCGGGCTTGTCCAGCGAGGTGGAGTACTCGCACGGTGAAGGCGTTTAGTCCACACGAAGCGAACTCCACGGTAGATACCCAACAAGTAGCCCTTGAGGGATGAGCTCACTTCGCGTGCAAGTCGAGCGAGCAAGGGGAAACACCACTTCCCGGATTCAACGCCGAACTCCTTGGACTCGGGTGACTAATTTAGCTCATTGTTACCTTGACTATGGGGTTTTTGGCGTGCTCTCGCTTCGATGGGCCCGACCGGGCTTCCAATTTTTCGCCATTCTTTAGACGGCTCGCCTCGGTTACTGCGGCGCTACGCGTCGGCTGTTTACCATTTGTGCTGCCGGTTCAAGGCCATCTTTGACCTAGATTTCACCCTCGTGCTTATAAAATGAATCATGCGGTGAAAATCCTAGTGCTCCTCCAGGTTAAAGAGCCTTTTAACCTAGAAATTCTCGGATCTTTAGTTGCTGCTCATCGCCTCGATTCCCGGAGGCCTTCCGTCGTCCCACCCCTCTTTTTTCGTGAGTTAATTTTGCTTTGCCTTCCGAGTTTGTACATTTGGTCGCTTTCGCCTTTTGTTTTTCCCTGTCGATATTGTTTCATATCGCTTCGCCTAGGCACCGCGATGGTCCATTGACGAGGGTGCCGCTGCTGGTGAAGTCAATGTCGGGACCGGGGCTCCGGATGCCGGGGCCGCTGCTTCTCCAAAGTGGAGGATTCGGACGTGACATCTACTAAGGAAGGCATTTAGGGTTCCGATGTCGGCGGCGAGGAAGAAGACGCTGCGAATGACCTCATAGCGGGCGACGAGCGAGATGAACCCACCGCTGGGATTATGGGTGACGATGGGGAGGAGACTTTTGTCGAAGCATCCACTAATGCCGTCGAGGCGAATACCGATGCTCGGCGAAGCGGATGCCGACCGTGTCGGCGATACTTCATGCTCGCCGCACGAGGGCACCGAAGGTCATCAACCCACGCACCTTTCGAATGGAGCCCTCCGGGGTGACCGAGGAGCCGGTGAAAGAACTTGTTATTGAGAGGCTGATCACGGGGTACCGCCTTCCCGTGGGGAAAGATCGGTTTAGGTCGGAGGCCGACGAGGTGGTGGTTTTCCGCGACTACTTCGTTGCGAGGCCTCGTCATTCCCTTCCATCAACTCGTGTTATATGTTCCGGAGCTCTACCGGATCCAGCTACACGAGCCGACACTACGGGGTTTGCACATTTGAGCAAGTTCATCCGGGATGTGGTTAGTTACGGAGGGGACCTCGACATTGAAGTCTTCACCCGCCACTTCGCGCTGCACAATCAACAGCGTCGCGTCAAAATCGATGGCATCTAGCATGACTACAATTACGCGTTGTTTAGCTTCACCCCGTGACGCGACGAGAACAAGCGTGTCATGCACCGAGCATGAACAAGTAGAGCCGAATTGGTACCACTACTTGTTCTATGCCAAGGTACTAGGCATGAACGTGATGGAGGGTGGCGAAGTCAAGACGGTGTAACCCTTCACCTCCCGCCTATTTCCCTCGAATCGTGTCCGGATGCTAGACTTTGAGAAGCAAGGCCACTCGGTGAATGAGGAGGTCTACGATGTCGCTTACCACAACACCAGCAGCTCGTGACCTCCTGGAAGAATTCATAGCCGCCAATGTCCCCCCCCCGTGTGAAAGCTAGCCGGTTGATGATGGTCAACTTTGGGGTAGAGGGGATCGTCGGGGCCATTCGCCGACCGAAGGTCAACCTTGACCATCGAAGAAGAGGGCGAAGTCCTTCGTCAAGGACATTGAGCAATGGGCGATGGTCTATTTCAAGTCCCGTATCGCCATGAAGGGGCACTTCAATCGCGTCCTTTGGATCCGGGGAATCCCCTACTCAACACGCGAGGTTCCGCGCGAGGGGGATGGTGATACCGACATGGACGCCATAGTAGCCGGCAAGAAAACCGGCAAGAAGCGAAACACAGCTCCGGCGGTGACGCGGGTTCTTCCAGGTCTCGTCGAGGGAAAGGCCTTTTGCCCCTATCGACCGACTCCGAGTCTTCTCCCGAGGCCGCTGCCGGCACCCTCATTCGTGGCCGGTTACGGGGCGCCCTCCTACTCCAGCGCCGCGATCGGTTATGATGCTCCAAGTACTCCCAAACGAGGTATGCATTCTTGCTTCGGTGTCGCACCATTCTAGGCACTCTCTTCGCCACCGATTTCTAACTTGTTTTGACTTGGTAGGGGACGCCGGTGCTACCGACTCGACCACCGCCCCGAAGCTTCCAACCAAGATCTAGGTTACTTGTCCGCTTTTTGTTCCTGCTTTTACTCTTTGTTTGCGTTGCTTCAAAGTGATTATTCATTTATTCGCTCACTGGCCATCATGTACTCCGTCGCTCCCGCCACCCGCGGAAGCGGGGGCCCTCGCTGCCCCCTTTGCAAGGGCCAGGACGTCATCGCCGCTCTATCGAGCCGCGCAACGCAGCGGGTGGAAGCGGACAAGGCGCTCGCCGCTACAAAGGCTGCTAACACCCAGCTGAAGGCGGAGGTGGCTCGGCTAAAGGAGGCGGCGGCGGGAGATAAAAGGCGCTAATCGCGGTGCGGAAGAGGGTCGAAGGCGTGGAGGAGAAGCTAAAAACCGTTGAAGTGGAGAAAGGCTTGCTGTCCTCCACCCTCGCTCGCCACGACCGCACTTTCGCCGAAAAAGGGGTGGAGATTAGCTCCTATCTTGTATCTTCTCTCGGGGAGTTGGTGCTCACGTCCCTCCTTTCGAGGTCGCGGAGGACGACGATGTAGAGGATAGCTTCTTCGCCCGGCTCAAGGCTCGCCTTCCTGCTATCCCGAGCTACAACTTTGCTTTGCTCTTCGGCGTGGAGGCGACACCGAATCTTCTCGAGCGCTGCGATTGCGGGCACGTCGGGGATCTTGTTGATCCGACGGCTACCGTCGTCGACCCCGACTCCCGCAAGGACTTGAGCGAAGCAATCAAGCGCTCTTCCACCCGGTGAGTCGTGGCGAAGTAGTAGGTCACTTATGGGCGCAAAGACACACGCAAAGATGTCATGGCTCGGCTAAACTCGGTGAGCTTTCCCCCTTCCTTCACTCCTTTGATTCGGTTTCCTTTGCTTATCTATTCTCGCCTTATTCCACAGTTCCTCAAGGCTCAAAATGTCGAAGCTACGGAGGAAAACGAGGAGCAGGACGAGGGCGGGAAAAGCCGGCCGAGACGTCCTCGCACCGTCGACGGGAAGCACCATCTTCGCCCGCCGGCTCCGGTTTCGAAAAAGTAGTGGTTTAGATAGGGCTTTCCGGTGGAGGGGCTTCGTCCACATTTCGTGTAAAAACGATATTTGTGATAACTTTTAACCTGCGTAGGTTCCGCTTGAAGGGCTTGCACAGGGATGAGATAGCGATGTATCCGTTAGAATTCGAGCGTTGGACCTTCCCGATGATTCTTGTCGAGGTGATGGTGTAGCCTCGAGCTTGGACGTTGACTCGGGATATTTCAAGGCCCTGGATAGGGCTTGCGGCGAGGTTGATAGATTCTCGGGAGGAGGCGAGCAATGTCTCTAGGCCCTCGAGTCCCTAGGGCAACGGTGCGGAAAGTGGGCGCAAGGTGTGCAGCTGCCGAGTTCGACGCCGTCGCTCGGGCTTCCTCGCCTCGCAACATTGGATCATGGGCAATACCTTGCCCTCCTCCTCAAGTAATTTTAACACACTTAGAAGTTTATGGTGATGTTGCAAGGGGCAGCCTCGCGAGATCGTTCCCTTTGCCCTCGAGTGATCGGCTCGAGTTACTACCCCGAGTCCTTTTAACGGGATGAGTAGGATACGAGTAAAACCCGCATTTTTTGAGCTCGGGTGTTGTCGTCAAAAGGGAACATGAATAAAATCTCACGAGGTTGTGTTTGCTACTTACATTGCACGACACATTTTCGAAGATGGATGAGTTCGAGCCTCGTGCGGCTCTTGAGGTCGCGCCTCTTGCTTGGCAGACGAGCTCATTTGAGGGTTACCCGGGGTTGTTACGAGCGATATTGCACCTTGTATACCCGAGGCAGTCTTGCGGCAATTTTTAAAATATCGCCAACATTCGATACGCTAAAGGTCGGTGCAAACTAACGATGAGGGACTCGAGCAAAAATCAACCCAATACTTCGTTAGTCGCTCCTTTGAAGGACGAGGGCATGAAAGTAGAAGTTCCGTAATGCGACCCGGCAGAAATGTTTTCTCGCTTATGACACTCCCCGTACGAGGGGGACAAAATCGATGGAGTTGTTGAGATTTTTTGATCGATCATGTATTTAAGCTTTATCCGATTTTTGTCCGAAGTGAATACTTATGAGTCGATGATTTTACCGCATCGTGTTGTGAGTCTTAGGATTATCCACGCTGGTTGTGTTTCTTCGTTTGGCGTTGTTTCTTGCGCTCAAAAACGCCTTGCTGTATCAAACACCACACCCCCGCTTTAGCCATTCGGGGTGAAGTGAATTTGCTTCGAACGAAAAGCGCGAGCCCCTTCGTGACCCAACTCTTTGTTTTGTTTAAAGAAAACGGCACTCCCCTCCCCTAGTCATTAGGGGCAAAAGTGAGTTTGCTTCAAACAAAAAATACGAGCCCCTTTGCGGCTTAACGCTTCGTTTGGTTTAAAGAAAACTCCACTACCCCCTCTTAGTCATTAGGGGCGAAGTGAATTTGCTTCGAAAGAAAAACGCGAGCCCCTTTGCGGCTGAACGTTTTGTTTTGTTTAAAGAAAACACCACTCCCCCACCTCTTAGTAGTTAGGAGCGAAGTGAATTTGTTTCAAACTGAAAACGAGAGCCCCTTTGTGGCTTAACACTTTGTTTTGTTTAAAGAAAATGCAAACCCCCTCTTAGTCATTAGGGCGAAGTGAATTTGCTTCGAACGAAAAACACGAGCCCCGTTGCAGCTCAACGCTTCGTTTTGTTTCAAGAAAATGCCACTCCCCCTCTTAGTTGTTTGGGGCAAAGTGAAAACGTTTTGAACAAAGAACGTGAGCCCCTTTGCAGCTTACCACTTTGTTTTGTTTAAAGTGAATTTGCTTCGAACAAAAACGCGAGCCCCTTTGCGGCTAAACGCTTTGTTTTTTTAAAGAAAACACCACTTCCCTGCTTAGTAGGAAGGGCGAAGTGAATTTGCTTCGAACTGAAAACGCGAGCCCCTTTGCGGCTTAACGCTTCTTTTTGTTTAAAGAAAACACCACTCCCTCCCTCTTAGTCGTTAGGGTCGAAGTGAATTTGCTTGGAACGGAAAACGCGAGCCCTCTCGTGGCTTAACACTTTGTTTTGTTTAAAGAAAACGCCACTCCCCCCATCTTAGTCATTAGGGATGAAGTGAATTTGCTTCGAACGAAAAACACGAGCCCCTATTCGGCTCAACGCTTCGTTTTGTTTAAGAAAATGCCACTCCCCCTCTTAGCCATTTGGGGCGAAGTGAATTTCCTTCAAACAAAAAACGCAAGCCCCTTTGCGGCTCAACACTTCGTTTTGTGTAATGAAACGCCGGTGCCCCGCCCTTAGTCATTAGGGGCGAAGTGAATTTGCTTTGAATGAAAAACGCGAGGCTCTTTGCGGCTCAACGCTTCGTTTTGTTTAACTTTCTGCGGTTCTTTTTTGTGCCCGACGGAAGGTTAATTGTTCACGTTGGCCGACACGCCGGGGTGTATTACTTATGCCCATCGAGTGAATTGTTTGACTGGCCAACCTTCCATGTGTTTATCTTATCCCCAACGGAGTGGGTTGCTTAGCTAGCCGAGCACTCGGAGTGTGTTGCTTATGCCCGGCGGAGTGGGGCTGCCGGACGAGGTTTCCTCGCTTGTTGAATGTTCGGACTTCATTTGCTTTTGGATGTCCTTTCGATTGTTTTTTGCTTCGATCTTAGGGGAAATTCAGCTTTTTATTGCTTATAGTCTGTTATTATAGATGCCGCCTCGTTAAAACCTCGTGGCCCGAAAAGGGGCCCCCTGCGAGGAAAATAGTATGGACTTTTGCAATGAAAAGGGAAACTAGATGCCTATCACTTTAAATTTAGGTGCTAGCTACTTCCCCGGCCTCTTTGCTTATATTTTCGCAAAGGTGCCATTTTACAACTTTGGCTTAAGCGTTGCTCCGAGGCCCCTACACTTCGCGGGGCACCGATCTTTCTTGTTGCTTGATTTTTCTTTTACCTCGAATAGTCGTGCTTCAACGGTTTCTGCCGATGCGGCGAGGTTTTTCTTCATTGTTCACCGGACGAATGCTTCGTGCGCTTCCGTGCTTGCTACTCTTGTTAGCTTATGGATCTTGTCTTGCTTGAATTCGGTGACTCGGCTAGTTTCGCTTTGCCTCCCGGGCAGCTCTTGGCTGGTTCTTGGATGTTGTGAATGTTTGCCACTCCAAGGGTGAATCCCTTCTCTATGTTTCTTGCTAACTGCTGATCTCCTTTCACCGTGATTACACCCTTTATCGCTAGTATCTTCATGTGAAGATATGCATTGTTGATTACGACATCAAATGTGTTGATTATTGGTCTTGCCGTATTGCGAAGTACGGATAGTTTAGCCATACCATATCAAATGTGATGAACTTTGTTCTCGGGTTGCTTGCGTCGCCGAAGGATAGTGGTAGTTTTATTTTTCCTGCAAGCTCCAGTCTTTTTCCGCTCGAACCCCTACAAAGGCACGTTGGAGGGCTCTAAATCCTGGTTAGTGTACCCCATTCTCAACAATATCCCGTGCAAGATTATGTCCGCTTGACTTCCATTGTCCACGAGGACTTTGTCGATTCTCCACTTGTCAATGTAAGCTTCAATCACATATGCATCCGAGTGAGGGTAGCTTTTCAACTCGAGGCCACTCTTTGTGAAAGTTATTGGTATGTGCGACCACTTGGACTTTTTTATTAGCCCTTCCACAAAGACTACATTTACCAATTTGAAGTAATCTATTCGCTGCCTTTTGCTTGTCGAAGTCAATGCTTGAACCCCCGATATCATTTTGATGAACCTTTTTGTCGGCAACGGCTAGGCGCGATTATCCCGCTTGCTTACGTCTTCGATTTTTGGTGGTGGCAGCGATAGTGCTTCCAAATACATGGTTTTGTTTTCCTGCTTCACATGATGCGAGGTAGGAGGTCCTTGGAAGTGTGGATGCTGCAGGTGGTGGTTCGTTCCGAAGTAAGGTGTTGGATAGTAAGGTTGCTGTGGATAATAGTGATTACGGACGCTTGGTCGTTGCATTGGCTGCTGCGGCCAGCAGGTCGTTGTCATGTGGTTCACCTCCGCTGGTTCTCATGGTGCTTCTTTTCCAACTCTAGTCTTCTCACTATTCCTTTTGTCCTTCGGCGAGTCTAGAGTTTTGTGACCTGCATGACCTTCGCAGTAGATTCGGTATGGCTTTTTCCCTTGATGTCTGGCCGTTGCGACCGGCAAAGTTACCACCCTTGCTACTGCTTTGCGGTGCTCCTTTTGCTGACCCCGATGTGCTTGCCCTTCGCTTTCTTCGCTGCTTTTGGCTTGAATGTTGTTGACTATTGCTGCTTGCACATTGTCCTGGGGCTTCGCCTTCTTGCTATGCCTGTCATAGCTGTTGTTGTGGGCATCACGAGATTGCTTTTGGTTAGAAGTCCTTCTCTTGTCCTATGTTTCGAATGACAGTACTCCTCAAATTTGCTGCACATGTACTGCAGTGTGAGAGGGCGCTTCTTCGCGAACTTCGAGGCTTAAGGGGCTCGCGCGAAGTCCTTGAATAGCGTACTCGATTGCCAGCTCTTCCGGTACTTTAGGACATTGAGACCGTAGGCTGAGAAATCTTCCGTAGTAATCTGAAAGTAGCTCATTTGGCTACTCGTTCAATGTGCCCAAGATTCTTGAGAGCTTCGAGGCGCCAATAACCCCTCCGAAGTTTGCTACTACCTTGTTCGTAAGATTCTCCCAGCCGCAGATTGATCCCGGCTGCAAGCTAAAGTACCAGGATGATGTTGGCCCTTTCAACGCGCATGCGAATACCTTTGCCGGTTCTACTTTGTCCTCGGCTGCCGAGGTGATTGCTGCTTCTTAGCTAATGAGGAATTGCCTTGGATCTGTTTCTCCTCTATACTAAGGGACTGTTTCCATTCCGAAATTCTCTAGCTCATTGCAGCCCTTCTCACAACGGTGAATCTTTGTCATAGGTTACAATTCCAGGCCTTCGATGGGCAGTACTTCGGGTCGAGATATGTGGTTTTCTCCGCTTCGTAGCTTGGCCCGAGCTCCGGTTCCGAATCGCTTTCGATTGTTGCTACCGACTTGTTATTGGGGTTGTTTTTCTTCGATCCGGCTCGGAGCCTTCTTACTTCCCTTGAGAGTTCTGCGTGCTTGCGTATTTATTCAAGCAAGGCTCGTTTCTTTTGCAATAGCTTTTCTCTTTGTGCCACCTCTTGCATTTGTTTTTCTCGTACTTCTTCCAACTCTTGGTTGTTTCTTCGCAGCTTCTCCACTTTGTGGGCTAGCGAAGCGCTGTCTCCTGAGCTGTCACTTGTCTTCATGGTCATTCTCTTCTTGAATTGCCGGCAACTTGCCCGGGTTTTGCTTCTCTTGATGGGCTCTGCTTGCACCCTCAACGTGTGCCGAGGTTGGGTATTGCTCGATCCGAAGTAGCTCCGGTCTTTAGCTTTGTTGCGGTGCTGATCTCTGCACTAAGCCCGAGGATGACGAGGCAGTTCCCTATGGTCCCGCTGGCAGCTCTTGAAGTGGCCGAGCAGATGCCACGGTTGTTATGGATCTTGTCATCGTGAGGTTTTTACTTCGAGCTCATGCACGGTGGGCGCCAATGTTGGTATGCTAAGCAGCGAGGTACGAGCTCACTTAGCACACCGAACATAATGAACAAGTATGCGAAGTAGATAGACAGAGTGGCGAGATAACGACTCTTGAATAATCGAGGTTAACTCAAGATTACATCTGCCTCTATAGGTGACTCTTGGTTTTCTTTTATAGTCGTTGGGAACCACAACTTTACATGACCATCCTACCCCTAGCCTAATGCCCTCGGAACTACTAAGAGGCGGTAACTCCTAAGGGCATTACGGACAATCTTCTAGCCACCCGCGAATGGTGGCTTAGCTGCTGCCGAGCTGGAGGGCACCGTGGGGAGACACTTCGATCGAGCACCCGCTCTTCGCCTAGGGGTCGGTTTGGGGGATGGCCGTTGTCTTAAGCCGTCGGCTACCCACTTTGCTTCGCGTCATGTGGCCAACGCTAGTGCTTCGCACCATCTCTTAGTCATTGCGACGTTGGGGTACTTGCACATCTGTTTAGCCGGATGTTGTTAGTGGTTAAGAAAAGACAAAGGACTCGGGCCTGTCCAGCGAGGTGGAGTATCTGCGGGGCGAAGGCGTTTACTCAGCGCGAAGCGAACTCCGGGCTAGTTCCCCAACACCATCCACTAGCACACAAAGGATTTCTATTGTATATATTAGGAGGCTATTTCCAGTTCACTCATAGTTAGGTTTGTAAGTCAAAAACATGTCTTTTTCTTTTTTGCAATCATCACAATACAAATGCACATATGCGTGTACATGTACTAGTGGTCACCCCAATGAACATAGGCATGTAGATCGTACCTCTATGAGCATCTCCGAAAGACTTAACTGTCGATCTTGAATTTCACACAATAGGCAACTTACTATCGATGGGTACATTGCTTATTCACTTAAAAAAACTAGTTGTAAATACAACACCCAAATCATATCTGAGATTTGGATCTGGGTAGGTTGGTTCCACCAAGACAATACCTCACGTTCAAGAAATTACAAGTGTCACACAACTTGTATCAAGCAACATACTTTCTAGCTTACACAGGTAATTTGTGCACTAAAAAAATATACATGTTTCCTTTAAAAAACACACAATACATATGCAAAAAGACGAATACACGTATGAGTCCTCATCTCAATGAACACATACGAGCACATGCCCATGGCTATAAGCAACACTAAAAGACTGCAATCATCATGGACATCTCGTTATCGATTGGGAAATCACTTTGCTATATCTCACCCTTAAACAACAAGGCATCTCTGATGTCGAGCAGTAAACTTGTTTGCATATGCATAATACTCCAGTCAAGCATAGTCTATGCTATTGGTCGAGGAGACTATATCCTTTGCACCACAGCTTCGTTCCTTCTGTAATAATCTCATTGGTTTTTGGGGTGTTGAACTGGCCGATTCTTCGGTGACAATTTGATCCATTGGTCTTCTAATTGGCAGCCCATCATCTTGTGGTCCACCTTGGAAGAAGAGTGGGGTGTTAAACTAGTGTGCTCGGTATGTTGCCTATTCTGCAAACCAAATTGTATTTTGTTGTATTTCATATATATATATATATATATATATATATATATATATATATATATATATATATATATATATATATATATATACTATTATACACCCGGTGTAGAATAAGTTATTCTACACCTTGAACCCAACTACCCAACCAGCTTTATCAAACCAACACAGTCTCGGTCGGACCGGGCAACCCACACCCGCACATCTGCGATACCGGGCCCGCAACCCTAATCGGGCACGACCCGTTAACCCATGTGCTCTCGTATAAAATGATCCACACCCGGCTCGGTCCCACTTTTCGATCGGTTCCGCACCCAATTCCTACCACGCATGGAGGCGGCGGCGCGGAGGCGAACGACGGCGATGTAGAAGTGGCGATGCGAGGCGGTGGCTCGAGCCGGCGCTCAGTAACACCCCGAATTTCACATTCCGGATGGTGCATGAAATTCACAAAATTTTAAAACTTTTTAAAGCATATTTAAATATTATCTAAAGGATAATATTATAAATACATTTTCTTTCTTTCTTATTTAAGAGGAAGAGATTATCTTTTAAACTCAAACACTTATTTTGATTATAAAGTTTCAATAATGAATTTTCTCAAAAGAACATATGTTTTGTTTTGGATTCTGAAAACGACTTATTGAAAAATACATCTTTGATATACGAATTTATATTATTTTGGAACACAATATTTTAAACGAGGTATTTTCCCTTTGTAGGAAAAAGAGAAACATTTATTTAAGAAATACTTTTAATTTATGAAGATAATCTATTTTAAGAAAATGATTGATGAAAAGAAATTAATAAACAATTATATTTGATTTATGAAAACAAGTTTATCTCTACAACCATTATTTTATACGAGGTATTTCACTTTGAAAACAAAATGAGAGCCTTATCATTTCATGTGAGAAAAGGAGTTATTTCCAAAACTAATTAAAGTTGGATTTATAAAAGATTTTGCTTTGAGAAATAATTTATTTTGATTTATAGCTAAATACTTTAAAATGGGTGAAAAAGGCTTATCAAATAAATGTCTTTGTTTTATGCAAATGTTGCTTCATAAATATACTCGATTTGGGAATATGTGTTTCATAAAAGAATTTATGAAATAATATTTATTTTTGTTTAAAGTATTTTATTTTGTTTTGGTTCTAAGGCATTTCCAAACAAGTAAAATGTTTATCTTTATTTGATGAGGTTTGGCTTTAAAAGCCCTTCTATGTAAAAGTCTTTTTTTTCCTAAATATAAATTAATTAATATAGATTATATTTTGATCGAAATGCATGCATGTGGATTAGTTACATCCGGTCTTTATTGTGTGAATATTTCGTTTGAAAATTCAAATAGAATTATTTGTATTTAGTTAGCTATTAGAAATAGAGTAGGAAAGAAATAAAATAAGAAAAGAAAAGGGACCAAACCCTAGGCCACTTGGGCCGATTTTCTCTAGGCCCGGCTCCCTGCCTTTCTCTCCTCGGACTGCCGCGATCCAGCCCCGCAGCCCGTCTCCAAGCCCGCTCGGGCCCGGGCGTAGCCCTCCCCAACCCTAACCGCACCCGATCCCGATTCCGGCCAACCTCGGCGTGCGCGTCAAGGCAGCCCCGTCCGAGTCCCGTAAATACATGGCCCGCACCCCTGTGCCCCTCTTTTCTCCTCAAAACGCCGCCCCTCGAGCCCTAAGCCGTGCGCCGTCGCCGCCATTAGAGGTCGTCGCACGAGCTCCGTCGATCCGCCACGAGCCGCTATCCCGACGGCCGCCAACCCTAGGACGGGCTTCGCTACACCTCGCCGCCTCCCTCGGTGCCGGCCCGACGCGAAGAGCCCGCCGAACGAAGACGAGCCGCGCCGCCGAAGCCCCGCCTTCCTCCCTCGCCGTCGCGGACCCGCCTCCGGCCACCACCACCTCGACGCGACGCCGTGGTGAGCATCCCCGCATCCCCTCTCTCTCGTAGCACCCATCGGAGCCAAGAATCGCGCACTCGGAGCGCCCTAGCGGCCAACTCCGGTGAGCTCCAATGGCGCGCCACCGCGTCTGTTCGCCGCCGGCGCTCGGAGCTGGCCGGACGCGTCTCGCACCGTCCGATCGAACAGACAACGGCCACCATTAGATCGGACGAAGGGGTATGAGCCCCGGTCCACGGTGGACCCGTGGACCGGAGGATTCCCCGTGGTCCACGACCCCATAGACCCGGTCCACGGATTTTTCCCATTTAAAAATAATTCCCTTAATTCCGATAAACTAGTAGATTTACACGTAGGCCCCTGTAGTTTAATTTAATCATAACTACACCCTCTCGTTTTTACATAAACACCCTTAGTTTTAGTTATAATTACGTTTAAGCTCCCGGTTTCCGACTAAATGGTATTTTTACAAGTAGACCCCTGAACTTATTTTTAAGTATGTTTAGGTCCTGCATATTTACAAAAACAACCTTATATTTTTCATAAATTATATTTTAGTCCTGAACTTTTACATTTTAATCCCTATACTTTCTGAAAATTATGAATAGGTCCCTGGACTTGGCTATTTTGCGAGATAAGCCCCCATAGTTTTAATAATTTGCGTTTAGATCCTTCTGTTTATAAAATCCAACTATAGGGTTTACTTAAATTCTGTTTTAATCCGTGCCACATGCTAGGAATATAAAATTTGCAAATTAGCCCTTGTAGTTTGTTAATTTTACTGAACGTATGTTTTGTGACTAGGTAAATTTATATGCTAGCCCTCGAGTCTATAGTTAATTACGTCTACGCCATTTATTTTATGAAAGCCACCCTAGCCTTCGTTTTAGTTTTGTTTTCAACCTAACCTTTTTCATTAAGGCTTTCATTTAATTATTAAACTAGGTCGTGGAGCCATATTTATTCCAACGCTTTAGCTATGGCCTTTTTTTCGAAACACCCCTAACCATTTAGTAAATTACGTTTACGCTCTGTTTTCTCAAACCACATTAAATCCTTGTTCTTTTGCAAAATGAACACTAGTGTTTTATAAACTTATGTTTTAGACCTTAACCTTTTAGCCATTGAACATTTCCATATTTACAAAATGATCCTTAATTTGTCGTTTTACCTTTTAAACCCTAGATCTTTAAACGCTCTTAACTTTTCACTCGTAACTCCGATTAAGCCGATTCTTGCGCTCACGTGACCGTAGTGACGAGTACTATTTATTAGTACTGTTTTCATAGCCATTAGGTATTGTTTGGTGTACTGTTTCTTAGTTTTGCTTGTGTGCTTGTTTCTTGCATGTCCTGTATCGATGTGACGTTAAATAGAAGAACGTACTTTTCGAAGATCTCAAGAGCAAGACTTGAAGACATGAGCAGCAGACAAAGGGAAACAGGCAAGTGTCCTTGATGCACATTGCGCCTACTTTCTTTACTATCTGAATTTACTTTTTATGCATTGCATTTAATTTGAATCCTATTGTGTCATATCCTGTTCCATACTATTTTCCTTGTCGCCTTGGTTTTGGGTGTAGTGTTATAGTATGGGTACGTCATTGCTTAGCATGCTCACAATGGGGTTTACAACTCGAATTAAATGCTAATCTTGATTAAGTATCCACTTGAACATAATGATCAAGAACCGGTAATGCTTTTTAGCAACATGGAACTTAGGTGATCCCGACAGGAGGATTGTCGATGATGGTGCCGGTGCACACTTGTTGGGTGTGGTGGTACCTGTTTGGGATCATAAGGACCGGTTCTTGGAGCGGCAACCCAGGACTTCCGCACAAAGCACGGGGCTGATAATGGGTAGGTAAGGTTTAGTACCAAGGTAACTTCCCGCTTTGCGGGCGTCGAGGAAGGATGAAGGAAGAAGGTGTCTTCCGGATTCGGGCGAGGAAAGGCGAGTACTTGAAGCCACGGTGCAAGAGGGGGCCTCCGGGTGATGCGTCACTTTTACGGCGGTGAAACCTCAGCATGGGCGTTTTGCAAGCTGGGAAGTCCTTCGAAAGATCTTGCGGTGATCTCTTGGCCTCACACATAAGGAAGTGTGCTTGGTATAATGAAGGTTTTAGTCACCGACGGGTGATGGAATCACCGACTCGTGGGTAAAGTTGTGCCACCTCTGCAGAGTGTAAAACTGTTATAACAGCCGTGTTCACGGTCATGAACGGCCTGGATCCTCACGAGAACTAGAGGGATGGTTTGGGTGGGGTAACCCTTTGGTAGCTACAAGCGGGGTAACTTGTAGTGAGGTGAGCTACGAGCGGGGTAACCTCGTAGTGTGGTTGGCTACGAGCGGGGTAACCTCGTAGTTTGTTTTGCTACAGGCGGGGTAACCTGTAGTGGTTTGCTGCAAGTAGGGTAGCTTGCGATGGTTAACAGGTGGGGTAGCCTCGTTGGATTATTTTTCACCTAGTAAATAGGTTGTTTTAATTAACTTGACTAGTGTAGGTGCTTTCTATTGCAAACCATGTGTTAGCCTTCCTTTTATTCAGCTTACATGTCATGTATTCCCACACTTGCTGAGTACGACATGTACTCACTCTTGCTATTTCCTTTTTGCTACTAACTACCGCTACTCGGAAGATGGAGAAGACCACCGATGAGAAAGGTCTAGGCGTGCGAAACCCCGGTCGATTGCTCGTGGTGTTATGGAGTCTTCCGCTAGCGTATATTGTATTTAGTCCTTTGAGACAATATCGATGTAAGTAGTCGATTTATTAAAGACATTGTTCTTTTATCACATTATTTGTCCCGTGTGCGTGAAAACTTGTTCCCGAGCACGCATACAGATACATTCGGTTTTGGTCGTTAAAACCGGGTATGACAGCGCCGAGTGCTACCTCGATGGTGTTCGGTTTCCACAGCTGCGACTGCACGCTGCGGAGGCTCGAGGTCATGGAAGCTCGACGCGACGCCGCTGAGGTGAAGCAGGCAGGCCATGGCGAGGTAGCGATGCGTGCCGGCGACGGGCGCTCCCCAACGGACTTCGCCTCTCAGGGCTGAGAGAGCGCGCGCCGGGGGCTCGGTGTCGTGGAACCCTTGGTTCTCGTGCGGCGAGCAGTGCGTGCCCTCGACGAGAGCTTCTCGGTCCTCCACCGTGTCCGCGGGGCGGACGAAGCACGACTCCAGATGGCTTTTCCTCGAGCCTCCTGGTAAGATCCGCCTCCTTTCCCTACGTATTAAAGTCGATTTGATTCATGAGCTTCGATTCCTCCATCTCCACCTCTGCCCAAATGCACGAACCCTAGGCAGGTGTGTAGGGCAGTGAGGTTCTAGAAAATAGTCTGGTCAGCCTCGGCATATGCGGCTTTGTTCTCTCACGGTGGAGCACACCTCCGTACTCCATCCTTCTGCCTAATTTCGACTAGTGCGCTCCACAGATGCAGAATCTCCTCAATTTTTGCTAGGGAATTGGTCGGATGTGTCGATTTGAGGCAGATTTTGTGGTTCCATTTGACTTAATGGTCATGCTGGAGTAGATGATTTGTGCGATTAGGTTTGATTTCAGGGGATTTTTGTGGGATTTATTATTTGGTCTTACTATTGTCTCACAATTCTGTTCCATCGTAATCGCTTCTAGTGTATCCATTCCGTCTCTATGCATAGGGGTTGTGTAGATGCGCAGCTCCTAGCAAGGAACAACCATAGTGGATCTCCTCTAATACTCATGGATTGGACGTAGTAAGTTAATATATTCTCCATCCTCAATGGATTGCTCTACAATTCTACTCGTGGGCACTGGTTGCTGCCTCCTTTCAACCCTAGATGTTTGTACAATGCCTTCAATTTTTGGTAGGATCTGACTCCATTGTGTTTGCTGGCTCTATATTTTTTCGGTTTGATATGAGTGTTTCGTTCATGGTATAGTAGGACATTGAAGCAATTCAGTTTGGTTTGTGGGGAACTTTTTGTTTGTCTGTCAATTACGGTTGGTTTAGCAGGTTGCTCCTGAGGAGAGGCGCAAGAACTACTTTTAATTGCCTAAGTAATTTTGCACTATTCAATTTGGGATGGGTCATCGACTTTGATTTGGTTTGTTTGAGTCAATTTCCATCATAGGAGTGGCCGCAAGCATCCTTGCAATTGGTTTATTTGTAATATAGAAGAAAAAAACGCCTTTTGGTGCTTGGCCTGGTTATGCTCTGCTCATTAAAAATACACATGACAGCAACATGGGTTCACATGGGTGAAGGTATTTCCACCATTCAGTAATTACTCCATCCTTGGCAAAGGATTAGTTATTTATCAGGCTCAATCTAGTTATTAGACTCCATCTAGTTACATGAATATTATTCTGTTATGTAAATGGCTTCCTGCTGGTTGTTTCATACAATGTAGTAATTTTGGATATATTCTTTTCATTGAATAGTGCAACTCTTCTAGTACTACAACAAGGTTAGATACTGTTGGAGAATCATATCGAGTAAATAGATGAGCTATATATAAGAAACAGATTCAGATGAGGTATATATATGCTTTTTAACCACCATTAATTCTTTTTTCTATCGCCAGTAGCTTCTTTAATATCATGCATAACTCTTAGATATTAACTGTATATAAATTCTGTTGGTAATTCTTTTAGAAAGTCACAGCATCAGATGCTCCAGTTTATTAGTATTTTCTCATATCCAGTAGTAATTACTGAATGAAGCATAATTACTATGAGATAATTACTATGGATTAGGTGGGACACACAGGGATTCGAAGGAATTTCCCCCATCCAGTTGCGTTTGTGAGATGCATCGATCTGTGTTTCTCTAGCTTGTATGCATCCTCCACCTCCTCATCTGCAATTTTCCCTTTGTTTTTGCTGATTATGATGCATGATTTTGGTGTCGTGGTGATTCGATTTAGGTTGGATGCTGGTGGTTCCATAAGGTGGGCAGAGGTGTGACGACATGATGTACTTTCCATGGATTTGTGAGTAATCTTAATTTGTATATGCCTTCTTAATCAATGATACTAGGGTTTGTAGTTGATATGACATTCTACTGATATATCCTCTAATTGATAGGCCTGTAATTTTGAAGCTCTATGGCGCTGGATCTTATCCCAATGTGATGTGCCTTTTTGTTTCTGAATTTTCGTGATTGTTGACTGAAATAAGAAATCTAGCAAGCTAGTCCCATATTATGTGATTCATGCATATTCTATTTTCTTATCTACTGTTGACTTTGCCTCATGGTTTTCACAGGAGCACGTGCATATGCTTTAGTTCTTTTGACCTGTCAGAACTGTCTCTTGGCAACACAAGAAAGTACCTACAGATTTTGGGTATTCTCAGTAATTTTGAAGATGCATTTAAAATAAATTTTGTCATGTATTACCTATAGAAAAGTTTTGCCATGTGTCTATGTACAAGATGACATTTAGAAATTGTTGTGTCATGTATAGCTATAGAAAAATTTTGTGTCATATCATCTGTTGAAATGTACATGTGTACTTGAAAATCTGTAGGGTTATGTGTCTTTGTAGAAGATGCATTTAAAATAAATTTTGTCATGTATTACCTATAGAAAAGTTTTGCCATGTGTCTATGTACAAGATGAATTTAGAAATTGTTGTGTCATGTAGAGCTATAGAAAACTTTTGTGTCATATCATCTGTTGAAATGTACATGTGTACTTGAAAATCTGTAGGGTTATGTGTCTTTGTAGAAGATGCATTTAAAATACATTTTGTCATGTATTACCTATAGAAAAGTTTTGTCATGTGTCTATGTACAAGATGACATTTAGAAATCGTTGTGTCATGTATAGCTATAGAAAATTTTGTGTCATATCATCTGTTGAAATGTACATGTGTACTTGAAAATCTGTAGGGTTATGTGTCTTTGTAGAAGATGCATTTAAAATAAATTTTGTCATGTATTACCCATAGAAAAGTTTTGCCATGTGTCTATGTACAAGATGATATTTAGAAATTGTTGTGTCATGTAGAGCTATAGAAAACTTTTGTGTCATATCATCTGTTGAAATGTACATGTGTACTTGAAAATCTGTAGGGTTATGTGTCTTTGTAGAAGATGCATTTAAAATAAATTTTATCATGTATTACCTATAGAAAAGTTTTGCCATGTGTCTATGTACAAGATGACATTTAGAAATTGTTGTGTCATATAAAGCTATAGAAAACTTTTGTGTCATATCATCTGGTGAAATGTATATGTGTACTTGAAAATCTGTAGGGTTATGTCTTTGTAGAAGATGAATTTTAACATAAATTTTGTCATGTATTACCTATAGAAAATTTTTGTGTTCTATAATCTGGTTATTTGTAAATTTGTTCTTCTAAATCTATAGGTATATGTCCTTTGTAGAACATGCCTTTTGTTGCTACATAAGCATTTTCATGTTTGGTTGTTGGAGAATGTTGGGTAGGCTTAGTAATTTATGTTTCAGTAATTTTGGTAGCTGCCTCAGTAAATTCTGTATCGATTACTGTCTATGTTTCTTGGTTTTTTACCCGATTTGCTCCTTTAATTTTGAATCTTCAGTAATTTTGCGAGCTACCTCAGTAATTTTTTGTATTGATGATTGTCTATGTTGCTTTCGTTTTGATCCGAATTGCATCAGTAATTTGTTTCATCATTCCCTGAATTGTCATGCGCCCTCAATAGATTTGCACATTGTTTTGCATTTTGTTGAAGCTTGACCAGTAAATTTGATGCTCACTAATTGTAGTTTAATGCTTAGTAATTTTGTAAGTTTTTATAGTTTAACTATTCAGTAATTGTCCTGGTACCTTAATTAGTAGTTTTGTAGACTTCCAGTAATTCGTCTTTTGTGTTACTCATTAATTTTGTAAGATTTAAGAATTTAACTTTCAGTATTTGTCTTACTACCTTGTTAAGTAATTTGTAACATTCAGTAATTTTGTGAGCTTGAATAGTTGTGCTAGTTTTGATAATTTGTTCACTGGGAGCATGTAGGTGCTACAAATTGAGTCCTAGGTTTCCGCATTTCATTTTTATTGTGACACATTATAGTATTTATTATTTATTCTGGATGCAGCTTGGCTGAATAGTATTGCTCCTATATGTCATTTA
Organism: Chloris gayana; assembly: GCA_031894775.1. Classification (NCBI taxonomy): domain Eukaryota; kingdom Viridiplantae; phylum Streptophyta; class Magnoliopsida; order Poales; family Poaceae; genus Chloris; species Chloris gayana. The sequence goes on from JAUNZO010003281.1 coordinate 182,834, forward strand.
ACTAAAGTGAACAGACTCCTTTTTGGTTGTCCTTTTCTTTAGAACATTTAGTAAATTTGAATTTGAAGGAATTTAATTGATTATGCTTGGTCAGATTATCCATTGATTTTCCTCTCTGTTATGCTTGTTTTGATGCAGCAGTTGTAAGCAGCAGTGTTATATCCATTGTAAGCAGATTATCCATTGTATTCTAGCACTGAATTCCACTAGGTTATGCCTGTTTTATTTCGGTAGTTGAAGGCCATTAAAATCAAATATATTTGATTTAGGATTTGTATTATTGAACCCTGACTAGCTTGATCTATACTCTGTAACTGAGAAGTACTCCATGGTAAAAGTACATCACAATAATTTGATTCTATAACCCACCCTTTTGTATTTCATATATGCTTAAGTATTTGTTTTCCTTAAGTATCAATTTATATCTGGTGTTCATTTGCTAATTCTTTTTATACTTCAACACCTTGTGAAGATTGTGCCAGTTATTCTTTGTATTAAGATCAATGTAGAAAGCAAACCTTGTTGACTGTTGCTTTCTTATTAACCAGCTATATTGTATTTTATTTTTTGCACTGTGTTTTTAGAAACTATCACTTGTGTGTGTTTTCATGCTCCAGTGTTAACGAGGCTGAAGAGTTGCATTGATTAATTTTTTCTCGTCAACCAGCTAGTGACTATCATTGTGTTTGAATCCCTGGTCTCAAATTTTTGGAATGATATTTCTTGACATTGAGGGCATCATGTTTTCATTGATTCTGACCCAATCTTGCCACTTTCAGTAATTTCCACCATATGATTTTGGTCGCTCATAATTTTGGTTTGGGACTGCAAGATCACTTTGATTTACTTCACTTCTCTACCAGTTTCAGTTAGTTGAAGAGAAGGCTGCAACCATCTATACACACGTGAGGTAGTTCGATGCTCCACTCTTGCAATTACCCACCCTATAGATTTATAGTGTGAGCTTTTCATTCACAACATTGATTCTAGCTTCTTGTAGCTAACAAACTATATACCTCCATGTACTAGCAATCGATACAACTTTGTTCAGTAATTATGAGCCATGTCCTTCCTTGATTCAGTAATTATTAGTAACATTCTTCCTTTCGTGCATTCTTCAGTTATTTTATTATTTCTCTATTCAGTAATTATTAGCCACATTCTTTCTTTCGTGCATGCACCAGTAATAATTTTATAGTTTTATAGTTTCTCTTTTCAGTACTTTCTTGCTTGCATGTTTCAATAATTTTATTGTTTCTTGATTCAGTAATTACAAGCTATATTTTTTATTCATGCTTCAGTTATTCTATTAAGTCAGTAATTAGGGAGCCATTTTCTTACCTTTGTGCCTGCTTCAGTTATTTTGATATTTGATAAGACTATAATTCAGTAGTTTCCACTGCTCAGTAATTCTCAATATTTTTTTCCTATACTCCCCATGAACCCTGACGATGCATGTAGATTACTAGATTACTCACCATTTTTTTTAGAATTCATTTGTTGTTTCCACGATTCCAGTCAATAATTTTATAGGGTCAGTACAGTAATTTGAACCGAATAGTTGCAAATCAATAATTTTATTTATAGAATTTTGTATGACAACACTTTGAACTCAATAGTTGCAAGTCAGTAATTCTATAGGGTCATTATTCTTTTTCTACCCCCTTTTAATAATTCCTTTGTTTTCCTCTTTGCTCCAGTAATTCTCTTTTTTGATGCTTTCAGTACTAAAACAAAAAGGCCTATTGGTGCTTAGCCTGGTTATTCCCTCCTCGTTAAAACATGACAACAACATGGGTTCACATGGGTGAATTTGACAGGTATTTCCACCATTCAGTAATTTCTCCATCCTTGACAATGGATTAGTTATTTATCAGACTCAATCTATTTATTAGACTCCATCTATTTTACATGAATATTATTCTGTGGTGTAAATGGCTTCCTGCTAGTTGTTTCATATGTAGTAATTTTTTGATATGTTCTTTTCGTTGAATAGTGCAAATCTTCTACTACTACAAGGTTAGATATTGTTGGAGAATCATATCACCAGTAATTTAGATGAGATATACTCCTATATAAGAAACAGAATGAGATGAATTACCAGTAATTTCTTTAATATCCTACATAACTCTCAGACATTATTGCTATGTTGCTTACATGTTCTATCATAATAAGTTAGTACATTATATACTTGTAGGAATACATAATGTAAATCTTGTAGTTCTTTTCCTACATTCCAGCATAAGTTAGTACAAAATAGGGCACGATCAAGGTGTAGATTCAACTCAGTGAATAGCAATGTTTGGAGGATGCCTAGGATTTTGATTCATCTCATTGAGTAGGAAGATTCAAAAGTAGTGAGGATGATGAGTTTAACGATATATCTATGATTTGTTTTTTTTTGCATTAATTAGTTGGGCTAAAGGTGTAGTTTGGACTGTAATTTTTACATTCACCAACTTAGTAGCCTTCATATCTGCCTATGTGCATATAAAATCCAAATGTTTTTGCATGAATATTGTGAATTGCATTTTTCCTATTATAAAATTGCATAGCTCTATTTGTGCAATTCGTATAACGAATAAGTGCAATAATCTGTAATTTTCCTTACTGTAGCTCCTATTATTTCAATTTTTCTGTTGTATAGTGATTGTATAGCTTCACAAGCATAGTAATTCCCGTGCTGAGGATTTTCAGTAATATAGATTGGGGTGTCATAGCATTGCATATACCATCATGGGATCAATTATGTGCATTTGATAGTTATTTTTACCATTCAGTAATTTCTCAATTGCTAGCAATGGATCAGTTGTTTATCAGGCACCATCTATTTAGATAGATTTGGGATTTTATGGATTGTTGAAGTGAATTGTAAATGAGCTGCTAGCACAATAATAGCGGAAACCTGTTGATTGAGTCACATATCTGCTTGCCTTAGAGTTTCTTTTTCTTGCTGGTTTCATTTGTGCATGCTGAAATAATATCCAATATAATTTTGCTATGATTTTTAATGAGTCCCTGAAACAAGCACGCACCCATCGCCATGCTGACTTTCTTCAAGCAAGTGCCTGTGCCAGCATGTCTTACATATGTACACACACCAAGCTCACTAAGATGTATGTGATGCAGGTGCGAGTTGTATCAGACTCAGTGCTTGTGTTTTGTTCCAGAACGGACCTCGATGAGCAGCACCTCGAATGGTGTCAAACATGGAGATGGAGAAGTGTTTGGAGGACATGGAATGAAGATGCAAAGATGAGCAAGTAGCGTCCATGATGTGATGTAATTATGATGCATTCTGCATCAAATAGTGACAATGTAACCATGGTGCATGCTGTTGTGCATTTTTGTACACCGAGTTTGTCTAGCTGTAGTAGTTTTTTGTGTTGTACTTGCTCACTAGGTGCTTCAGAAAATTCTCCAGTGATGTGAACATAATCATTTTTTATTTGTTCAATAATATCCATCTCTTTCATCAGTACTTCACTTGTTCATTCTCAGTAACTCATTTCCTTCTAGGTTTCTGTATTTAGTCCTTGTCTTGGTGAGAAGAACACTTTGTCTTGTCAGTTATTTTACTTCACTTTTCTTCAGTAATTTCCTGCAATAAATTTTTCCTAAGAAGAAAATTTTACCAGAAATGAATTTGAACCCTGCGCAATGGGATAAGAATAAGAAATCATTGGTTTGCCTCAGACAAGTTCAGATGTACATCGAAGATGGCGTGACAATGTCACTAAATTTTCTTGAAAAAGTGCAAGTAATCTTAATAGTTACTAGTGTCAGTAATTTTAAAGACTCCCATACTAATTTATGAAAATAGTGTCAGTAATTTTAGTAATCACTAATGTCAGTAATTTTAAATGATTCCAACACTAATTCATGAAAATACTTCGAGTAATTTTAGTAATAACTAATGTCAGTAATTTTAAATAATTCCAACATCAGTAATTTTACAGTCCAACAACTATTATTCAGCTGCATTACTTTTTCTCACTTGTGCATCTATTTATTCTTCAGTAATTGGCTTACCCAGTAATTGCATCGACCTTACCCTGTAATTTGGTTTTGATCCAACTTTTTGAATCAATATTTAAATATTCAGTAATTATAGGTACCAGTAATTATTACTCAGTAATTATAGGTACCAGTAATTTTTACTCAGTAATTGGCTTACCCAAGTAATTGCATCGACCTTACCATACGTGTTTACTCAGTAATTTTCACTCAGTAATTTGTAGGCTTCAGCACTTTATTTGTACTTACCTAGTAATCCATCTTTTGTGTTACTCAATAATTTTGTAAGATTAAAGATTTAATTATTCACTATTTGTCTTACTACCTTGCTCAGTAATTTTGTAACATTCAGTAGTTTAATTATTCAATAATTCACCTCATACCTTACTTAGTAAATTTGTGAGCTTCGGTAGTTTATAATTACTCAGTAATTCATTTTTTTGTTACTCAGTAATTATGTAAGATTTAAGAATTTAATTATCTAGTATTTGTCTTGCGACCTTGCTTAGTAATTTTGTAACATTCATTAGTTTAATTATTCAGTAATTTTCTTGATACCTTACTCAGTAATTTTGTGGGCTTTAGTAGTTTATAATTACTCAGTAATTCATCTTTTGTGTTACTCCGTAGCTATGTAAGATTTAAAAATTCTACACAAACTAAAATTAGTTGCAATCTGACCATTAATAGTTTTTAAGGATGTAATTGTTTTTGGTCCCTGATTCCAAGAGGCAAATAACATTAATGTACTATCAGTTCCTTGATTGGTTTGTTTTCTCCCCTAGATTAGGAGGATATTCATTCACTATTTTTTATGCTCTCGATTCCAGTTCGGCATTGTTTCCTACGACGAGCAGCGGTGTAGGCTCACATCTTGAGTTGTAAAGCAACACTCAGTTGCAGGTTTCATCTGGACATGTAGCGACCTGGTTCTTGGTTACCAAGAGGAAAGTAACAAAATATAGATCTGATAATTATTTGCTTCATCTGATCTGTAGCCTTGTGTTTTTAATCATTCCTTACTAGTCTCAGTAATTTTAAATGATTCCAGCACTAATTTCGCATGAGAACAGTGCAAGTAATTTTAATGAGGCATTCAGATTCCAATCATTATGATCGTATTTAAGACTACTTGATCACCAAATCCCTTAGATAATGTTATATTTGTTGAACAGTACATGAAATTCAATCGTCCCTCACTTGTGTCGTTGCTAGTTTATGGATGCTTTTCTGACCATTAGTTGAATCTGTTTGCGATTTACATGCAGTCATCTGGTTAGACTTAATCAGCAACACAACTATTCTGTGATTTAGGTGCAACCAAATCCCATATGAGGACTGTAGCAACTCAACTATTCTGTGATTCAGGTGCAACCAAACCCCATATGAGGACTGTAACATTATTGTGATCTTTTAGTGCTAGTTACTGATTGTTGAATGAGTCTCTAAAACTTGCAGGCACCCAGCTATCTGTTGCCTACAAGCGACACCTTTGGCAGCCCACTCTTCATACATGAGATTCACATCCACCTATGCGATGCACGTGCTAGTTCTATTTGCATAGACGGTCGTAGAAGTGGTGGCGGCAATAGGCAGATTGTGTGAATGAATAATTCGCATCTGTAGAGAAGTAGAGATGTGGCAATGAGGGATGTGACACCTTTGGCTGTGACTAAGCGAACAACAAATCCACGATGGGGATTGTTCGAGTACAACAACACAAGGCTCCACAAAGCGTTGCAGTACCGAATTGCATATCAGGGTTTTGAGGGATGGAACAATCCACATGTTGCCTTTTGCGGAGAATGAGTAGTTTTTTTTTCTTTTTTTGATGTAACAAATTGTTCTCTATGTAACCAATTGCTTTTTTATGTAATATATTTTGACACATCTTGGAACCTTGTTTTGTTGTGGCCTCTGGGTTAGTGCGAGTTATTTATTCAACAAATTTTATATTTTAATCTATGATTAAGTTACTTAATATGGATTCATTCGGCCATTCTTTTGAGAGTTACTAATGCTCCTCCAGCTTATACGGTTGGATTCGGTAATTATTTTGAAAGTTACTAATGCTTTCTTTTGTTACTAAATCTTCAATATTTTCAAGTGTACAACTTTACTTATTAATTATTTTGATAAACAATAGTTATTTGTTGAATTACGATTTTTTTGGAGTTATTCAACATGATTTATGTTCTGAAGTTACTGATGCTCTGTAGTGTTAGTAAATTCAGAGTTTTCCAATAATTCTTTGAAACTCACTGATGGTCGTTGTACCATTCATTTAATACTATCTTTGATAGTTACTGTACTCTTCTATTTAGTGAATCCATGATTCAGCGGTATATTAACCTTACAAATTCATTCAGTAATTGTTCATGTGTGTCGGTAAATCATCAATGTTCTTTTTATATCCGGCTATGAAATTGTACTGTGTTCATTATTTTTTGTTGCTTCCTACTATTGCTCGTAATTTCGAGCCAGGGATGCTCATTGGTAAATTCATACCACTTCAATCTAGAGTCAGTAATTTTAATGAACCTTTGCGAATTGGAACTTATGTTAATGTTAAGGGTCTCTTTAGCACAGCTTATGTAGCAGCTTCAGCTTCAGCTTTTGGGTCAAGCTGTACCAAAGAGAGGAAAAACAAAATCGATTATGGGCATGAGCTGCAATAAGCGATTCCATGTTTTGTACTGCGCGACCGAAGCGGCAAATCGTCGCTTTTCTCCGCTCACGCACGCGGCCGAATCGAAAATTTCCCTGCGTACCCCCTGTCTCCCTCCTCTGCCCGAGCCGCATGCGAGAGACCTCCGGTTGGGGGAAACGAAAACCGGCACCTACAGACGGCGGCGGCACACGCGCGGCTGGTGGCCTGCTGGCGGACGCGGAGGCCCACGGCGCACCTACGGCAGGCGGCTGTGCACGCGCGGCAGGCGGCCTGGCGACGACCACGGCGGGCGTGGCGGACCCAGGAGCGGGTCGCGCCCAGGCGACGGGCACAGGAGCAGGCCTCACCCAGGCTTGGCGGCGAGCGCTGGAGGGCCAAGCTTCGGGCACGGGCAGCCTGGCGGCGGGCTCCCGAGTGGTAGCTGACATGGGCCAAGCGTCGGGCGTGGTCGCGGCCGGCACGCTTGGGCGCGGCTACGACGGGTTTGTACGCCGGCGCGGCGTGCATGACGGTTGTGCGGATGGCGCAATTGTGATGAGCACCATGGGCGTGGGCGGCTCGAGCGCGTTCGTGGTTGGTGCCCTGGGCGCGGGCACGGAAGCTGCCGCTCGAGGTTGGCCTGGAGATCGATTGGCCTCGTGGCCTGGGATCTATTTGGGGAAGAATAAACGCTACCTTTGAGAGTGAATAGATAAAATTAGGGACTCGTGAACTCCTTTTTGCTGGATTCAGAAGATTCGTAATGTAAGTGATGGTGCTGGTATGGATTCAACTTGTACAATGTATGTATTTTGATAAAACATGTATCTATAGTTGTCTTTCAACTCAAGGGCATGATAGTCATTTCATATGTATAGTCTCTTTATGAAAAGGCGAGGATAAGTCTGTTTTACCAAACGATGTGATCGAATAAGCTGCATGTGCTGGAATAAGCCAGAAAAGCTATTTTGACTGATAATCCAAAGTTAAAGTTGTTTTTTTCATGAGTTGAAGCTCTACCAAACAGACCCTAAGTATTTTTCAAGCCGTTGTGGGTTTTAGCTTCTGTATCACATCATTCAGTAAAGTACGTTACTTTCATTAATTTTCCAAATAATGAGCTATGGAGCTCTGCGTGACTGCGTCATTAGGACCCTCATCAATTGAAGTTGTCTATGCACCACGGTCATCAAGAACAGAGTCATTGCTAGTGACATCAATTTTTCTATTCATTTTGACATCGATGCACATTTTGAATCCCTGGTCCTGCTTTTTACTAGCTTTGGAGAGGAGCAACAATGGACGAGACTCATTGCCAAGCTTCACAGGAATCACTTGCCTGATGACCACGGAACTTGTGGCAAAAGCTTCAGGGAACAGGGAGTGTTCCGTCCAGCAGCGAAGTGCAGAGTTCAGGTAAGCATCGCAGGGCAGAGCTTCATGAAGCATGTACCGTATAGACGGGTGGAGTTGTGTTGCTATTCAATTAGGATCTCGATGGGGGCATGGCGGCTTAGCAGAGCACGCACATGTATGTGCGGATGTGCGCCGTCCTGTGAAGGTGTGACGGGATTACGCAGATGCGGATTTTGCCGGCGTGAGGGAACACAGCTCAGAACGCCATGGGTATTGCTCCTGCGGGCTAGCCGGGGATGACGGTCATGCCCCTGGAGGACACCGCTCCGGCATAGGGAAAGGCCGAGATCGTCGGAGTTCCGTAGACCTCGTCCTCGCTCCCGCGACCAATGGTGAAGAAGGCCGTGGATCTCGTCGCGGCTGCGGCAACAGACGGGTCAGAAGCTCGAGATCCCTCGGGTTGCTTCCGTGGAAGACACCTCTCCGGCGGTGATGAAGGCTTAGATCGACGGCGGGACAAAACGGAGGCTCCTCCGTCCTCCGGGCATGGCGGTGCTCGGGACTCCGCGACGACGACGAGGCAGCGTGTTCGTTGGTCGCCGAGGAGAAAATAGTGGGGATAGATTCCGTCAACGCGTGAGTTGGGATTTTATTTTTCTTTTTCTGTTAGCGGGTTGGGTCGAGAGTTTGCTAGGATTGGGTGGTGGGAATTGCTTTGGTTGCCTCTTCGGGACCGGGTCAGAGCAGGCGCTCAGTTTGGATGCGGGTGTAGAATAAGCTATTCTACACCCGGGTGCAGAATAATTCTGCCATATATATATATATATATATATATATATATATATATATATATATATATATATATATGAAATGTGGTGTGTGGTGGTGTCATCTACAACTTATGACATAAAACATGTCGATCTTGACGTAAAACCCGTCGGTTGTGTCTGTCCCGTGCGTGTCTCCAAGTCGGATCGAAGTTGAAGACTAAAGCATTGCATAAACCTTTCGTCCTCTCTCAGTCCCATCTAGTCTTCCGTGTTAAATATTTAGGCATTTTCATGATTAATTTAATCAAGAATTATACGGAAGTGTGATAATTGTGAACATAGAGATGGACCAAATAACACAGTTAACGAAAAGAGTATACCCTGCGGAGGGACCTACGCCGTAGGCACTGGTGGCTCCATTCTCACGAGTCATTTTCATATGTTTGCTCGATGAAGTTGATCTTAGTTGATGCCGGACGAGGTACGCAGTGCAGTCCCTCAAACAACCTCTGGTTCCTGTGTTGGTGACGAGGAAGGAGAGGTGCGCATGGTTGTAGTCGATCAATCACAGGTAGCGAGCAGTCATGAAGACGCTCCCAAAAACCTGATCGCCCGCACACCCGAGTAGATGTCCCATGTGGGAGAAGGTTCCGGAGGCCTGCTCTCTCAACACTTGTGCGCGCAAACGTTGGGGGACGAGGATGCGGTTGAACTCAGTTGTTTGATGATTTTCAGCTAGGAGAGCTCGTGATAGTACTTCGGTTGTGAGTGTTCTATAGTCCTTGAGTATTGTTTTTCTCTTGTGAAGATAAACTCTTTTTCCTTAAATAGGCAGGTCTGTTTATGTTCTCTTTAGATCGGTGTTCCTGTCCATACTGTTCACAAAAAGAAGAGTGAATTGCGATGTGCAAGCAGCTGGAGATGTCAGCAAGAAGATCAGCGCGGAGGCCGGAGTATCGGTCCAACACGAGGACGGCATGGCTGCTGTGTCTGTTATCGGTCTTGACATGACTAAATTCCAATGCTGTATTGGGTACCAGGAAACGTTGAGGAAGCCCAACTATTGTAAATTCCTATTCGGGTTGTATAAATGGTATTACCAGTACTAAACTTGTATTTGCCTTAAAAAACTTACCATATAAATATTTGGACGACACCCTCATCAGTTAAGTCGAGGTGCAAAGACGCAACTATACTAGTCCTAGTCAGGTTGTAAATCTCGTGGCTGTTGACGCTGAGGGCTAATGTGGTGGAATACTTGAGTGGGAATCTAGTGTGTGACAGACCCGCCTCACGAAGAGGCGTTTTCGTCTCCGGGATTATCATGGGTGGCATCACGCGCTGTGATACTCGATATTATAACATACAAACATACGCATGAATACAATGAATAGAAGTACAAGTCTTACATTCATCCCAAGTACAAACGTACATCGAGTCTCATAAACATCGAAGCAAATAAGTTTGGAAAATAAACTAGTCAGCGGAAGCAAATAAGATACAATCGCTCTCTCGGCGATACACCACGGGCACCCGGCAGAGACAGGTGTTCTCGGCACATCAACACATCTACTCCTCCGAACGCACCACTCCCGGGTGTAGTAGCCACCGTCCGGAGTCCGGTCCTGCCGGACGTCATCTCGAGCATCGAAGTCCTGCCCGACGGGGTCCTCTCGAAAACCACATAGAGCAAAGCTCTCAGCAACTAGAGCTCAGCAAGACCGACCCGTCAAAGTGGCCATCTACAGCCGACTCCTAGACATGCCAGGCCAGGGGGAAATAGGATACATTAAACACTAAGCTGGCCTATAAGTGAATCCTTACTTTCAACTTTTAGCAGTTTAATTAAGTTGCAAGAAAGAATAAATTTAATTTGCACTAAGCTACTGCATTACATGTTTCCAAACAAGTAATTAAGCAACACAGCAATTTGATCATAACCATCATCATCTTTCACTTCTTACTACGTTCCGGCGCAAGGACAAGTGGTACTCGTTCATCGTGAGGGACAGCGATTCGAATCGATTCACATCCTCCAGGAGAGACCTGGCTGCACGTCACATACGCGCTTCCGGAAGCCGCATGAGACAACCTTTCCCAGCCGGCATCGTAGTGTTAGTCGGGCCTAGCTCCCCGAGAAGGGTCCCCACGCGATGCCGTCCCGGACGTCATCCGTGAGTAGAGCGCTCCCTTCTCTCCTCCCAAAAACCTGCCAAGTAACCAAGAGAGTAGGGTATCTATCTAACATACAGCGACCATCGGTACGTCGGTTCATCGGGCCCATTAACTCCAGCATGCAAACGAGTACGTTCAAACTTAATCCACATGGGCCGGACACGACGCGGTCCTTGTGTGCACGTACGGGGCTACCACCTTGAAGACTCTTTCAGTCCTTCACTTTCCACCTAGTTGCCCGTCCGGCCTCCAATTTCCATTCTCTTCTCAATACTTAGCATCGTGTCCAAAAGTGACTGTCCTATCTACGAGTAGTCTCCGTACCACTCGACGGATCATCGCCCTATCTATGCAAGCATCTAGCGTAGGGTGATCGAACCAGGATAAACAGGGTCCTACTGCATGCTAGGGTTTTCATCACAACTCCCGTAGACCTAATGCGCAATACGGACCTACAAACACAGTGATGAAAATAAAATACTTAATTTTAAAAAAAGGTTGTGCACCGGGGCTTGCCTTGAGCTTGACCCCGAGCAGCTGGGTCAACGACAGTAGCAGCTCCCGGCTCCTCCTCGCCGGTTACCACGTTCACCACCGCAGCTACATGATGCAAAGGTGATGTGTAAATTTTTGATGAAAACATGATATTAAATATTTTATGGAATACGTGCGAATTTCATTAAATACATTTTATTCAAGAGTATAAATTAACTTGGTGTCCAGCGAGGTGGTAATGATTTAAGGTGATTATTTAATTTAATCTCCTTCATCAACTCCCATGAAGCATTTAAATCATTATCACATGTGCAAGAAAATAATTCCATAATCCTAGAAAAACTAGGTAAAATAGCAATTGAATTGCTCCTGGTCCTTAGGCACATGTTATAGATAATAATTAAATTAAGCTTTATAATCTGGGGTAATTAAATAATTAACTAAGCGTTTAACTTAAGTCCCTTTAAAAGAATTTAACCTAAATAAATTGCCTCTGATTATGCCAAACTAAATGCACTATAAAATAGTACTTGTCTCAAGGAGTCCAACAAAATTTAGTTTGCAATTTTTCGAGGTCTAGAACTCTAGATATGAATTTTCTAAGTTTAAATGAATTTCGGCACTATTTACAAAATTGCCATCCGGAATTAAATTCAAATTTCTGCGCTCCGTGCAACACCGCGGACCACAGTGTTCCGGATCGCATGTGGCTGTGGCCACACGGGATCCCGGGCCGTGTGGCCCGTCCCGTGGCCTCGCCGCGCGCGGCCGGGAGGCGGCGGCGCGGTGGCCGGAGCGGCGGCCGTGGCTCGCGCGCAGCCCCGCAAGGGCCCGGGGTGCACCGCACGACACGACGGACTCGACGGAAGGCTCCATGTGGCCGGAGGCTCACCGGAGGGCGGCGCGACGGCGATGGGAGTGGTGGAGTGGTCCGGCGGGGGTGTTCGTCGCGGAGGAGGCACGGAAGGTTGAACGCTTGGCCGTGGAGCTTCCCTGGAGCACGGGCTTCACCGGCACATCCTTAGTTGAGGATGAGCACGACTCGGGGATGGGGCTCGACGGAGAAGCGGAGGCGTCCGGCGGCGGCGAGGGAAGAAAAGGGGTGCCGGCTTCACCTCGCGTAAAAGAATCGAAATGGAACTCATCGGGGAGGTCCGGGGAGAAGTTCCGCACGTGCCGGACGGCAAAAGAGGAACAAGAGCTCACCGGAGCGGGCGAATTTGGCGGGGAGGTCGCGGCGGCGGTGCGGGGAGAAATGCCCGATTCTTCACCCACGGTCCGCGGGGTCTCCGCGGCGGCTCGTGGAGCTAGAAGGGGTCCAGGCGAAGCTCCGGGCGGATGCGTGCGCGGGGAGGTGGCTCACGGTGGTGGGGCGACGAGCTCGAGCTCGGGTGGTAATGGCGGTGGGGTGGAGAGCAAAGGGAAAAGGGAGAGAATGGAGAAGGGGGGGGGCGCTCCGACCTGGTCTTGGGCTCCTCCCCGAGCTCCCGACCAGGTGGGGACGGGCCGGAGGGCGGGCGCCACGCGGCGCCGGCGTACGGACGCGCTGGCGCGCGGCGCGCGCCCGCGGGTCGTCGCAGGTGGCTGACAGGTGGGGCCCATGAGAATATGCCTCAGCATCTTTTCCTTTTCCCCCATTTTCCAAACGTGACCCGATTCAAATTTGAAAAATCAAATACAAGGCCTTCCCAAGTTCAAAAATTTAAGGGGAGAATTTTTCTGAAAAGTATAACTCTAGAAAGTGACACGCACGTTGAGTTTACTCAAAAATACTTTCTAGATTAATTCTGAAAATTCAGAGAAAAGGCTTAATTGCTTAGTTTCTCTGATTTATTTGGGGTATCAAAACTTGTTGAAATCCAGTGGGGTTTTGTCCTAGATTTTTCTTTTGACATGCCATACAACATATATTTTTGGGGGATCATACTTGTGTTGTAGAAATTTGAGTTGTAGTTCAAACCAAAGTGTTTTTGAATTTATTTGCTGCCCAAAACACTTTGCATGTCAATGAAATTTCTTGGGTGGGTAAATCCAGACTTGAGATTAGTTTTAAAATTGCTAACTCACAAAAATAGAACACGGAGTGTCACAGCCCTCCCCTTAAAGAAATCTCGTCCCGAGATTAAATTTAAGTAAGGCGGAGGTGGGTTACGTACCTCTAGGTTGTAGCGGGAATTTCGGGTAGTGGGTGCGAAGAAAATCTTCGGACTCCCATGTAGCCTCCCTTGCGGAATGGTGACTCCACCGAATCTTGAAAAACTTCGGGTGCCATGTCCGGTAACTCTCTCCTTCGTATCGACAATCTTGATTGGCCGCTCAAGCATAGGTCAAGTCGGGCGGTACGAGTACCACTTCGTCTAGCACTCGGTCAACGGGTGCCTTGAGACACCTCTTTAGCCGTGAGACATGGAACACGTCATGCACGCCGACGAGAGTGTCGGGCAGCTCAAGCTTGTAAGCAACCGCACCACATCCGGCTACAATGGGGTAGGGTCCGATGTAGCGGGGTGAGAGCTTGCCTCTCACGCCAAACCTTTGTACACCCTTAGTCGGCGAGACTCGAAGGTACACAAGGTCGCCTACTTTGAACTCAAGTGGTCGTCGCCTCTTATCCGCATAACTCTTTTGCCTTGATTTCGCTGCCTTGAGGTTTGCTTGGATTTCCAGATACTCGTTCCTCGCCTTGTTGCACAAGCTCTAGCCCAAAGATGGTTCTCTCTCCGGACTCGGACCAGCTCGAGCGGAGTACGGCATCGGCGACCATAGAGAGCCTCAAACGGTGCCATCTTAATGCTCTCTTGGTAACTATTGTTGTAAGCAAACTCGCCAAGGGTAAGCATTCGTCCCATTTCTTGTCATGATCCGTAACATATGCTCTCAACATGTCTTCCAATATCCGATTTACCCTCTCCGTTTGCCCGTCGGTCCGTGGGTGGTAAGCCGAGCTCCGAATCAATTTCGTTCCTAGGGAGGTGTGAAGTTGCTCCCGAAACGTCCCACAAACCGTGTTCCTCGATCGAAATGATTGTCTTCGGTACACCATGCAAACACAAGATCCGCTCGATGTACAACCGAGCATACTTCCGAGTCGTGAACCGGGTGCTCACGGGTACGAAATGTGCTACTTTGGTCAAGCGGTCAACGATCACCCAAATAGAATCAAACTTCCGAATCGTGGAGGGCAAGCCAACAATGAAATCCATGCAAATATCATCCCATTTCCATGCTCGGAACACCGAGCGGCTGCAATGGTCCGGCGGGTCTCAAATGGTCAGCCTTGACCCGGCGACAAGTATCGCACTCCGCGACATAGTGAGCAATCTCCCTTTTCATCCTTGTCCACCAGTACCTTGTCCTAAGATCATGGTACATCTTGTTGCTGCCGGGATGCATAGCATATTTGGCTAAGTGAGCCTCATCCAGTATCTTCTTGCGTAGCTCCGGAACTTTTGGCACTACGATGCGGTCTTTGAACCAAACAACTCCCGCACCGTCCTCATGGAAACACGCCACTTGCTTATCTCCTTCTTTTATCCTCCTCCCGAGATGAGCAATGCAAGTATCCGCTTTTTGCGCTTCTATCACGTCATCACGCAAGGTGGGTATCAAAGCCAAGTTGTAGAGCGACCCGTGGGGTACAACCTGGATGTAGTGCCCATCCTTGACTAACCGAGTGGCTCGAAGGAGGTTGCAATGTGCCTTCCTGCTAAGTGCATCTGCAATGACATTTGCCTTCCCAGGGTGGTAGTGCACTTCCAACTCATAGTCCTTAATCAATTCCAACCAACGGCGTTGCCTCATATTCGGATCATCTTGAGTGAAGAGGTACTTCAAGCTCTTGTGATCGGTGTAGATGCGAACGAGATTGCCCAACAAATAATGTCTCCACACCTTCGGAGCGAGTACAACTGCTGCTAACTCAAGATCGTGAGTGGGATAATTCTGCTCGTGCTTCCGTAGCTGCCGGGAGGTATAAGCAACAACTCGACCCTCCCGCATGAGAACTCCACCCAAACCTTTGCCCGATGCATCGCAGAAAACATCAAAGGGCTTCTCAAGGTCCGGCTGTGCTAGCACTAGGGCGGATGTCAACAATTTCTTCAAAGTTTCAAAGGCTTCCGGACAAGCTCGACTCCACTCAAACTTCTTCTCCTTCTTCGAAGCTCGGTCATAGGTTTGGCAATCTTGGAGAAATTTGGAATGAATCTCCGATAATAACCAGCCAAGCCTAGGAAACTGCGAATCCGTGGTACCGACTTCGGAGCTTCCCAATTAAGTACGTCCCGCACTTTGCTTGGATCAACAGATATGCCCTCCTCGTAAATGATATGACCCAAGAATGGAACTTCCTTAAGCCAGAATTCACATTTGCTGAATTTAGCATACAACCGGTGGTCTCGCAATCTTTGGAGAACAATGCGAAGATGCTCGGCATGCTCTTCCTCCGATTTGGAGTATACCAGGATGTCACCAATGAAGACCACCACAAACTTGTCAAGCTCGGGCATGAATACCAAATTCATAAGGTACATGAAGTGTGCCGGCGCATTTGTCAACCCAAAAGACATCACCAAGTACTCATACGAGGCCATATCGTGTAGAGAAGGTCGTCTTAGGCACATCTTCTCGTCCCGATCTTGATCCGGTGATAACCTGAGCGCAAATCAATCTTTGAGAATACCTTGGCTCCCATCAACTGATCAAATAAGATATCAATGCGAGGCAATGGATACTTGTTCTTGATGGTGACTCGTATTGAGAGGTCGGTAATCCACACATAAGCGCAACGACTTGTCCTTCTTCTTGACAAAGAGCGCTGGGCAGCCCCAAGGCGAGGAACTAGGTCTAATATAACCTTTGTCTAATAGTTCCTTTAATTGCTCTTTCAATTCTCGCCAATTCCTTGGGTGCCATTTTGTATTGTCTCTTTGAGATCGGAGCCGTGCTCCGGCTGCAACTCAATCTTGAACACAATATCCCTCGTTCGGAGGCATTCCCGGAAGATCCTCAGGAAACACGTCAGAAACTCCCGGACAACCGGAATATCGGTCGGACTCTCGACAATAGCTTGGTGTACTCGCTGGAGTACAATTCTTAGGATAGGTCGGCTTGGAGAACGTCCCGACCATGCAATGGGGAATTCAAGCCGACGGTGAAAGCATCTATGTCCAATACTGCCTTGTGGTATTTCATCCACATCATGCCCAGTATCACATCAATATTACTGCCTAGAAGAACGATGCAATCCGTGGGATATACCTTAGTCTCGTAAGGTGATCGGTGCCCATCTAACCTCATCTCTAGCGGTGATCCGTCTACTAGCTGACTTTATCAAGTACGACGATCTCATCGTGCTACGGCATAACCCAAACTTCTCCACGAACATGCTACCGATAAAGTTATGTGATTCTCCGTAGTCAAATAATATGAGGGCAGGATGGTCTCGAACAGAAAACATACCAGCCATCACCGGAGCGTCGTCCTGGGATCTCCTCGGTGGACGTGTAGTTCACACGGCATGTCTTCGCCGGGGCCCTATTGTTGTTCCCGCGCTGCTGGTTAGCAGCATTACCCCTCTCGCTGATAGGGGCAATCCCTAATGAAGTGTCCTGGGCGGCCACAACCAAAGCATGGGGCTCCGGTGGCGGCGGACGGTTCCCTCGCAGCATTCCGAGTAGGACGGGGTGCTCGGAGCACGCCGTCCCATCTGCCGCCGCTGCGGGGGCCTCTCGCTGTCGTGGGGGCCTCTATGGGGGTGCCGACCGGCGCGGCGCCACCATAGGCCGTGAACGGTAGCGCCGTCCCGAGGGGTCGGTGTAGATCATGCGGTACTTAGCCCGGGGCGGGTTGGATGGCCCCGTAGTACTCGCGGATCTTTTCCTCTCTCGCTCGGACTCGCGGTAGCCCTCCTCGGCAAGGATGGCGTTGTTCACGAACTCCGAGAAGCTACCCCCATGTTGAGGGTGAGGCGGTCCCGCAACTCGGCGCCGAGTCCCTCCATGAAGCGGTCCTTGCGCTTCGATCGGTGTCCACCAACTCGGGGGCAAAGAGTGCCAGCCGGTTGAACTGCCGGGTGTACTCGTGTACACTACGGCCTCCCTAGGTGAGAGCCATGAACTCCCTGGCCTTCCGGCACATCACACCCGCAGGTATGAAGTGAGCGCGGAAGAACCTCGTTGAAGTCCTCCTAGGTGGTCTGCGCACCTGCAGCGCGAGTGGCTACGTGGGTAGCCCACCAAGCACTAGCAGCGCCTTCCCGCTGTTGCGCCGCAAAGAGCATCTTCCGCACGTCGGTGCGGTGGAGCAGTCCAAATTTGGACTCGGTGAGGCGGATGAAGTCCTCCGCCCTCATCGGCTCGCCGGAGCCGTCGTACCTCGAGGGCTGGGTTCCCAGGAACTCCCGGTATGAGGCCTCCCGCGGCACCGCATCGCGGTTCTCGGCGCCCGCGGTTGCCGTCCCCGGCAGGTACCTGCTGGCGGAGCTCCCGCAGAACTCGTTCTGCTGCTGCTGGTTATCTCGCATGGCTGCGAGAAACCGGGCCATCATGTCCATGGGGTTAGGGACAGGTGGCAGCGGTGGTGCCTCGTTTCTAGCACCCCGGGCCGAGCTCTCGAGCCCATCGCCATGGAGATCATTGGTATTACGCGTTCTCACCATTCCGTCAAGCAAATTACGAAACACGTTAATCCAATTGATCCGCGGAAGAAATAAACATTCTTGACATAGGAATAAACAGATGCATAATTAATAACCAACAATAGTAGTAAAACCAATGTAATGCAGAAGTTACGGAATGATAAACATCATCATCCCACTCATCATACCGCATTTAACGAGTTCCCATGCTACACCATAGTTTAGTACATAATTCATCGACATCACCGTACGATCACGATCCAGCTAACACAAGTTCCGATTACATTACAAGAGAAAACAAGATACAAGTAGGGGGTTGGCCACAATCCCTACAACGCGCACTACGAGTGCCGCTCGGTCCTCCTCTCGCGTCATCGGGATCCTCTAGCTGCTCTCCCGACGGAGAAACAAAGTCACCCGAGGACCTGGTCCACGTGGACCGTACTCGGTGAGGAAGCACAAGTAGCGGGCGTCGGCTGCATCTCGCGATGTCGCTGCCTCATCTCGGGCCCGAGCGGTAGCCAGCACCTCCTGCTGCAGGTTTGCCACGAGGGTCTACCGCTGCCGGAGCTGCTCACGGAGTGCCGCGTTCTCCGCGGTGAGTGAGGTGACCTGCTGGTCCCTCTAGGCGACTCTAGCCTCATTCCCTCGCATGGCCCCTACGAGGATGTTCACCTATCTGCTCCGGAACTCGTGCCGACGGTATAGCTCGTCGGCATAGCACGCGGTATTCGCCAACATGGGGTTGTAGTGAGGCGTGGTGGGGTCACACAACACCGCCATGCGGCGTCTCCAGCGGCTATCATAGGGGTCACCAACCGGCAAGTACATGTACGGTGTCCCTACGAGGTCGGGGCGTGAAGCTCGCAAAACCCGGTAAAAGCCTCCAACGCTCGCTGCGTCCCAAGCGCCGTAAGCGCGAGACTCGTCGTGGTCACCATCCACGACTCCCGGCGTGGGGGTATCGCCTTGCTCGGCACAGCCACGTGCATGGTACAAGTGATCATCCCTCGCTCCACAAACTCCTTTCCCACGTAGCGTGGGGCTCGGTGTATCCTAGGGTCCGCATCGCCTGCCACAACATCACGGGTAAACCCCGCGGTGCAAGCAATCGGACCACATCCATCCGTTGTCCAAAACCTCAACGTCATCACCCATCTCGTAACGAGATAAGATTTCCAAAATCAATAAAAGAATTGCGATTATGGTACGAACAGGTAAAGGAATGCCTCATATGGAAATTAAATGCAAATCACAATTTTCACAAACTAGCACAAGGTGCCACATTTTCCATAACATTCATAGTTCATACATCCATCGTCACTAACCATACAAATACACTCACACCTCCAAATGTCCCTCACTAGATGGGTACTACTCGATTTAGTCCAGCTATCGAGCATCAAAGTAAACCTGCTACTAGCTGCCAGTCAATCTACTCCTAACACCCTCCTGCCGAAGGAGGTCACTCCTACGGGTCGTCGACGTCGGACGCGTCGTCGTGTGGCGGTGGAGGTGCCGGGGAGCCTGCAATTGCTGCTGCAACTGCGCGACCTGCTGCTCCAACGTCCGAATGTCGTGGAGCTGCTCTTGCTCCATCTCGCCGGGCGACCATCAAGTTGGTCCGGAGGTGGTGGATGTAGTGCTCTCTGCTGAGCCACTCGCGCGTGGCGGCCCGCCGCCTGCCGGCGTGCCTCATCGCGCTCCCTGGTTCGGTCGTCCCTCTCCTACCGGAGCTCGTCTCGCTCCTCCAGCAAAAGGTTACGCTGAACCAACAGGGCATCCCTCTCACGGACAAGGTCGTCATGCTCGTCCGTGACTCTCGCGGCCTCCCGAGTCTTGCTCTGCGGACTCGGACCGTGTCGAAGTGATCCTACGCGAGAGTGTCCATGCGCTCCCTCGGCTCGCGATAGACCATGGACAACCGGGTAACACGGACCCGGAGGCGCGAAGCCATCACGTCCGCGTCCCGGTGTATCCGGAAAGCCTCGCGAGCGTAGCGAGCGACACCGTGATAGCCCAACTCCGTGCGGGCAATCCTCCCGAGACGTCGTTCGACTACCTCGTCAAAGTAGTCGAGTGTTGGGATCAGCTCAAAGGGGGTGCCCGACAAAGAGTCCTTGTGAGAGCTCACAAACTCCGTCAAAATGAGCTGAGCTACCTTAGCTCGGCCCTCGTAGGTGTCCCCTGGAGAACACGTGGTACTCCGTGCACCCTGCCTCCTCGTCGGGGTGGTTAGCAACCTCCGCCTTCACTTTGTGAAGGAGGACCCCAGAAACTCGGACGCGCTGTATGAAGTACAGCGGAGGCTGGGTGTGTCCAAAAGTCTCCAACAGTGCCCACAGCATACCAGGGAGAGCCTCGGTCAAGGCCTCCTCCCCAGCGGACCACTTCACGTCGGCGTGACCGCGGTCGGACTCGCTGTCGGACGGCATCTGCGAAGGATAGGAAACATTTTTACCACGTAAGCATGACGCACTGAATAAGGATGTTGAGCCAAAAGCATCATGCGAGCAAATATTTAGTAAATATTATTGACGGTAATTTCCCCCAATAAATCAGCTTCTGTCCCGGCAGTCCAACGCCGTACAGTCAACAAAACTGTGCATTTTATCCTCGAAACTGACAGAATTGGTCTTCCCTCATACTAACAACATTTTAGAACGTCATGTCAGCTTTCCGTCAAGTATTTGACCAACCTATTCCGCTGAACGAGCGAAAAGTTATGAGCATTACTCGACAGACTGCCCATTCTGAACAGCAACCTGTACAGAGACTGAGATTCGATAAAATGAGCCAGAACGATTCGGAACTGGTCTTCCGAATGAATACAAGAGTTGTGGCCCTTGTCTCAACCTTTCCAACGAGTACAAGATCACCAGTATCCAGTTCATGAGCACAAAGATATGAACGAAACGGTATTGACATACCATTTTGAAACCCAGCCGAGGCAGTTTTAGTTCAGTGGGAGGAATCTGGGATTCTTGACCCTACAACCTCAAAACCAGTCTTTCCTCAGACTACCAAAGTTGTATCTCATGATTCAAGCTTTCCAGAAAGTGCTCATTTGCCCCATTCCGGCAATCGAGCTGGGAGTTATGGGGAAAATCAACCAGGCTGTCGTTCTGAAAAACAGAAACAGCACCCCTGAACAAGGCAGAGCATAACTCCCTCTCTCTGGATCCAAACACCACAAAACTACATCCATAAATTAGTTGACTTCTTAAGGTTTCCAGAACAGCTGGAATTACTCAAATCCGACATTCGAGCATAAAGTTATGGATTTTCCTTGCTTAGCGAGTTTCTGAAATTTTTGAGGTTATATAAATTCAAACTTTTAGGGTTGCCATTTTTATCATGAATGCACCTTATTCATCCTATTCGTCCTCACCAATGAAAGGAAACAAAATAATAATACCGTCTCAACGGTGAACGGATTTCGGGGTGGCGACCCGCACTAAACCACGTAAGTTAGTCTAGATTATCGACACACACCTACTAGCGTTGTTATGTACCCGTAGAAGATTCATTTCGAAACAAGTACATCAAATTCAAAAGAAACTATGAAAATAAGCACAGTTCTACAAGTAACGATCCATAGAAAGGATCGCCCCGTGGTATGCCACGAGCCAACATTGTCCCGTATTCTCCGTCCGCGGGCACGGACCGCTAATTTAAATGCGGACATACCCGAGCCACAGCTCGTAGATGCAAGTAATTTAAACAATCATAACCCAGGGTTAGCTTTGCCACTCGTTACAACTAATAAAATCCTTACGGGCACGTCCTTACACGATATCGTCCTAGTTTTCGAAAATAGGCTGCTTAAGGTGTTGTAATATCCCAAGACGGCTCGATACCACGTTGTGACAGACCCGCCCGACGAAGAGGCGTTTCCGTCTCCAGGATCATCATGGGTGGCATCGCGCGCCGTGATACCCGATATTACAACATACAAACATAAGCATGAATACAATGAATATAAGTACAAGTCTTACATTCATCCCAAGTACAAACGTACATCGTAGTCTCATAAGCATCGAAGCAAATAAGTTTGGAAAATAAACTAGTCGACAGAAGCAAATAAGATACAATCGCTCTCTCGGCCGATACACCACGGGCACCGGCAGAGACAGGTGTTCTTGCCCTAGAACACCTTACCGGCACATCAACACATCTACTCCTCCGGACCGCACCACTCCCGTGTGTAGTGGCCACCGTCCGGAGTCCGGTCCCGCCGGACGTCATCTCCGGCATCGAAGTCCTGCCCGACGGGGTCCTCTCGAAAACCACATAGAGCAAAGCTCGAGCAACTAGAGCTCAGCAAGATCGACCCGTCAAAGTGGCCATCTACGACCGACTCCTAGACATGCCAGGCCGGGGGAAATAGGATACATTAAGCACTAAGTCGGCCTATAAGTGAATCCTTACTTTCAACTTTTAGCAGCTTTAATTAAGTTGCAAGAAAGAATAAATTTAATTTGCACTAAGCTACCGCATTACATGTTTCCAAACAAGTAATTAAGCAACACAGACAATTTGATCATAACCATCATCATCTTTCTCTTCTTACTACGTTCCGGCGCAGGGACAAGTGGTACTCGCATCTGTGAGGGGCAGCGATTCGAATCGATTCACATCCCGCAGAGAGACTCGGCTGCACGTCACATACGCGCTTTCCGGAAGCCGCATGAGACAACCTTTCCCAGCTCGGCATCGTAGTGTTAGTCGGGCCTAGCTCCCCGAGAAGGGTGCCCCACGCGATGCCGTCCCGGACGTCATCCACGAGTAGAGCGCTCCCTTCTCTCCTCCCAAAAACTTGCCAAGTAACCAAGGGAGTAGGGTATCTCTCTAACATACAGCGGCCATCGGTACGTCGGTTTCATCGGGCCCATTAACTCCAAGCATGCAAACAAGTACGTTCAAAATTAATCTACATGGGCCGGACACGACGCAGTCCTTGTGTGCACGAGACGGGCTACCACCTTGAAGACTCTTTCAGTCCTTCACTTTCCACCTAGTTGCCCGTCCGGCCTCCAATTTCCATTCTCTTCTCAATACTTAGCATCGTGTCGAAAAGTGATTGTCCTATCTACGAGTGGTCTCCGTACCACTCGACGGATCATCGCCCTATCTATGCAAGCATCTAGCATAGGGTGATCGAACCAGGATAAACAGTGGTCCTACCGCATGCTAGGATTTTCATCACAACTCCCGTAGACCTAATGCGCAATACGGACCTACCACTACAACAATTTTGACATTCTATGACGATGTAATTTTGTCATAGAAGATCTAAAATTCGTCACAAACTACATTCCGTGACGCAACGGTGACGAAAATTGCTTTGTCATAGAAGGTGCGTAGCTAAATACCTTCCGTGACGTTTTTGTTGTATTCGTCATAAATTTGTGACGTCACACATAAACGTCATAAATGTTTATGACGTTCTTAAAATTGTCACAAACTATTTATGACACTCTTAAATTTGTCATAGAATTTTATGACGATTGTGATTTTCGTCACTAACCATTGGACTGGCTAGCTATTTTTTTGGCCCATTAATTTCGCAGGCCTTTTAACTTCTGGCCCATTAGTTTTGTGGGCTGTTTAACTTTCATCCCATTAATTTCATAGGCCTTTTAACTTCTAGTCCATAAAATTTGCAGGCCTTTTATCTTTTAGCCCGTTTAATCTGCAGGCCATTTTAATTTTACCCCACTAATTTCACAGGCTTTTTATCTTTCAGCCCGCTTAATTAACAGGCCACTTAACTTTTGGCCCACTTCTTTCAGGCCCATTCTTCTATGACCAACAAAATACAGATAAACAAAGCCCAATTACATAAGAAAACAAATTAAGCTCAATATTATAACACATGTATATATTACAGCATGCATACAGATACAGATCACAGCAAAATTTTCTAATCAAACACAGATTTGTTCATCCTACATCATATATATATTTGCACGCATCCTAGGTCCCGTGTGCATTGCAATTCTCACACACATAAGTCTTATATCGCAACACAAATTTCGCACATAGATAACCGACACAATACCTATATCTCAAGAGTTTGAGCACTCCCCAAAGCGGCTAGCATACATCACCATCCATCTGAAAAGTTTGTGACATAGCTTTGTTGAGCTGAAGCACAGATGCGACCAATGTCTTCTCTATATATCTTCAGGTTCATGGAATGATTGAGAGTGTTCTCGAACACTAGCTTTCCTTTTGGTTGTCCTTGCAATTGTACTACTGTTTAGCAATGAACAAGCTGCACTCACACCAAGGCATTGTAAGAGCTTGGATGATTTAAAGTAGTAAATGCAAGGCTAATTAACATAAATGGAAATTAATAGATGATGAGGTGGCTTGAAACAAGTTACTATAAATGGCAATTAACAGATGACGACTGTGTAGAATAACACATGGTTGTTGGCAAATTGAGGCAATTAACTCACGGATAGAATTAACTCAAACTGAAACAAAGGCTAACTGAAACTTTACACGACTCAACAGCTACTAACATAGCACAAGAAGGCATCACATAGAGGCATATATTGTTTCAGTTAGTGTTTGATTTATAATACCTCACCTAATCCAGGCAGTTTAGACAAGTTATATGCAGAAATCACATACAGATACTACCAAAGGAAGTTATCTGTAGGCATGATTTATAAATGAAAATACAGGCTTATGTCAGTACATCAGAAACTAAGAACCAGAAAATGTTTATGCTAAGCTGAATCCAACGCTAAGCCACTGACCTGCATTCTGAACAAAGCTATCAGAATAAGATTATGCTAATTCCTTATGTACCAAAGCATTCTGAATAAGATTTGACCCAATCATGGATCCTCTAGGAGTAAGTAGCAGCAACGGACCCAGAGCTGGTACAAGCACAACGGCTTAGGCAGGCAATATGTCAAACACTAGATGTGCGCAACAGGAAGCGGGACGCTTGAGGGGATTGACTTACAAATCAATCATGCACCAGACTGACGACTTGGGGACGCTTGACCCAGCGCTCAATATGTTCAGCTACAGAGGCGGACGGTGCACGCTACGGCCTATGCCCTGTACTTGAGCCGCACCTTCACCTCGTCCGGGTTGTCGCCTGCATAATTTCAGAGCACGCACCGCGTCAGAACAGAGTAATATTTGAGTTCAAAAAAGAGAGTCGAAATGTGGAATCTAATAGAGCTCATGGAGTAGCAGAGCTTGAGCGCGGGCAAGGTGCCGCAGAGCTCGAGGATCTCGTCGTAGCTGAATCCGAACCCTAGGCCGGCGCATCCCTTGAGCTCCTCGAGGTCGTCGTCCATCAGGCTCCGTGACCGGCCCACCTGGTCGCCGCCGGCGCCGTCCTCGACGGCCAGGACCACGACGCCTCCCATTGCACCCCACCCTACACGTCCTCCGCCTCCGGCCACATGGAGACATCGCGCTCCCAGAAGGCAATACCATGGGCCTCAAGCGCAGCGCGGACAACGTTGCAAACCAGGGCCACGACGCTGCCCTCCTCCACGAACCTCCGCAACCGCTCCAGGTCCACATACGCCGCCATGGAGTACACGTCCACCAGGAGGTCCGGCTTCGCGGCCACGGCCATCCCCCGCCCTTCCTCGTGCGTCGCCTCCGTCACAGCCAGCGCGGTAGGTTAGGGGGCAAGGTAGAGGCACAAGGTCGTCACGCCTATCGTCTTGGCTCCGCAAGAGGAGCAAGCAGAGAGGATCTGAGTCGGCGGTGCAGCTGGATCTGAGGGAGGCGAGCTGGTCAATGTTGCCTGATCCGGTATAGAGGAGGAGGAAGAGCGCTAGTAGGGTTTCACTTCGAGAGATAGAACTAGATATTTATAGGAATCACCTTTCATCCTATTCGTTCAATTTAATCCAACGATCTGTAATGAGTATTGTCTGTGAGTTGGGCCAGATAAGCCCAGTAATGGTTAAAGTTGATCCATCAACCCAATTCGAAGTATATTTTTCATTTTCAACAAAATAAAATAAACTTATGAAGAAAATTTCAAAATGAATTATATTATAAGAACTGATATATTTTTAAAATGTAACAAAATATATATATATTATTTTGTAAAAGTTTCAATAACTTTTCCATTAATTTGTATTTACTATAATTTACTTGATTTTTTGTGTGTTTAAGCAAAGTAATTCAAAATTGAACTATAACTATCTTAGGTAACATTCGAAAAATTGCGCAAAAATTAAAATTTGTAATCATAAGTTGAATAATAGATCATGTTCCATGGGGTGATGAAAAAATTCAAATATTTCCATGGGTAATTCAACTATTAATCTCATAAGTACCTTAAAAGAATTCTAATAAATCAAAAATTGATCAAAACATCCTATAAATTGACATGACAACAAAACTAAGTCTCATAAACTTGTCATAAAAATTTTAGATAATTATAATAATGTATGAATATACTTGTTCACAAAATTACACATCTCTCTTCTAGTTTCATACAACTTAAGTAACACATAGAAGTTTGGACACTTCAAAAAAAATTTGAATTCATATCAATCTTAAAAATTGACACAACCTTGTCCTTAGCATAGCATGAGAAAATTTTAAGTTATATTTACAGTTACTATGTAAACAAAACTACTTTTCTCCTTTCTACTTTTTAAAAGAAACATGGCATACGAAAAGGATTTGAGAAATAACAATAATCATATAAATTGACGCTTCCTTATGAAATATAATGATTTTAGAAAAAAAATAGAAAGAAGAATCATCAAATTTGGAGTTCATTTGAGGTATAAATACTAGTTACAAGTTTAAAAATCAGATTAAAAGGAGAAAGAGAAGCTAATCAGGTGTTCTTGATCATAATCCAGCTAATTCAGCATCTGTATATATTTATACTACATCATCCACAATATACAAACAACTCAGTGGTGTAGTGGATGATTCATTTCTACCTCATCTAGAGGTTAGAGGTTCGAATCCTGTGTTTGACATTCCCTCCGAATTTTTGCATAAATTTACTAGCTACCTAACAGGCTGAGCCAGCTCGTGGGCTTGGAGAGAAAGCGGCCCATGCAAAGGAGAAGGGAAGCAGCCGGGCTGGCCATGAAAAAAGGCTTCAGCCTGGGAGAACTGGGCTTCGGTCCAGAGAGGAGGTGACATTCTCACCGAATTTTTGCATAAACTTACTAGCTACCTAACAGGCTGAGCCAGCTCGTGGGCTTGGAGAGAAAGCGGCCCATGCAAAGGAGAAGGGAAGCAGCCGGGCTGGCCATGAAAAAAGGCTTCAGCCTGGAGAACTGGGCTTCGGTCCAGAGAGGAGGTGGAGGGAATTTGAGCAAATTTGAATTCAAGTCAAAAATTATACAAAAAGAATGAGGTACACCAATTCGAGAAATAGAAAGAAAAAACCACACTTGACAATATGTATTTTACTTATTTTAAATAAATTAATTACTCATGCTCAAATAATTCACCGAGACTTTATTTTTGAAAAGCATGAATTTGTTTGATTTAAAATTTCTAACGTTACATGTTGGGTGCCTACTATTCTTTTTTTGTGTGTGCGCACGCTAGCACTTGACTCTTTTTTCTAATGTGTTTTTCTTTACATAATTTCCAGCTCCAACTTTGTTTTTCAGTGGTGAAATATTGATATTTATTGCCACGTATGCATGGAATAAAAAATATTAATTGAATAATAATTCACATTTGTCACAAATTATATTTTGCTTTCATTTTCAAATAAATATGTGGGTCCCACGTGACACATGGTTGTTATAAAATAAAAAATTTAATGACAATTTATATTTGTCATAGACTTTGTGACGTTTACTAATTTACGAATTATGACGTTTCTATCCGTCATAATATAGTGATATGTTTATTTATGACGATTTCGTTGTCGGATTTAGTGATGAATATTGGTTTTCGTCATAAACCAAGCTCTTTCTTTGAAAACGTCATAAATTGAATTGACTTTATGACGAAATAGTGTATTGTCACATAGAATTCGTCATAGAAGACCACATTTGTTGTAGTGTACAAACACGATGATGAAAATAAAATACTTAATTTAAAAAAAAAAGGTTGTGCACCGGGCTTGCCTTGAGCTTGACCCTGAGCAGCTGGGTCAACGACAAGAGTAGCTTCTCGGCTCCTCCTCGCTGATTACCACGTTCACCACCGTAGCTACATGATGCAAAGGTGATGCGTAAATTTTTGATGAAAACATGATATTAAATATTTTATGGAATACGTGCGAATTTCATCAAATACATTTTATTCAAGAGTATAAATTAACTTGGTGTCCAGCGAGGTGGTAATGATTTAAGGTGATTATTTAATTTAATCTCCTTCATCAACTCCAATGAAACATTTAAATCATTATCACATGTGCAAGAAAATAATTCCATAATCCTGGGTAATTGAATTGCTCCTGGTCCTTAGGCACATGTTATAGATAATAATTAAATTAAGCTTCATAATCTAGGGTAATTAAATAATTAACTAAGCGTTTAACTTAAGTCCCTTAAAAAGAATTTAACCTAAATAAATTGCCTCTGATTATGCCAAACTAAATGCACTATAAAATAGTACTTGTCTCAAGGAGTCCAACAAAATTTAGTTTGCAATTTTTCGAGGTCTACAACTCTAGATATGAATTTTCTAAGTTTAAATGAATTTCGGTACTATTTACAAAATTGCCATCCGGAATTAAATTCAAATTTCCGCGCTCTGTGCCACACCGCGGACCACGGGGTTCCGGATCCGCGTGTGGCTGTGGCCACACGAGATCTCGCCGGCGCGCGGCCGGGAGGCGGCGGCGCGGTGGCCGGAGCGGCGGCCGTGGCTCTCCCGCAGCCCTGCAAGGGCCCGGGGTGCACCGCACGACACGACGGACTCGACGGAAGGCTCCACGCGGCCGGAGGCTCACCGGAGGGGCGGCGCGACGGCGATGGGAGTGGTGGAGTGGTCCGGCGGGGGTGTTCGTCGCGGAGGAGGCACGGAAGGTTGAACGGCTTGGCCGTGGAGCTTCCCTGGAGCACGGGTTTCACCGGCACATCCTTAGTTGAGGATGAGCACGACTCGGGGATGGGGCTCGACGGAGAGGCGGAGGCGTCCGGCGGCGGCGAGGGAAGAAAAGGGGTGCCGGCTTCACCTCGCGTAAAAGAATCGAAATGGAACTCGTCGGGGAGGTCCGGGAGAAGTTCCGCACGTGCTCGACGGCAAAAGAGGAACAAGAGCTCACCGGAGCGGCGAACTTGGCGGGGAGGTCGCTGCGGCCGGTGCGGGGAGAAATGCCCAATTCTTCACCCACGGTCCACGGGGGTCTCCACGGCGGCTCGTGGAGCTAGAAGGAGTCTCCGCGGTGGCTCACGGTGGCGGGGCGGCGAGCTCGAGCTCGGGCGGTAATGGCGGTGGGGTGGAGAGCAAAGGGAAAAGGGAGAGAATGGAGAGGGGGGGGGCTGGCGCTCCGACCGGGTCTTGGGCTCCTCCCCGAGCTCCCGACCAGGTGGGGGCGGGCCAGAGGGCGGGCGCCACGCGGGCCGGAGGGCCGGCGTCGTCGCAGGTGGCTAACAGGCGGGGCCCACGAGAATATGCCTCAGCATCTTTTCCTTTTCCCCCATTTTCCAAACGTG
Organism: Chloris gayana; assembly: GCA_031894775.1. Classification (NCBI taxonomy): domain Eukaryota; kingdom Viridiplantae; phylum Streptophyta; class Magnoliopsida; order Poales; family Poaceae; genus Chloris; species Chloris gayana. The sequence goes on from JAUNZO010003281.1 coordinate 212,573, forward strand.
GCCCGATTCAGATTTGAAAAATCAAATACAAGGCCTTCCCAAGTTCAAAAATTTAAGAGGAGAATTTTTCTGAAAAGTATAACTCTAGAAAGTGACATGCACGTTGAGTTTACTCAAAAATACTTTCTAGATTAATTCTGAAAATTCAGAGAAAATGCTTAATTGCTTAGTTTCTCTGATTTATTTGGGGTATCAAAACTTGTTGAAATCCAGTGGGGTTTTGTCCTAGATTTTTCTTTTGACATGCCCTACAACATATATTTTTTGGGGATCATACTTGTGTTGTAGAAATTTGAGTTGTAGTTCAAACCAAAGTGTTTTTGAATTTATTTGCTGCCCAAAACACTTTGCATGTCAATGAAATTTCTTGGGTGGGTAAATCCAGACTTAGATTAGTTTTAAAATTGCTAACTCGCAAAAATAGAACACGGAGTGTCACATAGTGGCTGTTGATGGTAACGGCTAATGTGCCGGATTGTTATCCCCGTTTGCGTGTACAGTTACTCCTTTGGTCACAGTTCTGTTCTCGCCCATGTCATCGATGGTATCTGAGGCTCTGAGAACAAAGCCCTTGAAACCTTTAGATGACAGCTACATCAAGGATGTCCTCAGCGAGTTGTCACGCACATTGGTGCAAAATACGTTCATATTAGATCAAGCTTGGAGCCAAACGATCTCATTCAGTTGTTTATTGGCTGTCTGAGGTCTGTATGTGGCTTGTTTCAGGGCATGGAAAGAGCTAGCAAGGCGAGACCACCAGCTGGATGCATTGCACTCGCCGTCGTGGCCCTCCATCGGTACGCTACGCTTTCCCTCTAAAGAAAAATTCCATCCACATGTGGAGTCATAAGACAAAAGGACCACATGAGACTTAGCAGACTAGATAAAAGAAAGAGCTCGGCAGCAGATCATATATTATACAGATTCCGCATTGTTCCTATGTTCATCATTGTACTATCATTCAAAAAGTTATTCCCTCTAACAATTCTATTGTTTTATAATGAACCATGGTGCGTTACATGATGACTTGTTTGGTTGCGAATAAACAAGCAATTCGTGCACCATGGTGCATCACATATTGAATGGTTTGGTTGAGAATAAACAAGCAATTCATGTACCATGGTGCGTTACATGATGAATGGTTTGGTTGCGAATGAACAAGCAATATTCATGCGAGGAATTAGTTACTCGAGCCTGCAGGAAGCAGGATTGTGCATGTAGGAAAGATTCTGATACTAGCTAGATGGTACAGCATAGATCAGAACTATAGGAGGCGCGCGACATATTTACAAAGTCTGATGCCAAAGCTCAAGATACAGCTAGGTAAGCACTTAATCAAGTTACTAATAATAAAAAGACTTGGTTACATGAGATCCTAAGAGGTCAACTCGTGTCAATTGTTATACAGTTCTCTGCCCACTCAGCCGGGAACTATTGTTTACTAGTCCTTAGTGCCGGTTGGTGGCATCTTCTCAACGTACCAACCTCGTGTCTATGTAACAGTACTATATATTAAGATTAAGGAACTCAAGACTGTATATAGGGCAAGATCCTGGCTGTGGATAAGACATAGAAGCGCCACACAGCCATCCCATAGTTATCAAAGAACTAACCGGTGTATCAGTGTGCTATACACATTTGGCTTAGCTGTGATCATGGAGACCAAGGTAATTGGAATCTTAATTACTTCTCTGCCGAGTTGTTGTTGTTCGTATAAGGACCGTTTGTCATGGTCACCTAATAATGTTAGTAACAGTGTTTCAGTATGATTTTGTTCCATAGAACGAGCCTTGTTCCAACCTAATAAGTAGTCCAGCTACCCGCGCGCACTTGCAACATTAATCTCGATATCTAATTGCAAAGACTAACTATACCATAATATTCTTTGAATTCTACACTTTCAATTGTCAAACTATTCAACTTTTATTATAAAATCAATTCATCATAATGAATTAATTTTATTTTATTCTAATAAATATTCAAAATTATGCAAGTTTATATTTATGTTAACATTTTCTATGGCATGTATTTAGGACAATATAATTGTTTGTCTCAAAGAATTGAGATCAATGTTATTCTTCTTATGATATGTATCACCTGCCACGTTTCTTTCATTCTTTTATCTCTGGGTTTCTTGTTTCTTAAAGGGTTATTTGTGGCATGTTTAGCTTTTTGTTTTTTTTTAGTAATGGCATTGGTGGGTAGTAAAGAAGTAAATATAAGGCAAAATGGTGGGTAATAATTTATCTCACAATTTCTCTATTTTTTGTCTATCTGTATATTTGTTAGTCTTTTTTAATAATGCGAAAGCCTACCTTTCTTTCTTTCTTTTATCTCACAGTCCTCTTTCTTTCTCAAATGATCATGATTCCTTTGTTTAGATAGTCACAGTTCCTTCTCTTAAGGTATGTTTATTCTTTAGTTTTTTCAATAAGGGCAATGGTGGTAAAAAGATAGAAATAAGGGTGTTTTAGTTTAGGTTTTTTTTCGTAATGTGATTTTTGGGTAATTTTTTCTTCAATAAATATGGTAATTTCTTCAGATTTTTTTAATAAGTTCTAGTTTTTTCATAATGGCAGTGATGAATAATTTCTACTCTTTCCCTGGATTTTCGTGATTATTTTTTATGCCTTGAGAGCGAATGTGGTGACTCCGATGTTTGGTCAAATACATATATAATAGTCTCTATGGTTATTTCTATTTTTCTAGTCATTCTCGCTGCTTGGATTATCTAAGAGATGGAATAAAAAAATATTCCGTACGTACGTCCTATAGGTTACGCAGCGGCTAGTGAATCTCAGAAGCCTTATGTTTTGCTGAAACACGATACAGACACCCGTATCAAATGTCTCATAAGCCTTCATTCATATCCTGTCCTTTACGTTGATTCTTTTTCCAAGCATATGCTATTCCCTGTAACCCCTAATAACCTGTGAAATACACAGTGACAATGTAGTTCCAATTTTGCAGATGAGAGGGCCAAGATTTGCTGAGTTAGAATTCTAAAATTAACATGCACTTCAGGACATCCCTCTATTAGATATACAGTAAATTTGTTGCCCAATGCAAGAATATTTTATTTGTTTGTATGTAATTTTGCTAGTCAGATGTTCAATTTAATGGTCGACTATACAACCATCAACCCTTCCGTTTCAGCTTTAAATACTGGAATAACAACAGTTCTTACACATTCATTGGCACAATATTGACAATACCTTTTGTTGTTTATTTGCCAAAGTTAGACTATTGAGGTAGTTTCATAATATTATTTGTCTCGCAGGTCAAGCCAGCCAAGGAGAAGGTTACAATTAGCAATATATGGCACCTCCCTCTCCATCTGGTGAAAACGGGAACAACACAAAATAAAGATTTAAGTGCAACTGCGGTGGTCCGGGTCAAAGCACCACTATTGGTTACCAGCCGTTCTCCCATTCACCTAGTCTTAGTGTTTGATGTCAGCTGCAGCACATTGCAGAAAGAAGCACCACTGCGGGCAAATAAGGCGTCTAGACGAGATCTGTTGAATAAAGCCGTGCTGTTTACCATGCGCCAGCTTCACGTTGATGACCATCTTACCATTGTGTACGGTAATGACAAAAGTTATAAGTTTGTAATTTCTGAAGACACACCGATGCTTGCTGAAAACATTGTGGACAAGCTCATGGACAAGGCTGATAACAGCACGTCTAAACCTGGATTGATAGCTGCAAAGGTATGATTTGAACATTAGTTATTTGGCAGAATTTGCTGTATAACACCGTTTAAGAGTGGTATTTGCTGGAGGACATCATTGAATCTTGGTTTTGCTCATAGACACTACTCTTTTGTGGTAGAATTGCTAGAAGACATCAAAACATATAAAATAATCATATAGGGAGAGAGAAATATGACGAATTGACTGAAACACCCTTGGAATGCATGTGTCGGATAAAAAAAATGAGCTTTGTTGCCTTACTCTTGGGAGTATTGATGTTCATGCTGCTCTGTTATTGCTGTGTTGGCATGTTGCAACGTGTTGTTCATCGTCATATTTTGACTTACACGCTCACACGTATGGATACAAGCTAAGCAAATGTGAGTTTGATGGTCTGCAGCGTGACATGTCGAGACGAATTCGTTTGGTCTTGCTGCCACCTAAACCTATCAGAGTACCGATAACCTGTATCTACCGAGCTTGGCCAATTAAGTTTCGACCCAGGCTATTTTTCAGCTCACTGAATTATTCATAGTTGTGGCCTTCTTCAACTCGTGTGGGATTCGGAGTTATATGACATGGCTGTAATTTGCAAAGCCTGACCCATCCTAGTAGACACTAGGGGCATTTCTGTCTATTTAAGTGTTGTCTCTCTCTCCTCAGAAAAATGAATAGAGTATTTTAGTTACCTTAGTGTCCTGCAGCCAATTGACACAAAGGAGTGATGTCTATGGGCAAAACCAAAATTGAACGGTGTGCCCTGGCAAGTGCCACAATTCTAGGATGTCCAAGAGCAAATTTTTCCTAGTTATTTTTACACTTGTCGATCGGAGGTCTAGAAGTAGGGTGAAACGAAAGGGGCATTAGGTGTGCTAATTCCAACAGTTTATCGTCCAAATGCATTCAGTCTTTCTTAATCTATAATGAACTAGTTAATCTACCTGCGGATTTGCGTGGTTAATGTAGATATCTTATTGCAATGATTAACTATACCATAATATTCTTTGAATTCTACACTTTCACTTGTATTAATGAAACTATTTAACTTTAATTAAAAAATCAATCCATCATCATGAATTAATTCTTTTAGATTAATTAATATTATGCAAGTTTAAATTTATTTTAGAATTTTCCAATGCATGTGTATAATACAATACATTTGTTTATCTCAATAATTGAGGTCAACATTCTCCTTCTTAATGTATGTATCTCAAATACTAGAGGGTATTCCTTCATACTTGGGGTTAAAAAAAACTATGTTCACATACTTGATTTTTGAAAGTAGTATGTCGGCATACTCATGTTTCTATATCAGGATACGTCAAATTTTTTAACATATTTCTGTCTATAGGAAATGTGATATATCATAAATTTTTGAAAGTTCTACTAATTTTTTTTGTTATCAATTGTGAAATTCATATTACGGGTATGTGTACATGCTCAAAACAATAAATATGTATGTGCACATACCCAATGTTATTTTTTAACGTGGGAGTAACTACACCCAAGAGTAGGATGGAATTATCTAATATATATATGGCTAGGAAGAATTAAAAAAATAGAGCATTGCCCTGCTTTCATGTCGAGAAGCAGATGACTTTGCCGAGGTCACAGCCGTGACTCAAAAAAAAACGCATTCCTTTGTTTTAATTAATTTCGAATAGTTCTTATGTTTGAACAACTAACATCCAAGTATCAAAGTTGTGCGAGACCTTTGTGAACAATCTGTTAAGGTTGAGTGGACCGACTGGGAGATAATTCCACCGTACATAAATAGATTCAACAATGGAGCACGCTGCTCTTCTACACAGCATAGTCTAAAATTTATGGCAGTATGAGAGAGAGAGAGAGAGAGAGAGACAGAGAGAGAGAGAGAGAGAGAGTATGTAGGGGAGCTGTCCACCATGTCGCATGTAGTTGGGTTCTCTACCCTGAAACTATCCTCATGGATGCAGGGGTAAACATACGAGAGGGGCGATTTTAATTTACAATAGAATCAATGTGTTAAATATTCGTAGCTGACATTTTCCACATTTGATGCTATGGCTGCAGAAATTACATGAGGAGACAGTGGATAAGAAGCATTTGCCCTTCATTATTCTCCTGTCTGATGGGCTAGGCAACAGTAAGTTCAAGTGGAACGATGATAAGAGTCTTTCTGCAAACAAGGATGCTCTTAGCGAATTCCTAGGACCGAAGAACCCAGTCCACACTTTCGGCTTGGGCAAGGATCACGACCCATGTGCGTTGCAGTACATTGCCCGTGAATCAAAAGGCACCTACTCATCCATCACCAAGAACATCCGCTGCATGTTGATTGAAGCCCTTGCTGTCTGTCTCAGCGGGCTAACGACCATTGTCGCCGTTGATACTGTCATCAATATTAAGGCCAGCAAGGATGATTGCGAAGGGAAGACTGGCAAGGAAAATGATAAAGGGAAGGCCAGCGAGGAAAATTCTAAAGGGAAGGCCAGCAACGAAACTGATAAAGCGAAGGCCAGCAAGGAAACTGATAAAGCGAAGGCCAGCAAGGAAAGTTCTAAAGGGAAGGCCATCAAGGAAAATTCTGGAGGGAAGGCCTGCAAGGAAAATTCTGAAGGGACGACAACAACAATAACAAGAGTCGAAGGTAACACCGACAAGTACGAAACTACTTTCGGTGTCAACATTGGCATCCTTTACGCCGGCGAGGTGAAGGATTTTGTCGTTCACTTCAATATAAAATTTGGTAACTTTAAGCAGGCTTCTAGTCATTATGTGCCGCTTAGTGTTGAAGGTAACTACAGGGATATGCCTGGTGGATCGTTACTCTCAATTGATGAGTGCAAGCCGGCATTTTCAGTTTATGCTGCTGATGAAATACCTACGCCTGAGAACAAACGGCAGTTGCTTCAGTTCCCCGTGGTCGGGCAGCAGCTGGTTAGGCACGGGGTTCTCCGCATGGTGGAAAGCATCTTGCAAAACGAATACAAGAAACTTAAGAATGATGCGGAAGAACATAGTAGTAAAGATGGAGGTAAGCGGACCCTGGAGACCATTCTTGGCAACCGTTTGAAGGAAGAGTGGGAGAAGTTCAAGAAGGAAAACAGGTACTGGAAAGAGGCACAAGAGGACGGTCTTGACGTGGAGCTAATGGAGAACGACATTGAATTGATGGTAAGCGGCCTGAAGCGGGGCCTAGGGGTGGGCTGTGTCTACTCCTGGCTGTCGAGCCACCAGACGCAGCGCGCCACAACAAGTGGCCTGCGAGCAACCGCGTTTCTCACGCCAGCAATGAAAAACAAGGTGCAGGAGGTCCAGATCAAATTGGAAGAGGAGACATCCTCATCCTCTGCGGCAGATAACACAGACCCAGTTTCAATTGTGCCGTTGCGGGAGGAGTGCTTGTGCGAGCGTGCAAGGAAGCTTCTGGACCTGTTGTCCAGGATAGACGCCGAGATACTAGGTGCATTATTTACGTCAGTCATATAGATATATATGAATCAGGTTGTTCACAGCTTCAACTGGAACATATCTAATTGCCTAACCTTAAATGTTGGATGTAGGGAGTCAGGTGACCCGGGGAGAACAGTCAGGGTGAAAAAGACAATTTTTGCTGGAGCTCAAGAAACAAGGAACTGGCTCACCCACAAGACGACTCAGCTCCACTCGCCCAGCAATTCACCAGTATAAGGACCTAATCAGAATCCGGTGTCAAATGTTTTTATATTACCTCATAAGTTACCTGGAGAATGTTCCATGAACAAGGTTATATAATTTATCCAGATGTGACATGTTGGAAATATAAGCACTTTCAGTTTTCATTTAGTCCATAAATAAATCATGAACATGATATACAGATTGCTAAATAAATTAGACAAGTCTACGCAAGATCTAGACATATCTAATAAGCACGAGAAGATGAACACATCTACCATACTATCCATTACTATCATGCAGAGATAGAACACGAAGGCTAGTATGGAAGACAGAGCAAACATAAGATACGTACGTTTCTGGCTTGACGGGGTAGAGGAGTCGATGACGGCGTTCAGCAGCGTCACGGCGAAGACAACGACGTGCTTGGCTCACGTGGCAGGGACGAAGACGCGACTTGGTGGAAGCGATCGAAAAGTCGTGTAGAGCGCTTCCCAAAAACCTTATCCGCCTTCTTCCGGTGCAGGATCGTAGAAGGCTCTTGTTCAGGAGACCTGCTCTCCTGTTCGTCGGTGCACCCCGACGATCGGGATAGAGAAGCCTTTGCGGCGCAGCAGTAAGACGAGGCAAAACCTAAGCAATTGCGAGAGATAGTTTTCTACGGCAACACCCGCACGTTTATATAGGAGAGACCGCTAAGTTTAGGAAAACCAAAACCGAGTCGGTTTCCAAAACAGAAAACGGATGGGACACATAGGAAAAATAAAGTGCAAAGGGAGACCGCGCCCCTACAAGGCAAGGGGCTATGTATTGGTGGACCATTCACGCAGGTGATGCGCGGCCACGCCCATCGCCCCGCCCTGCCCCGCCTCGGCGAGGCGAGCGAGCGAGCACATGTGTTCTTCCATTCTTTCTTTCTCACACTTGTAAGGAAGCCAACAACATTCAAGTTTATACCTACACTGCCACTAGCAATGTGGTACTAAAGATGTGACAGACCTGCCTCACGAAGAAGCAGTTCCGTCTCCAGGATCATCATGGGTGGCATCACGCGCTGTGATGTCCGATATTTACAACATACAAATATAAGCATGATACAATGAACATAAGTACAATTCTCTTACATTCATCCAGATTACAATATTACATTAGAGTCTCATAAATCCAGAAGCAAATAAGTTTGGAAAATAAACTAATACAGTGGAAGAAATAAGATACAATCGCTCTCTCGGCGATACATCACGGGCCATCCAACAGAGACAGGTGTTCTGCCCTAAACACCTTGTCGGCATATCAACGACTCTACTCCTTTGGACCGCAACACTCCCAATTGTAGTGGCCTCCGTCCACGAACTGGTCATGGCAGTCGCCATCTCCATCTAAGACATCCTGCTCGACGGGGTCCTCTCGAAAACCACATAGAGCAAACCTCCGAGCAACTAGAGCTCGGTAAGACTGACCCATCAAAGTGACCATCTATAGCTGACTCCTAAAAATGCAAAGACCGAAGGGCAGGATAATTAAGCACTAAGTCAGCCTATAACTGGATCCTTACGTTCATCTTTTAGCAGTCCAATAAGTTCTAACAAGAATTAAATTTAATTTGCACTAAGCTAAAGCATTTCATGTTTCCCAAACAATATAATAAGCAATACAGCAAATTCATCATCATTAACAATTTACATTTCTCTTCTTACTACGTTCCGGTGAATGGGACGAGCGGTACTCGGTACTCGTGAGGGGCAGCGATTCGAATCGATTTACATCCTACAGGAGAAACCTGATTGCACGTCACATATGCGCTTCCTAGAAGTCGCATAAGACAACCTTTCCGAGCCAGCACTGTAGTATTAGTCGGGCCTAGCTCCCCGAGAAGGGTCCCTCACGCGATGCCATCCCGCACGTCATCTCGTGAGTAGAGTGCTCCCTCCTCTCCTTCGAATTCCTGTCTAGTAACCAAGGGAGTAGGGTATCTCTCTAACATACAGTAACCATCATTATATCGGTTTACGAGGCCCATTAACACCAGCATGCAAACAGTACGTTCAAACTTGTCCACATGGATGGGACACAACGCAGTCCTTGTGTGCACGAGACGGGGCTACCACCTTGAAGACTCTTACGAGTCCTTAACTTTCCACCTAAGTTGCCCGTCCGGCCTCCAATTTCCATTCTCATCTCAAACACTTAGCATCGTGTCCAAAAGTGATATCCCTAGAGTACGAGTGGTCTCCGTACCACTCGATCGATCATGACCCAAATTAAGCAAGCATCTACGTTGGGCTATCGAACATGGATAAACAGGATCCTATCTGCATGCTATGGTTTTCACCACAACTCGAATAAGCCTAATGCACAGTACAAGCCTACAAGCATGCAGTGATGAAATAAAAGACTTAAACATAAGCGGTTGTGCATCGGGGCTTGCCTTGAGCTTGACCCTAGACAGCTGGGTCACTTACTTCAGCAGCTTCGTCTCCTGCTCGTCGGTCACCGCATTCACCACCGCAGCTATATCATGCAATATTGATATTTAATTTGATGAAAACATGATTTAAATATTTTATGGAATACGTATGAATTTCATAAAAAATACGTAACTATTGAGTATAAAATAACTTGGGGTCTAGCGACGGTGAAATGATTTAATTGCAATTAACAATTTAATTTATTTCATCAACTCCCATGAAGCATTTAAATTATCATCCTATTTAAGTACTAAACAAGTATGGCTTAAAAGGAAATTAATCTAACTAATTCGCCTCGATCATGCCAATCTAAATGCACCATGAAATAGTCCAACAAATTTTGGTTTGCAATTTTTGGATGTCTAGATTAAAAGAGATGAATTTTCTAATTTTAAATGGATTTGTGCTTAATTTACAAAAAAGGCCATCGGGTCTTTAAATTAAATCCCCGTGCTCGGGGCCACACTGGGGATCACGAGTGTCCCAAATCTGGGGTGGCCATGGCCACACGGGATCACACTCGTGTGGCCCCGGTGGCACCATGGCTGGAGGCGGGCGGCGCACGGCGACGCGCCTTGCTGGAGGTGGACGGCAGCAGCCGAGCGGGGCACCGGTGCGACGTGCGTGCGATGGCGGACCGGATAGGGTGGTGGAGCGGCCAGGGAGCTCACGGTGGCATGGTCGACGGCGAGGATGTGGGCGGCGGAGCTCGGTAGGGTGGCGCGTGCTCGGATGAACGGCTCGGGCTGGGACTTGGTCCAAAAGCTTCACCGTGGCATCCGCTTCAACGGCATGGCTCCCATTGTGGACGAGTAGCCCGAGAAGTAGGCGCTCGACGGAGGGGCGGACACGGTGGTCGACGAGTGGCCGGGGAAAAGATGAATGCTGACCTCCTCATTGGAAAGAACAAGTGGCAAGGGGTTAGGGCGGTTCACAACAGCGATGCGCACCCACGAGAGCAAGAAAAAGGGACACCTGGATGGATGAATTTGACGGCAAGGTCGGAGTGTGCGGCAGCGGGGTTGCCGGGAAATGTCCCAAATGCCGTCGTTTCACTCCATGGTCCTTGGAGATGTTGTTGTGGGGGCAAGAGAGGTACAGGACGCAGCTTGGTGCGGACGGGCTCGACCCCGTGCGTCGCCCTAGGCCATCGGCAGGCAGGACCGACAGGACATATTCCGCGGCATCTTTTCTTTTTCCCCGAATTTCCAAGTGTGGTCGTTTCCAAAAAATGAAAAATCTAATTCAAGCCCTTTCCAAGATAAAAAATTAATGTGGGAAATTTTCTTGTGTAGATTAAATTATTAAAGTGACATGCACGTTGAGCTTGGCCCATATTCCTCCGAGTTAAATTATATTAATTCAAGGAAATGCTTAGAAGTTAATCTTGTCTGATTTATTTGGGGTATTAAAACTTAATAAAAACAGTGCCATTTGGGCCAGAATTTTCTTCGACATCTGCTACAACATATATTATTGGTGGGTCCCACTTGTGTTGTAGAAATTTGAGTTGTAGTTCAATTCAAAGTGAATTTAAATTATTCGCAGCCCAATTCATATTGCATGTCGGTGAAAATTCTTGGGAATGTGCTACGAGACCAGGGGAGAGTTTTAAAAATGCTAAATCGAATTTAACGTGACACGGGGTGTCACACTTATAGAATCCGTCACTCGTAATCTAATTTATACAGGTTCTTCCGGTCCTACAATTATAGTATTATTGAGTATCGAAAATCAAAGCAACTACATTTAATTTGATTTATATGATGAAAATCAAGTGACATTTCTTTTATTTTATTGGAATAAGAACTCCATCCTGTTGTAGCATCAACGATGAGGCCAAGTTTATTGCGATACACATGGATTTCCTTACACTACTATAATTTCGCTCTATGGCGACGGGCTAAAAAGTGCCTCGGTGGCGGATGTAATAAACACCACCGAGGTCCTGTCATTAATTACAAGAAAAATTAGTCGCCGCCCTAGGGCCGCGACTGCCCGCCGGGGCGGATTAGCCTAATAAGGCGCCGGTGGCGGTCTAGGGACCGCGATCGGCGCCGTTAAACCACTAACAGAATAAGGCGGGCCCCTAGCAGGACCCGCCCTAGACGCCGCCGCCTGTGTGCCGTTCTCGTCCCGCCACCGCACGCCATTCCATCCCGCCGCTTCACGCCACCCGTGCTACGGCACGCGGATGTGGAGGAGCCGCCTCCCGTGCTGCAGCTACCGCCGCTAGATCCACCTCGAGAGGAGGACCCACCGCTAGATCCGCCGCCGGGGGACCGGGAGGAGCATGAGTCGACGCCGCCATGGGAGGAGCCGGAGGAGGATGAGTCGCCGGTGCTGCCTTCTTCGCGCCGCCGCTAGAGGGCCCCTGCGGCGGGGGAGCAGGAGGCGGCGAAGTCGCCGGTGCGGGGAGCTCGGCGAGGCGTTGGCGAGGACCAACGCTCGCTGGCCCTAGGAGCGCCGGTTGCTCCTAAAGCGGTCCAAGCGGCGGCGACCCATGCCGGAGGTGGAGGAGGAGCGGGGGAAGGAGAGAGAGAGAGAGAGAGAGAGAAGAGGCGACGCCGCCACCGACGAAAACCAAACCCTAGGTTGCGGTGCGGCGCGCGCGGATAAGGTGGTGGTGTGGCGCTGCACCCTCCGCCTATTTATAGGACGGGGCGGTCGTATGCGGAGGGCCTCACTCGTCGGACCCGCAGCTAAATGGGCTACGGGCGATAGCTACGGGCTCGACAGAGTCCGCGACTAACGCGGCCCCGTTAGCCGCGGGCGTGTGGCCAGCGTAACCGCGGAGCTTAGGTGTCCGCGACTAAGTTAGTCGCGGACAACCGGATGCACCCTCGAAGGACCGCCGCCGTGGCAAAAATGGCGTCCGCCGCTATAGATCTTTATTCTAGAAGTGGTAGAACTCACGAAATTCCAATGGAGATTGGTTCCTTTATTTCCATTTAGTAATAGAGTAGTTCTATTTGCAAAATTGGTAGCAACAAAATTAAAGCGATGATTTGGTTTATTGTAAGAATTTTTATAATTTCCCTATATGATCAACCTGCAGACCTACAAAAAGTCATACTTAGTAAATATAAGATATAAGACGTTGCACAAAAAAAATTGGAATGACATCTTTTAATAGCAAAGTGTAACCCAAAAAATATTGATATGCATAAGCACTTTAGAAACTTCTGCTTTGTATGTTCACTCTTACCACAACAAGAAACATTGCCTGTAGTGTCGGGCCAAAGCCCACTACAGCGGCGGGTATCATAGCCTGCCGCAACGACTCCGCAGCTAAAAATCATAGTGAATAGCGATAGAAAAATCGTGATCCACCGTTAGAAACAAGAGCAGTAATGGCGGGTGGCATCTTCACCCACCGCTACCATTCACACAAGAAAACAAAGAAAAAGGCCATTCGGGCCTGGGTGGAGGCTTGGGCCACGCACCGTTGGCCCGGTCAGCGACTTCCACGCCACCGCCGGAGGAAGCCAGATTTGTGCCGAAGGAGGCCAGATGCACCCCGAGCCCTGCCCCTGGGAGGTGGGGACGAGGACTCGTCGCCGGATCCACCCGGAGTGCCACCGCATGGAGGTGGGAGGAGGGGCGCCACCGGCCCAGCCGCCGCCGTTGAATCCGCCCCAAGCTCCACCACTTGGAGGTGGGGAGGAGGGGTGCCGGACCTGCTGCCCCGGCCGCCACCTCCGGATCCGCCCCGTGCTCTACCGCGTGGGGGAAGGGGATTGGGCCGCGCTGCACCGGGGAACGAGGGCTCCGTTGCTGCCACGTTGGCCGGGATGGGGTGGCGATGGTGGATCCAACCAGTGAGTTTTTTTTGACTCCGCCCGTCTGGAGAGAGAGAGAGAGAGAGAGAGAGAGAGAGAGAGAGAGAGAGAGAGAGAGAGAGAGAGAGAGAGAGGGAGGTGGGGGTGGCGGCTGGTAATGCGTGGGAGTGGAGGCGTCGGAAAGTGGGAATGGGAGCTTTTTATATTTTGGTGCAAGCTATGGTTTGGTGTGGGTGTAGGTTGGATGTGGTCCCAGGAAGCTCTAGGACAAAGAAGCCATCGACACAACCTCACCGTTTGTGCCCACGACGCCGACAAACCTCCACCTCCATCCACCGCTTAAGGCTTGACCGCTCGAGGCTCCGACCCTTGTCGGTTTTGGTAGTCCTAACTCCTAATTACACCCACTTCAATTGATTTAAGCATGATGTTTTCAGTCTGTCGGTTGTACACTTTTTCCTTATGGGCCTTTTGATTTGACATTTTATAGTTTTTTATTTAGGAGACAAGGCACATGCGGCACAGTCCATAGGCCTTTTCTCTAAAAAATGTGAATCACTAAAAAACCTTACCTGATTCGAAAAGAGAATAATTTGACATAACACATTTTGATGTTTGTTAGTTGTGAGGCTGGTATATATCTCTCTGTCACATTTTGTATATATCTCTATTACATTTTTAAAACAACTAAAGTGAACCTGCAGAATATTTTATATGTTAAGGTAGAGTAATTATTGGATGAGAAAATATTGCACATTTATGATCCATCATGTGGAACAAAATTTGTTCTTTTGAGGAGAAATAAAAAATTCTTTAGTGAATGTGGAACATTGTTGTTTTTCATTTGAATATTTCGTGAATAAAATAGAAGTGATTAATCTAGTTGGTTGAATTGACATCTATTTGCAGAAAATTTTTAGCTAAACAATTAGATGTCAAAAGGGAAGGTACAAAAGTGAGTTTATAGAGTTCAAAAAGAGGCCGGATTGACTGACAATTAGCAAGACCCATTCTCTAAAGTGGCGCCACTAAGCAATAACCTTTCCTCGGTGCTATCATGGACCAACATTTGCTATTCTTCGATTTACAATACTTGACACCGAGTCAACTATATTTTTAGTATCATAATCCAATATCGTATCCCACATCAATTCCTAGCTAGGTCACAGGCTTTATACTTTATCTAAAATATAATTTCTTACAAATTATCTAAAATATATTAAATGTTTAATTATGGGATTAGATATTTCTCTAATGCTAGAATTGTTGTTTCCTATTTTTATCCTCTTACTTTTGCAGCATGGGTGCAATTATACGAACACACAGATAATAATGACAACACTGATTTTGAGAACATGGTCTATGAAAAGGGTTGACAACAAATTACATCATCAAACAGATCATTGCACTGCATCGTCAATTCGTCGCAGGCTCGAATATCAACTCATAGAAACTGCCTACTGTTCTGTAATCTTGACAACCAGAGGACGCCCATCTAAATACTGCATGAATAAGAAATATATTGTGAATACACATGTTATAACACAGGCACGAGTGACCAAGCATTTTAATGAGGCAACAAAGTAACGGATCCACATACCTGTCCTTGGAACTTGGCTATAGCCTGGGACGGTTCATCGTCCACTGCACTTGCCATAGTTACGAACCCAAACCCTCTAGAATGCTTTGTTTTGCTATCCACGATGACTTTTGCATCAGTGACCTTACCGTGCTTGCTGAAGAATTGTCGTAGCCGATTGTTATCTACCTTCCGTGGCAAATTACCCACATAAATCGTGAAATTAGACCCTGATTGTTCTTGCGTGTGTCCCGTTGATGGTTGAAACTTTTGCCTGATTTCCTGCACGCAGATGAACAATGGAATTAATACACATGTCAAGAGGGCATACCGTCTACCAAATTGTTCAGATGTAGTACATTAACTTGCCAATTAGCCAAAGCTGCACATTGGAGGTGACAAATGATGGCATTGTATATATCAGGAATTTGCATTTTGTTACCTCGTTTGAAGCAATGGAAGGTTTGGGCGTGAGCCACATGCAAGTGTTGTCGCTCCACTGAGCAGGCAGCTGCTCTACCAACTCCAACCTCTCATCATGTAAGCTGTACTTGTACACACGGCACCGCTTAGTCGGCAACTTGCTCCATACCCCGCTGTAGAGGGCTCTCCTGTCAACGAAGTAAGCACAGCCGCCTTCACCGAACGGAGCGGCATCCACAGCAAAGCTTCCCTGCCTCCCGAGAAAAAACATGCGGTCGGCAAAGCTCCGGGTATCCCTCTTCACCCAGCATGGCAGACCGCCTTCGTACTGCAGCACGTATACCGACATCACCAGCGCATCAGGCAGGCTGCTTAGGTCACCGGCACGTCCCTTCGAAACAGAATTGTAGTACTCGCTGTCAGTCTTCACTTGAACGAATACCCAGAGAAGCTCGTCGCGCGACTCTACGAGATAGCTAGACTGAAATTTCTTTCGGTTCCAGTTGAGGCGGCCAGACATTACGCCCTGAACAGAGAAGATCTTCCACTCATTCGAACACCACCCACCTCTCCGGCAGCATTGTACAATTGTGCCACGATGATATGCGATGCTCCAGCAGTCCATCTGGCTGATAGAGACGTATAGATCGTACCTTTGCACCAGGGTCCAATTTGTGTCACCGGGATGCAGAAGCGCAATGTAAATTGGCACATTTGATGATGTATCAACGGTGCCCAAGGCGTAAACAAACACGGTGCCGTCGCCAGATACCACGCCGGTTGCACGCTTCACCCATCGCTTCATCTCGTCTGGGTAGGGAGGCAGCGCAATAGAAGATGCAAACCCGGCGAGAGGTTCGACAATGCCGCCACTGGACTCACCGGACAAGAGGCAGCAGGCGGCTGCACCATGGTCAGCACTGATCAGCCATCCCCGGTCCCTAATCGTATAGTGCGCTGGAGGTCATGCAGCGGCTGGACTTGGAGGAGAAGATGCAGCGAGCTTTGCGGTGGCCGGTGCCGTCGCTCCTAGCGAGGAGCCATGGCAGTAACGGTGGGTGGCAAGATGCTGCCCGAAGCATGTCGCGCCAGGACTTGCAGACGGCGTGGAACCGGACGAAGTCAGTCGGGGCGTGGACGCGATGCGAGATGTCACCAAGGAGATCGGAGGGGAGGTCAGGCCAGCGCGAGGATGCCGCATTCGCCGTGGCCGTAGACATAATCGGGAGGCCGGTCAGATCCAAGGCGAATTTTGTCCGGTCCCTTGTAGGTACAACCTCTCTACTAGACAGACACGTGTTCTGAATGGTTAATATTAACTTATGTGCTTTTCTGGATGGCGGTCCAGCTCAACGAATTAGCTAGAAAGTCGAATATGGGAACTCGCACCTTGGAACTTGCGGGTAAGGTCGGTACGCGTGCAGGAATAAAATTTTTGACTAATACGGCTTTCTCGCTGTCAACATTTAATCTCTCTCCTAAAATGCTAAATCCTAAAATATTTTGTCAAACAATTACTGAATAAGAAGATAACTTTAAACTTGATCCATAGTTTTATATATCTATATCTATTTTTTCAATAAGAAGAATATTCAAAAGGTATAAAAAGTCAACAAATGCTTATATTTTGAAACAAAGTACATATTGCAATTAACTTTATTGAGGTGCCGCTTAGGTGAAAATATGAAAAAACAAAAGAAATACAACAACAACAACAATATAAATATGTCTTGGTCATTGACAATATAAAAGAAAAAAGTATCAAGAGAGCAACAGTATAACATATATTGATAACTAACTATACAATATGTTGAGATGAAATTGTGCACGATCGCCGCAAAGGGGCAAAAATATATATGTAAAAGGTAGTACAAATACAGTGACAATATAAAATGTATTAGTCACTGACTATAACATATAGTAGTCAAGTTGCGTATGGTCGCTGCAAAACGATAAAAAATGTGATAAAATAGAACTATAAATATAGGATACAAATCAACTTTTGAATGTGCACCAAAAATAACAAATCTATTGAGAACAAATCTTGCACCGAAAATAACAAAATGAATCAAGAACACTGGCGTGCCTTCCTTTCGTCCCTAGCAAGAGGAGTATCAATATGAATAGAAGACCATAAAAAGATGGAAAAGATCTGAACTTCTCTGCAAAGGTGCACACCTTTTTAGGTTTCCTTTGACAAAGTAACTAATGGCAATAATAGGAGGCATCCACGTCAGCTCCACGTTGACATGGTTTAGACTGATAATTAAAAGATCGGTGGACATCAACGTGGCACGCGAATCTAAAAGCTACCAATCCAACGGTTGGTTAAGGGATCCTTCTCGAATACATGGGAGGCAGGCCATCAAAGCAATACATGAATACTAGCGGAAGCGACGAACTAAGAACAAATTGTTGCAAATGAGAAACTTCGAACATGAACGGTAGCGAAGTCTCCGTGATTGGAACTCCATATCCGAGAGGCGACTTGAGTGTAGGCAGGACTTCACTCCTCTCTATCGGCACCGTCGAACGGCTCCGGTGGGTCAACGGCGTTTGAAAGCAAAGTATAAATTGTGAGTGCATACAGTACTAAGCAAGCTTCTCTACCTAGCAACAATGTGGTGCGTGCAAGGATATAGCAAGGGATAAGGCAAAGGCTCATAGCACTATAGCAATTACGTAAGTCCATGTGAGTCCAGTTTTATTAAGTCAAATTTTATAAGTGGCCTCACAGGAATCAACACATTCTTGCAAGGGTCAACTTTTAGTCCAACACACCTTCACTGGAACCACAGCTCGAAGCCGGAAGTAAAACACATATCGGACACTATACCACGGTACGGAATAGGCGACCTATGGTGAGTCGGTAAAAGCGCCTTTAGAGACTTACGGTTTGTCGCTAAAGAGCTTTACCGACCTATGCGGTCGGTCGGTACAAGCTGTGTCGGTAAAACTATTACCGACCGACTTGTTTTTAGCGACCGACTTTGGGTTGGTGTTGATAAATCTTTACCGACCGACCGTTCATCGGTACATGAGGAATTACCGACCAACAGTCCATTGCAACAAGTACTATAATCAAATAACAAAACAGGGTAATATAAACTAATCTCATCATTAAAAATAAATCACAAAATAATTATTCATCAATATGTGTTTGCACAACACTCACAAGAAACAAAAATATATACTTGGACAATCATCGACGTTCAAAACCATTGATCAAAATTAATCCAATGACACACATAGGCGCTAAAGGCGCTTTTACCGACTCACCGTAGGTCGCCTATTCTGTACCGTGGTATAGTGTGTGTGATGTTCCATGGACTATATCGAGTGGTGTTTTATATTAAAGATATAATTACATTATTGACTTATGATGACATGTAGTGGACTAGTGGTGATGCAAGGGATCATACAACTTGACTTTCACTTTTCACGCTGGATGATCCTTTTCCATAATACACTCTACTGTACTCACACCTACAATTAAGGATGTATCGAGGCTGAATTGTTGGAAAGGATGAAAAATGATTTCATCTCTAGGATAGAAATATGATGTTCACATGCAGAACCAAAAAATTGACCTAAAAGTAGTGACCATCATCTCTTTCTTGGCTTTAGTTGCTTGATGTGGGTTTGTCAATGGCAAACATCATTGGTTTGTATCTAATCAAGTGTCCTCACCAGGCCACAATATTGCCTCCATGCTGGTCGCCTTTGCTCATCGCTGTGCCCGTGAACCCATCAGACGTTGACTCATTTGTGTTATTCAAGATTTATCCATAACAAATGTCTACCTAACAAATAGGTGTTTCCTATTTCAATTAATCCAAACTACTATTTATTAATTCAATACATTTTTTAATTTGAGTCAGGACTCATATGTGTGACGCAACATTAGTCTATAACAAAATTATCTCCTAAACAAAAAGAGAATTAATTTAACAGCATGGAGACAAATATTGAGGCAGATTGGAGTGGGTGATCAGATTCTTTCCTATTTTATTAATCCGAATACATATTTTTTAAGTTTAAAAATTTGTTAATTTGGAGTTAAATATACATTTATTAAATACTTTCAACGAGAAGTAATTATGAAGAAAGAAAAGAAAAAGAAACTTCCATGAGCCAAAAGAAAAGGAGAAATACTTCCAACGTGTAGAATCCATAGTAATAAAGTAATTAAGAAGACTAAGTATAGTGCACGTGCGACATGCACATGTTATATTTACTACATTCATACATAGAAGAAATACATGTTTGAAATTAAATTTTCCCATAAAACTATTAGGCATATTTTCCCATAAGAAGTATCTTTGTTTTAATTTTTACAAGAATTATTGCATCACATAAAATTATTAGACATATTTTTTTATAATAATCATCGCTTGGTGTAAAGTACATTTAGTGGATCAAATACAAATTCTCTACGTAGACATTAAACATGACAACAAGGACATGATCATAATTCATAAGTGCATCTACGGTGTTACAAGTAGTATTAAAATAAAACTTAGGGAGTGTTTCCTTTGAACATAAATTAGAGAAGATTATACAATTAATATTCTCTCCAGATTATAAGTAGAAAAGATACCCACAATATTTAGGAGCAGCAAACAAACTTATCTAAAGCCTCATTTGGTGTTCTTCTGTAGTGAAAACACCTGGCGACTTTTACAACCACCCAAAGCAGCTCCACTACACCAGAAAAGTTTACTCCTGACAGGTGAAACCGTCAGGAAAGGTCCAAAAACCGACAGGGAGGGTCACTCGTGACGGTCACCGTCAGGAATACACCGTCAGGGACCAAGTGTCAGGGAAAGTTGGGCAACCCTGACGGCAGCCCGTCACAGACCTTTTCCTGACGGCAATTCCTGCCACGAAAGAGCTTCCACGTCGGTGTGAAAAACACCCGTCAGGACAAGGTCTCACCTCATATATTTTGCAAATTAATGATTCAATCACATTCCTATAATTTGTAGGAGCTCATTTAACTCAGATTCATCAGCACAAGTCAAAAACTTTATTCACACATTCTGCAGTTTGGGCAAAATAAGATCTTACATCATTTACATCCTAGATCAAAATAGCTAACATTAAGCAACTATGATGCTAGTTCCTAAAACCACTAGAGCAATACATGGCAAATGGCACAACTGTAACAAATTCATTCAGGCACATCGAACTTGCAGTCTTCCAAACATCCTGTCAACTTCCAGATTTCCACCAACTGAAGAATAAATGGACGCAACTGTTGTCGATCGTTGAAGCATAAGAGATCCATATCAAAGCCATCTATACATACAAAAAAAAGGATTGTAAAAACCAAGCAAATTGCAAAGCTCTTGTGCTCCATAAAAAAAACCCACTGGAACTTACGGTAGATGTTTCTTCTTCTGAAGACACAACCGGATAAGGCTCCACTGAGGCTTCAATTCGTGGACAGCTGCCGCCTCCCTTGCTGCGGAATCGCAAAACAGGAAGTCCCCATTCAATTAGTGATGAGCCACGAATGCTCAGTGCTAGCAATGAAAGGATTAGGGAAAAATAAATCAGGCACCTCGGCGTGACGGGTGTGCAGGGATGGAGCCGCGGACACGGTGGCGAGGCCTGTGAGGTTTCACCGGGGTTCGCGCCCCGTCGCCGCACACGTCCGAGCGATCTGGCTGTTCTTGACTCAGGTGCCTGGCTGCTCGGATAGATCTTGCGAGGAGGGAAGATGCAGCACGCGAGAAGCCATGGCTGATAGATTCAGCGAGCACGGCGGCAAGGGAGAGGAAGGAGAGGGGCGCAAGAGGAGGCGTTCCGAGATGGCGACGGGGAGGACCAGGAGAGCCGGCGGAGATGTGGAGAGTACGATGGATTTGAGGAAAGTCACGGGCGTCGTCGGTGGGAATATTTTTTATTTGCCGCCGGACGCTTCCAAAAGTCCGCGCTCAATTTTTTCACCGGGTTGCGCTGTGGGTCTCTGCTGTGTGGGCCAGCACGTGCCGATGCGGAAAGGTGGGTCGCTTCTACCCCAAACCCAACGCGAGAGATGCGGACGCCAGGGAAGTTCGGGCGCCCCTGACGCTAGCTAGCAACCCGACGGGAAAAAATTGATCTGTGGTAGTGCTCGTCGCGTGATTCTACCAGATGGCTTGGTACAAGTACCTTATTCAGTTCGTCGTCTTCCCACAAATACCTCCACTGGCAATGTTCTGCAGTGCCTTGGACCTTTTCCGTCGACATAATATGATCTTGCCTTTACGATATGCGAGACAGCGATACCGGTAACGGACGAACACGTTGCTCCTCTGTACCAACGTCCACTCCGTGGAGCCAGGTTGCCGAAGGGCCATGTCAAAGCCCAAAATGTTGTCCCAGCTGTAAGATCCGAAGGCATAGAGCACTAATGTCCCATCGCTTGAGGTAACGCCCGTTGCGAGCTCCTCCCACTCCTTGATCTTAAGATCAGCGAAGTGAGGAAGGGTGTGGAAGCAGCTGATCCGGTGAAAGGATCAACGTTAACAGGGCCACTTGATGCTGAATCTGAAGATGTTTGGAGCCAACAGGTGGCTTTGCCGTCGTCGGAGCTGATCACCCATCTCCGGTCTGGAACACAATGAGGTTTGATGATTTCGAGGACAAGACGCAGCGGGCCTTCCTGTGGTCCGTGACGTCCGGCGATGAGACGAGCCACGGCAGGAGCGCCGGGCGGCGACGCGGCGGCGGAAGCGTGTCGCGCCAGGGCTTGTACATGGCGTGGAAGTGGACGTAGTCGGTGGCGGCGAAGAGGCGGCCCGAGATGTCGCGGAGGAGATCCGGAGGGAGGTCCTGCCATGACGAGTGTTGAGGCGGCATCTGGAGTAGGTATGGCAATATTGATAATGCAATAATGTTTGCACCATTTTATTGTTAATATATTTAGCATTTTTATAGACAATTACATGTAGGATTTGAAAATTTTTAAATATCTATTTATTTTTTAAAAAATTAATTAGTAAAAAGTATGTTTTATTAATATATTTATCATTTTTTGGCAATTCAAGTACAATAAATAACAAAAAGAAAATGAAAAAACTAACCTAACAAAAGAGTTTGCTAGATCTAATTTTAAAAACAGTCAAATGAGAAAACAATCAAAGTTCTAATTGCTTTCTTTTCCCTATCACCACCACTCTCTTCAAGAAATAACTACTCCGTCCATCCTAGAATAATTGCTGTTTTTGACTTTTTTGTCAATTCAAAGTATCTCTATAAAACAAGTTTTGAAAATAAATAATATGTCGAGTGGCCTATTATATTAAATATATATTATTGACTTATCTTGACATGTAGTGGTGATGCAAGGGATCTTACAACTTGATTTACACATCTCGTGCTAGATGATCCTTTTCCACATTGCACTCTTCTAAGGATGTATCGAGGCTGTATTGTTGGAAAAGATGAAAAATGATTTCATCTCTTGGGTAGAATACGAAGTTCACATGCAGACTCGAAAAACTGACCTAAAAGTTGTGAGTATCATCTCTTTCTTCGCTTTAGTTGCTCGATGTGGGTTTGTCAATGGTAAATCTCATTGGTTTGTATGTGATCAAGTGTCGTCGCCAGGCTACAATATTGCCTACATGCTGGTCGCCTATTAGATGTTGACTCATTTGTGTGATTCAACATTAATCAGTAACGAAATTGTCTACCTAACCAATATGTATTTGGTGTTATTTCCTATTTTAATTAATAAAAATTACTATTTATTAATTTAATAAACATTAGTCTGTCATAAAATTGTCTCCCAAACAAAAGAGAATTAATTCAACAACATGGAGCCAAATATTGAGGCAGATTCGAGTGGGTGGAGAGATCAAATTCTTTCTATTTTATTTTCAAATTAATCCAAATATATATTTTTTATTAAGCTTAAGTATTTGTTAACTGGAGTCAAATATAAATTATTAAATACTTCCAACATGAAAAGTCCATAATAATAAATAGTTAAGAAGAAAGAAAAGAAAAAGAAACTTCCCTGAGACAAAAAAGGAAATACTTTCAACGTTTAAGAAGAAAGAAAAGAAAAAACTTCCATGAGACAAAAAAAATGCTTCCAACGTGCAGAGTCCATAGTAATAGTAACTAATTAAGAAGGAAAAAAACTTGCATGAGGTAAAAAGAAAAGAACTTCAAAACTGAAGAGTCTCTGTATTAGGTAATTAATTAATCCAAATTACTATTATTAAATTAATACATTTATTAATTTGAGTCAGGACTCATATGTATGATGCAACATTAGTCTATACAAAATTGTCTCCTAAACAAAAAGAGTATTAATTCAACTGCATGGAGCCAAATATTGAGGCAGGGTGGGTGGAGAGATCATATTCATTCGTATTTTGTTAATCTGAATATATATTTTTGTTTAATTATTTGCTAATTGGAGTCAGATAGGGACTAATAGCGACTATGGCATCCCTGTGCCGACAGTATTTGCCGAGGCTGGAGCTTCCCTGTGCCCCCGGCCTGTGCCCATCTGTGTGCCGAGGATAAGTGGAGCGTATCGGTGGAAGCCCCCAAAAAGGTCAGACCCACTTCAGTTTCTAACTTCTCCCTAATGTCTTGAGGAAACGACACCTTAATCGAACTCCTGAACAAAATCCAAATCAATCTCAATGTGTTTGGTACATTGATGTTGCACGGGACATGTGGAGAGATAAACCGGCAAAGGTGGCACGTCTGAACGGGACACAAGCACTATAAGAATCTTGCATTGTAGCCACACCTCCCAAACCAGCGTAGCTACAACATGTAAAATGGGCCGCGGCTAAAGATCTAAAATATTTAGGGGTTCACAACATGACTGCCCTGCCCTATTGAGTACCTCTATTTAGGGGCGGCCCAGGTTGTAAACCAACCCTAAAAATCGACTTTTAGGAATTGTTCGAAACATGGGCTGCTCAGAAAAAAAAACCCGCCCCCATCCCTCCCCCTCTCCTGGTCTGCGCCCCCTTCCCTTCCCTCCTCCGGACCTCCCCACGCCTCTCCTCCCTTATGCGGAGGCTGCCACGACCTCCCCTGCCTCTTCCGGTCGTCGCTGCCCCACTCCCCTCCTTCCTTCGGTCACCGCCCCCTCCCCTACCTCCTCCGACGGCGCACATAGCAGGCGAAGCGACCGCCTCTCTTCGACGGGCACACGATGTCCAATCGACCAGGGTTCCATAGATTCCGAGGTAACCATATCAACCAGGTTTTGTAAAAATCGGCCACAATCTCAAAAAGCTCGGATACAGCGGTGCTGGTGGCCGTGGCTTTGGATACGGATGGTATTTTTATGGGAGCATTGGCTGGTGTGTCATGAAAAGAATTATGGATGCTGAAACAGAAGAAGCCTTTTGGCATGTATAGCAGGAGGCTTGTCGTTGCCAAGCCATCTGCATTGCGAAGTTTATATTGGTGAATGGCGACAGACTGCTTGAACAAAGTCAAGAAAATTCAGGAGGCTGGTATGGCCAGGTCATTCGTGAAATACAGGTGACCAGAAGAAGTTTTCAATATGCTGAGGTTGCGAATGAAGGAAGAAGATTGAACATATGCATTGGCGAAGAGCACAATCGATCATACTTAGTCAATGCATGTGTGGATCCTAACACCCTCAGCGGGATGTTCGTGAAACACATGTTTTTATATATAATCTCAGCTAGATCAAACGAAATGGTCTGTCCATAGCAGTTTGTGTTGCACATTAAACCGACTCCTCTAAATAGATTGAATTTCCTAGAGTTAAAAGCCTCAAAATCAACATGAGTTCTTACTGATGAGTACAAGTAGGAGAAAATAATCTAGCAATCAATCGTATAGATACATTTAGAAGTTGAAACAAAAATCAAAGGAAAAGAGAATCATATTGGCCACTGGATAGTCACAGCCTGACGAACGTTGTGCTTTGTATCTCTATCTGTTGTTGCTCCTGGCTGATCTGTGCCAGATCAAACGTGCTTCCTGAGCTTTGCAGCATATTACTCATTGTCGTGTTATAATCAGAGTCGAGTGAATGCCAGTCCACAGGCGGCCATACAAATGCCGGTCTCTCCAGAGGCACGTCCGGCGGCGGTGCTAACTTGTTGATGACCTGCACTGCCTGCGCCATGCTCGGACGATTAGATGGGTTGGGGTTTGTGCACGCCAAGCCAAGGAGGAGCAGACGTGTGACCTCATCGTCAGCTTGGAGCTGCTGGTCCCTGGAGGTTATATCACTATCCACAGTGTCCAGCAGTTCCCCCTCCCCATATAAACGCCAGACCCAATCAGAGATGTGGACGTCGTCAGGTGGGACGTCCCTATTCTTCTTTCCCGTAACCACCTCCAGGATGAGCACCCCAAACGCATAGATGTCAGTCTGGCGTGTGGCCTTGTGGTTCATAGCATACTCTGGTGCTATATAACCCCAGGTGCCGGCGACACCAGTGACAGAGCTTCTGTCCTCAGCTACCGTGCAAGCGATACCAAAATCTCCGAGACGGGCACGAAAGGTTGAGTCCAGCATGATGTTGCTTGCCTTGATGTCACGGTGCAACACCGTCGGCTCATGCTCATGGTGGACGTAGTGCAGGCCGGTGGCTACATCCCTCACGATACTATATCGTGTCTGCCATTGCCGAATAGATTTGCCTTCCTGCTCCTGCTCCATGTCCCCATTGCTGATGACTTTCCTGAAGAGATGTTGATCCAAGCTACCATTGGCCATGTACTCGTAGATAAGTAGGGGCTCACCTCTGCTGTACGACCATCCTGAATTTTACAGACAAATGCAAGATACGGTGATTAAATTGATTAATTTTGTAGACGAATGCTAGTAAGGAATTTAGCCATCTACCTTACTCAAGTTTACTCCGGCGGTCCGGCACCTAAATTTGGATACCTTACTCAAGTTTACTCACCTAGTTCTTTCTAAGTAGGTCGAGTCATTGAAAGAAGTGTGGGTACATAACTTTCCTTCTTATACATTCAGATCTAGAGTTTTTGTAGAATACAATAGATTGTCGCAAGCACCGCACACACATAGGAAAAATAAAGGTGTTAGAGTATATTTGGTAGTCTATAGATTGTATCGTAGATTTTCATATGTATCCGGGAGGTGTCTTGACTCCCAAGTCTTATACTCCATATATACTGGCCGATGGCCTAGCAATACAATCATCTCATTACACCAATTCTATTCTCCTACAAAAGGAAACATGAGATATGCACGGTATTTGTTGCTTCTCAAATCTCAATTGGAATCTGAATAGGCATTAGTGATGCAGTACTTAGAGCAGGGCTAATAAAATCGCCGGCTGCTGGGGATTCACGGTGCCCAGCTCATTAGTCGCCTGCTGTAGCACCACGATTCAACTAGCTACTAATTGAATATTTAATTGCTAACTTTTTGCATGCACCCAACGTTTATTGGTCAGAGGCAACAACGTTCTTGGGCTTCTGCTTTGGGCTAGCGACTCGTGAGTCACCCTCTCGTTTCTCTCTCTATGTTTCTCTCTCATCCACCTTGGATTTTTCCGACGTGGATGTTTATTTCGCCTGCTGAGTCAGAACCATAATTCTTGCTCTTAGCTACGGATCTTGCTAACAATCAAGCCAGGAGATCGAATTGCACATCACATGGTGGCCCCAAGCGTGTTGCAGAGCTACACGCGAAGTGGATTCTTTATCATTTCTCTCTCTACATTGTTCTCCACAACAGCACCAACACATTTGGTCGAAAATAAAACAACAGCACCAAAGCAGAACTGCTGCTTCCACTCAACACAAAAATTGGCGCGAGAACAATTGAACGGAAGCGAGCAGCACACACCAGCTTATGTTTTCATGGAAGTTTCAAGAGTTCAGACCACTTGGTTACTTTCTTGTGAAATTGAGCAAAAGAACCCAATCATATAGATTTTTTCCCTCGAGCTTTCCTATGAACCAAATGCTTGCAAAGGAAAAAAAACTTAGGCTTATGAATCCTACAAAATTCCTATATAAATATAAGATTGCATTTCAAACTCATGGTGCTTGAAAATAGTGGAACAGTATTACTAAAGGTGAATGGAATTGATGGATATTAGTGTCCAAGATATTTATATGCATTCTCGGTATTAATTAATTGTGGATTAGTGATAATTATGTGTACTAGTACTAGATAAATAATTTTAGTAAAATTGTTTGCGTGGCTGGCGATTGTTGTTGGATCGGTATTGGTATTTGTAACATTGTCCGACCATTGGTCGGTATTTCTTTAGGAGTAACAACCGAGGTGGGTTGGTAAAAAGTTGTTGTTCAGTAACTATGGTGAGTAGCTCAAATTAAAGGCCTTTTACCGACTGATCTTGGGTTGGTAAATCCATACCGTGGTATAGTGTAAAGAGACATCCCTATCCAACAGCGCTACCAACAAATCCACAGCAATGCTCATGGTGCTTGTTGCAAAATCATTACGAGCAGGAGCAATTGTGAATTTTATACGAAATGTAAAATGACCATGTCCCCCATCCCACCCCCATCATCTATAAATTCAAACTAATTTGGCTGCTGATTAAGGTCTAGAAATGTATGCAGAATGATTTCAGATAAAAGATATTGCAGATATAGATAATAGGTGGAGAAGTAAAGATGTCCTCACCGATGAGGGGGACGACATTCTTGTGGCGTAGACGATTGATAATGCTGACCTCGGCAAGGAAGTCCTCGTAGCGCCGTTCCTCAAGTTCCTGTGTAAATTTCTTTACAGCAACGTCCATCGGTGGTGTGGTTGTGGTGGTCTTTCTGGAAGCAGCAACAGGAAGCCTGCATCTGTAGACGGAGCTAAACCCACCTTTCCCTAGCTTCATCGTTTCGTGGAAGTTGCCGGTGGCCTTTCTGATGTCGGCGAAGTCAACCTGAGTGGGCACCCCGGGGAGGCGCTGCATGATCTTGGCCAACCTGTCCTGCTCCTTCTTCCACCTCCTCTGCTTGGACCTGAAGTAGCATGCTACGGCAATGGCCACCACGATAGCAGCAGGCACTGATCCTATAACTGAAAACAGAATCACCCTGCGCCTGACATATTTGTAGGAGTAGATGGACAAAACACCGGAGAGGTCTTGGACATTGGTGTTCCAAGTGTGGATCTTCACCAGCTGTCCCGCGGAGGAGAACAAGCCGAAATAGGCGACCTGGAAACCCTCATATCTGTAGCTGACTTTCTTCCTGACGGCGACGGCCTTGTCCGGCTTTCGTTTGCCGTCACCGGCGTCCACGAAGACCGACAAGCGGTGCTTGTAACTGTCGTAGTCAATCCACACGGTGTAGGTGTCCACAGGATCACCAGCAGGCTCGATGGTAGTAACTTGTGCCACCACAAGGCCATCCTCAGGTAGCTTTCCGATCCCGACGGAGACGTTTCCACCGCCCTGCAAGGGGGCTGTCCCATTTACGGGCTTGGATGCTTTGCTCCATCCTCGCTTGCCAAGCATACGCAGTTCTGCGAGTGCGAGGAGGATGTTTGAGCTTGCAACATCATCTCCCTCACTCCAGCCGGGCACGAGGACGAAGGCCAGGCCCCTGGCATTCTCCTTAATCGTCTGGTTCCACGACGGCTGGTACAAGCTCATCGTGAACGAGACGGCGAAGGATGCCTCGCCGACGTAAAGGCGCTCCTTCCCCGTCTCGAAATACCCGCTGATGGCCACCGGTTGAGGGATGCGCAGCATCGCTCGAGTGTCGCCCATGTCGGCGAGCTTGCGCCGGGCAACATCCTTCTGTAAACCTGACTCTGTGACGATCGTGTAAGTGTCGAGTGTATCCAAGCGCAAGCTGTAGGCGGCGTTGTCCCACAGCAGAGGCTGCTCGATCGTGTTGCATTTACATGGTTTAGAGTAGGGGCGGGGAACTAGATCTAGGAAGAGGAGGATAAGGACGAGGGATACGATGCAGAAGCACCCTACAGCTGGCTTAGTCTTGAAGCCCATTGCACTATCCAACTTCCTGTTGCCTGCTGTGTGTTCGAGGTTTATGTACGTTTGAATTTGGGTTGGTAGGTATTAGACCTCGATGGCGCCCTCACCCATCGGAATGATAAATGGAAAAATATATTGTACATCAAGGAAAAGTATGTCGGCCTCTGACATCCGGAATAAAGATATGGTATGGTACTCACATGCTAAGTTGGACTACCTTTTGTCGATCTCCAACGATTGTTTAAGCGCTTTTAAGTTTGGCTTGTGGCCAGTTATCACGAGAGACCCGTAAGGAAAGTTGTTTTTGTTTTGAGAAACCACAAGGAAAGTTGTTGCGTACCCATGTCTGATAATAGAGTCCAAATCTTGTGCGCGTGCCATGAGAAGAAAAAGGGAGAAAACTCCAACAATATATTTAAAAATTATAGATACGTAATTCTAAAAAATAACATGCAAACGTCAAAAATAGAACTAACTCAGCATCATTTACACAATCTACTATATATATAAAATTACTATATTAAAGGGAGGGAAAAAGAAAAAATATATATTTAAGCTAGAAATGGAGGCACCGAGCTCACTATTAAGGTATAGAAATAACCACATCAGTCATAGACAATATGAAAAAAATTACCCAACCCAACTATTAAACAGAAACTAGACTAAATTACTCTTATAGTTACTTTCTTATTACCTTCTGTTGCCTTTATCAAGAAATAATGTACTTATGTCTCATCAAATCAGTTGAGAAAATAATGAAGATACATTTTTCTTACATTTCAATGGGAGAATTTCATTTTGATATGAACCGTCTTAGGCAGTTGCAGGAGCCAAGTCCAGCTGCAACAAGTGCTTGCAACTTGACTTTTCAAGGTATTATCTGCGGAATAGAATGTAATAACAATTTATATATGTTTGTTCCCTGCTTTGTGAGATTATGGCTAGCACAAATTTAGGTGCTGGCTGCATTGTCCATCGAGCAGGTTGATTCATGATATGTGTGCTATAAGTCTTCAAAGTCAACGGTCACACGGTTGATTCATGATATATGCATGTTTGTGGGAAGTGTTTAATTCCGAATAGAATTAGTAATACGTGCCTTAGGTTAGCATTCGAAAGGTACAGATTCTATTTTATTATTTATACACCTATGTTAGCCTGTTTTGAGTTCCAGTGTGGGCTTTAATTTGTTTCGGTCCAGTCCCCGTCTAGGTTGCCTGTGTGCATCTAAAATCAGGGCGCAGCCCTTGAATGCAGATCAGGCTTGTTTTATCGTGTTTTCTTCCTATTGAGTGTTGCTCCACACATTAGTGCACCCTCAACGAACGATCATATTTTATTTATAAAAGGTAAATGATATTATCATGGGACTTTGGAAGCAAAAATTCAGAAATGATATAAGAACTTGAGCTAAACAATCATACTTGTGACATCCCCTCCGGGATACCCAGGAATCGGAACAGAGGAACACTCGTCGAAGCGAGTTACAACAGAAACATCATCTCATACAAGTCAGAATATATACATCATGGTATAATACAACCAGGTTTTCAAAATACAAACATTCGTGCAGCGGAAAGATAACATTATTGAAATTTAACATCCTACAAGTATTTAGCGGAAGCTTGTCTATAATACAACTCGAAAGATTTCACAAACGTCGTGATGCACCGAGCCCTTCGTACAGCACGGTCCTCTCTCATCAAGGTGTGGGAATACGTTCCCACCGAAGGGAACCTCCCTCCGGACAGGGCTCCTCCTCGGGAAAACTGCCGTACAAGTCGTGATAACACGACTCATTCCCCGTAAGGTAACGAACAAACCTTGAGTATTCTAATACTCAGCAAGACCGACCCGTCAACATGGCACGCTAAGGCCGACGCCTAGTATGCAAAGGCTTTCCGGCTGTGGGGTTTATTCCTTTGCGAAAAACAGCATTAAAGGGTGGGTCCTTACTTTCAGTATTTTAGCTCAGTATTAAGTTCATTAGCCTTGAGGTTTGCAACCTATCACTATTGCAAACAAGTTTGCAAGACAAGATAATATAGATCATTTATCCCTTCCTCTCTCATCTACATCTTCCAATATTTACTACGATGTGGCGAGCTAAACAAGCGGTACTCATTACTGCGAGGGACAGCGATTCAAATCGATTTATACCAAGCTGGCAAAACCCGACTACACGACGTATACGCATCACACCGATCGTATACGACAACTTTTCCCGCTAGCACCTGACAGCAGACTAGCCATTTCCAACTCCCCGGAAGTATGGCGACGCCACGACTATCCTCGTGGTCGACCCATCTCCCTCCCGTGAGACTATCCTCTCACCGACAGCCGGCAAAAGAGAGCCGGCTACGCTACATCTCCGGGGCGATAGGGTACATCAGCTTGCTAGGCCCATGATACCAGCATGTAGTGCGGTACGTTCGAACTTGTTCAATTAAGCCGACAACGGTACGGTCCTTGACCGACACGGACGGGGCTACCACCTTGCAAGACCTCATCTCCGTCTTGCCCTTTCTCCTATGGGGCCCGTCCGGTCTCAACTTCATTAACACTCTCATCTCATCATCTTTAGTGTCAACACATAAACGCTTAAAGCCTCCATGCTTTAAGTGCCCTAAGTAGCTACCGTTGCAACTATGAATTAAGCTTAGCCTCTATCGAGCTACCTGTACCAAGTATAGGATATAGACAGATGGAAACCTACCATAATGCATCTAGGGTGTCAACCAAACCCTAACACCTAATGCACAAGCATAACCGTACTATGTGATAAAAGAAAATATTTAAAACATAGGTAGGATGCACCGGGGCTTGCCTTGAGTTTGTTCGAAGTTAATCTCCTCGGCGGTCGGGTCGACTTCGAGATTCCCGCTCCCGACTCGCCCTCGGGTGGAACCTCGATCACTTCGTAACCTAGTCGACCAGACAACGCATCGCGAATCACAATCATGTATGCATGAATGCATATGATGAGAGGATGCAAAGGTTCATGAGTTAAGTCTTGAAAACAGAAAAGTAATCAATGTTTAATTACCTTGGTTGATTAACAAGTTAAAGATAAGTATGTTCATTAAACAAGTAATTAACAATTAAGTATGCTTGATTAACACGTGTTTAATTAAGATCATCATTAATTAAGGTTGTTTCCTTAATTACTTAATTAAGGTTACTAATTACTTAAGTTGAATAATTACTGAAGTATTCAGGTTTATCGAGTGGTAATTAACTAATTACTTTAAGTGACGATCGAAAAAATAGATTATGATTACCTAAAATAATATTATTTAAGTTAAATTTTGGAACAATAACTTTCATTATTACTTTCGTCTCGTAGTATCTCCTTTATTAACCACATTTATTTTTCCTAATTAAACATCTTATTTACATAAAATAACAATCTTTCTTTAATCCAGAAAGTAATTAACTACTAATTATAAAATAAATTTACTCAACTGAGTTATTTGAATACATAAATAAATAGAGAATAATTTTAGGAGTCTAATGAACTTTGTTTGACATTTTTCCGATTTTTGTGGAATTTTCCACGCATTTTTAAAGTTTGAATCAAATCCGGAATTTGAATAAATTTAAAAGAAAGGTTTATGAGCTACTCGGGCCGAAAGGCCAGGCCCAAAGGAGCTCCGCAACGACCCGACGGCCCATCCCAGCCCAAGCAGCCCGAGCGCGGCCCAACAGCAGCTCGGGCTCGCCACTATGGCGCCCGGTGGTCGGACGGCGGCGGCGGTGCGCCGGAGAGGATGCGGGATGGGGGCGGTTAGGGCTTTGGCTCGGAACACTCCGCGCAACGAGAGCGCCCTACCGGTGGTGACCCCGGTGGCCGGGACAGCCCGGAAGGACGCCGACGGCGAGCGTACCGCGTGCGCGGGGCTCCGGCGAGTCCTAACAACCGGTGTGATGCACAAAACTTAGGGAAGAAAAGTGGGAAAGCTTCCTGGAACATGAGCAAGGACGGCACGGTGAGGGTTCCCCCGGGAGACAGCCGGAAAGTGGTCTACACCGGCGAGGGGAAACCGGCGGCGACCCGAGCCCGAGATAAAAGGTCAAATTTGGCCGGACCCGAGACGAACTACTTAGCTCATGATGCCCGGAAGGTAGAGGACCCGTTGGCGCACATAAACGATCAAGGATCGAACGAAAAAGCTTGTGAGGCGGAGAGAATTTTAGAGAGAGATGGCAACGTACCGACGGCGACCGTCGACGGGAAAATGGGCGCGCTCTCCGGCTTCACGGCAGCACGGCTTGCTTGAAGATCGTGGGGAGGTGCGGCACGAACTCGCGGAGCTGCCGGTGGTAGCGGCTCCTCGGGAAACGACCCGAGGTGGCCGGACGACGAAGAAATGGGAGGGGCGGCGGTGGTGTGTGGCGCGAGTCGAGAGAGAAGAGAGGGAGAGGGACACCGTCGGTCCTTTTATCCCCCATCCGACACCGGGGTGAGGTGGCGGAAGCAGCTGCGTGGTGTGGAGAGAGGGAGACACGCGGCCGGGCGGGCCGTGCTGGCGCCGGGAAGGCGGTGGCGGGAGGCGGTTCGGGAGTGAGAGAAAGAAGAAGAGAGAGAGTGACACAGGGGGCCCTGGTCGTTTTACATAAAACCCCCTGGGTTTTTGACAAATTACAAAACAGGTTTCCGGGGCTCTAATAATTCCACAAAAATTCATGGAGACATTTGAAAATGTTTTAAACATTTTTCCTTTTAGGTCCAGGTTGAAATTCCAAACTGGTTTTGAATTAAAATTCAAGTTTAAATTAAAAACATAAGCTTTCATTATTTCTTGTAGGTATTTTTATAAATTAAAATAAATTGGTAGCAACTTCAGAGATTACCTATTTTTATGCTTAAACAATAGAAAATGTTAAACTCCATAATTTACTTTTATTTACTCGACTTCTTTTAAGACCTTAATTTTACTTAAGTGAAGTTGTTATTTCATGTGCCTCTCTTCACAAAATTTTAAATCTTTTCTTTTCAAATGCACATGATGACATGATGAAATGCGTGTTCATTTGTAGAGTTGTTACAGCCCTCCCCCTTACAGGAATCTCGTCCCGAGATTCACGGTCGAGACGACTAAGCGACGGTACTAAAGAACTCGGGGTAGTTGGATCGAAGAAATTCCTCTTGTTCCCATGTAGCTTCAGTTTCGAGTGATTACTCCATTGGATCTTGTAGAACTTAATGGTCCGATGACGAGTCACTCTATCCTTGGTGTCGAGAACTTTCACCGGACGTTCGTCATAAGTCAAGTCCGGTCGTAGTTGTTCCACCTCGACTGTCGGCATATCCCCGGGTGGTTTTAAACATTTCTTCGGTTGAGACACATGAAAGATGTTGTGGATGCCTCGCCGTGTGTCTCGGCAATTCCAACCGGTAGGCCACGGCTCCACATCTTTCTAGGATTGAAAAAGGTCCGATGTATCGTGGTGCTAACTTTCCTTTGATTCCAAACCTTTGAACACCTTTGGTAGGGGATACTCGAAGATAGACTCGATCCCCAACCTCGAAATACCAACTCTCGACGTCTCTTGTCGGTATAACCGATCTGTCGAGACTTAGCCCTCTTGAGATTCTGCTGGATTAGACGAACTTGTTCTTCTCGCATCCTTTACTAGGTCTGGTCCGAAGATCACTCTTTCTCCACTTTCGGACCAATTCAAGGGCGTACGACAACTGCGTCCATATAGAGCTTGGAATGGCGACATTCCCGCACTTTCTTGATAGCTGTTGTTGTAGGAGAATTCTGCCAACGGTAAACATTTCTCCCAGTCTTTACCATAGGTCAAGACACATGCTCGAAGCATATCCTCGAGATATTGATTGATCCTTTCTCGTCCGTCCATCCGTTTGAGGATGATATGCTCGAGCTTCGTATCAATTTGGTCCCCAAATATTCTTGCAATTGTTCCCGTAATCTGGAGACAAATTGTGTTCCGCGGTCCGATATAATGGTCTTCGGCACTCCATGCAAACAGAGAATTCGAGCAATGTAGAGTTCTGCATACTTCTCGGCAGTGTATCGAGTGTGTACCGGTATGAAATGAGCAGACTTCGTCAACTCTGTCCACAATGACCCAGATTGAGTCATGCTTTCGTGGACTTAGCGGTAATCCAACGATGAAATCCATGCTGATGTCTTCCCACTTCCATTCAGGGATACTTAAAGGTTGTAAGGGTCCTGCTTGCTTTAAGTGCTCGGCTTTGACCCGTCGACGGACATCACATTCATTGACATACTTGGCTATTTCTCGCTTCATACGTGTCCACCAAAATCTTCGCTTTAGGTCTTGATACATCTTGTTGGTTCCGGGATGAATAGAATACTTGGACATATGAGCTTCATCCAAAATCTTCTTGCGTAGAGATTGATCCTTGGGTACAACCAATCGATTCCGGAACCAAATGACTCCCTCACTATCTTCTCGAAAACACTTGACTTCGCCTTCCTTGAGTCGTCTTCTTATATGTTCCATACCAACACTTTTCTGCTGAGCTGCTATCACTTCCTCCCGCAAGGTAGGGATAAGAGCCAAATTTGTTAATGCTCCATACGGAATAATCCGAAGATTTGGCTCATCATTCTTGGGTGAGGGTGCTTGAGTCACGAATCGAGCCATAAGGTTATTGCAATGAACCTTGCGACTTAAAGCATCGGCTACTACGTTTGCTTTGCCAGGGTGATAGTGAATCTCCAGCTCATAATCTTTGATTAACTCCAGCCATCTTCGTTGGTGCATGTTCGGATCAGCTTGAGTGAAGATGTACTTGAGACTCTTATGGTCCGTATATAGGTGTACTAAGTTGCCCAAAAGATAATGTCTCCAGCTCTTTAATGCAAGTACCACCGCCACTAACTCCAGCATCATGGGTAGGATAGTGTTCCTCATGACGCCTTAATTGCCGAGATGCATAGGCAATCACTCGTCCTTCTTGCATTAGAACACACCCAAGTCCCGTGCCCGATGCATCACAAGTACACATCAAAAGGTTTGGTCGGATCCGGTCGAGCAAGTACTGGAGCCGTGGTCAGCAACTTCTTCAATGTTTGAAAAGCTTCTTCACATTCTTTGCTCCATACATACTTCTTATCCTTCTCCAATAGCTTAGTCATTGGCTTGGCGATCTTTGAGAAGTTTGGAATAAACCTTCCGTAGTAACCAGCCAATCCCAAGAAACTTCGATCCGGGAGACAGACTTCGGTGATTTCCAATTCAATACATCTTGAACTTTGCCAGGATCAACTGCCACTCCTTCAGCTGATATAACATGACCTAGGAATGGTACTTTCGTCAGCCAAAACTCACACTTGCTAAACTTGGCATATAGCTGGTGATCCCTTAGCCGTTGCAATACAACTCTTAGGTGATTGGCATGTTCCGCTTCCGACTTGGAGTAAATCAAGATGTCGTCAATGAATACCACGACAAACTTGTCCAGCTCAGGCATGAATACGGAATTCATAGGGTACATGAAATGTGCTTGGTGCATTAGTCAATCCAAATGACATCACCAGGTACTCATAAAGTCCATACCTTGTGGAGAATGCGGTCTTTGGTATGTCTTCGGTTCTTATCTTAATCTGGTGATATCCGGAACGAAGGTCTATCTTAGAGAAGATTTTGGCTCCTATCGGTTGATCAAACAAGATATCAATCCTTGGAAGAGGGTACTTGTTCTTGATAGTAACGGCATTCAAAGGCCTCGTAATCCACACATAGCCTTAATGTCTCATCTTTCTTCTTTACAAACAAGGTCGGGCATCCCCATGGTGATGAACTTGGGCGTATGTATCCTTTGTCCAGCAATTCCTTTAGTTGTACTTTTAATTCTGCCAGCTCATTGGGTGGCATCCGATACGGCCTTCTTGATATTGGTGCGGTTCCAGGCTGTAACTCTATCTTAAATTCTACCGCTCGGTCCGGCGGTAGTCCCGGTAAGTCGTCCGGAAAGACATCCGGATACTCACGGACTATAGGTATATCCTTCGGACTTTTACCCACAACCTTATTGACCATTGGCAGCATAGGTTGAGGGAAAGTTAAGAGCAAGCAATCTCGACCATGAACAGGAGAGTTCGGATATACGGCTCGGAATGCTATATCCAAGATCGCCTTATGGAAATCCATCCATTGCATGCCAATAATTGCATCTAACCCTTGCCCATCCAAAATGATTAATGAAGTAGGATAAACCTTGTTACCCAACCTTAATGGCATATTGGCAGCCTCCTCATCGGTAAGAATTTTACCCCCAGGTGTTGAAATGATATGCGCACGGAGCAACTTGGATGGTATGATATGATGCTTAGTAACATATGACTGGCCGATGAAATTATGCGTAGCTCCCGAATCAAATAAAACCATAGCAGGATGATCAGCGATAGAAAACATACCCGCTAGGATTTGTCCTCCTTCGGGTAGCTCCTCTGCCGTAGTAAAGTTGGCACGGCCGCTCTTCACTTGTGTATTCTTGGCTGGTGCCCTCTGCTGGTTCTGCGGCTGCCCTTGAGGTCCGGGTGCATATGGTGCCTTCGGGGATATGGGCAACTGCGGTAATAATGTCCCGGACGGCCACAATTGAAGCACGGCGGTCCATTCTGCTGCGGTGACCGACTCATCGGTCGGGGATTCTGGAAACTCTGTTGCTGATAGGGCGGTCGGTACCGATTCGGCCGCTGTTGCTGTGGTTGCTGGGGTGATTGATTCTGTCGGTTGAAATTGGGACGAGAGGGGGTATGCTGATAACGCCGACCTGAGGGTGCAGTGTACACCAACCTGTACTTGGATGGTCCCCCACTTCCTTGTCCCGTAGCCGGCCTCTTCTTGTTCTTCTCCGTCCGATGAAGACGGATAGAGTCTTCTAGTACAATAGCGTCACTCACAAAGTCGGTGAAGGCTGTCGGTCTTGTTCAGCACCAAGCGAGACCGTAGCTTGGTACTCATTCCTTCCTTGAACAGGTTCTTCTTCTTAGCATCGGTGTCTACATGTTCAGGAGCATACCGGGCAAGACGGTTAAATACCTTGGAGTAGGTATGCACATTCATGTCCCCTTGCTTCGGTGAGAGGAATTCCTTCCGCTTCCGATTCATTAAGCCTTCCGGAATGTGATGCTCTCGAAAGGCTTTAGTGAACTCTGCCCATGTAACTTGATGTCCTGCGGGAAACATGGCTTTGTAGTTGGCCCACCAAGCTCCAAGCAAACCCTTGCAACTCGCTGGGAAGCGAAGAGGGTCTTCCGATGATCTCGTGCACGGAAACAATTCCAGCTTTGACTCAATGGTGCGAAGCCAATGATCAGCTTCCAAAGGTTCCCCTGCATCCGAGAAAGTCGGAGGGCGAACCGATAAGAAGTCCGAAAAGGTCACCCTTTCTTCCGGTGCATTACGGCCTTGATGACGTTCCGGCGGAGCAGTATTGCGAACCAATTGCTCCAATAATTCTCGCTGCTCCGCGCGAGAATCCAGAGACAGCTGCAATAGCTTGAGCCGGTGTCGGGGGTGGTGGTGGTGTTCCCGCCCGCGTTGCGAACTCTCGGGCTCATCACGTCTCCTTCTTCCAACCATTCTCGTCCAAGGCAACTTTACGTTAGACATCTTCATTCCAACATAATAATGGGGAAACAGGAATACGGAGATGAGAACTCCAATCCGATGCATCAATCCCTCTTTATTAAAGCACCACCAATCCAAAAACACATGTTTATACATCCACGTTACAACGATTTCTATGATACACTCATGCGTGATTACATCACGCCCGTTATTTAACTGGCGACTAAGGTACATACTAGTTTTCCTCATTCGCCATTAACTCGCATTATAGTACTCTACACGAAGCTTGGAGATCAGTTCCTGGCTTGCAGAACTACCCGTCTCGGATGCTGCATCCTCCGGTCGTGGAATCTCCGTGAAGTCTATGACGGAATCCACATCCATTATCTCTTCAGGATCCTCCTCTTCTTCTTCGGACTCAGCCTCCATCGGAATCTCCTGCGCTATCGGCTCACCTCCTGGAGGTTGTTGTCCTATTGCTTCATTCATGATGGCGTTGTGTGCTTGCAATAGGTCTTGTTCTAACCGAGTGATCAATGCATGAGCATTTGCCAACTGCTGATCCTTAAATTGAATCTGCTGCTCCCTGTTTAGCAATTGCGCCTCCCTAATTGCTAATAACTCCTCCTTTTCCTGCAGTCTGTCGCTCCAGCCCGACTACACGAACATCTTCCCTTGATCCTCTTACTTCACTCACACCCGTACGTGTGTCTGTCCATCTCCGTGAAGAAGTAAGAGCATCAAATACAAGTAGAAACTACTCCCAATATTTCAACACATTTGTTTATTCTAGCAACTGCATATATTTATATATACGAGATAGTAGCACTACTTCCTTTCCACGGTTATTTTTGGTACAACTCAACCCCACTTCGCGTACACTCCCAACTGCCCAACCTCCGCTAGTACCCTATATACATCTGACCTATGTCGGCAAAATGTGGCTACCCTCCTACATTAGTGAGAACACAACAGCACTAAACCGACGGTGCGTGGCTGTCGCCGTCCGACACAAAGTCCCAAGCCGGCGACGCGGGTGGTGGCTCGTAGTCCATCCCGGAGACCTCCTCGTCGGGTGGACCCTGCTGCTGCTGCTGCTGCTGCTGCTGCAGCATCTGCTGCTGTAACTGCTCGAACTCGTCGAACAGGTCATCGTGGTCGTGGAGCAGCTCGTGGTGTGCCTCGGCCAGTCCGTTGTACTGCTGCTGTAGCTGACCCAGCTCGATCTCCCTCGCGACTAGGGCCTCCACCAAGTGGTTCCGCTGCGCTGTCACCATGTCTGCCCGTAGCTCCCGGTGGTCCTCGGCGGCGCGGGCGGCGTCTCGCTCCTCGGTCCTCGTAGTCAGCTGTGCGTCAAAGGCGATAATCGCCTCACGGTACTCGTCACGTGCGCGGGTCACCTCCACTATCTGCTCCTCCAGCTCGGCGATCCTAGCGTGTGACCTCTCGGATCTCCCGACAGTCCACTTGACAGCGGTGCTTCCAAGCACCCAACCGCCGCTCCCGACTCGTGTCCTCGGCTCTAAGCTGTGAAGCTGCTGCTCCAGCTCAGCCGACACGGGCAGCTCGGGCCTCCTCCTCCTCCCGGGCGCGCTTCCTACCGCGAGTGACCGGCATCTGCAGGGAACATGTTTAACAAGTTAAACACTTCTTCCCACGTAAGAAAAAGAACGAACGGAACAGCCTATAAAGTACTACGATCTAGCTAAGTACATACCCAATAGTTAT
This sequence comes from Chloris gayana, assembly GCA_031894775.1. Classification (NCBI taxonomy): domain Eukaryota; kingdom Viridiplantae; phylum Streptophyta; class Magnoliopsida; order Poales; family Poaceae; genus Chloris; species Chloris gayana. The sequence continues at coordinate 253,411 of JAUNZO010003281.1, forward strand.
TTAGTGCAGAATTTAACATGATGCATGCTCGGAAACTAGCTATACGTACAGTAGTAAAGAAACTACGACGAATAGTTAGCACTTTCCAAACCCCAAGGGCCGACCAGCTTAATAAAATCTAACTATTCTACATCCTTATAGGCTCCGTACTCTCTCGTTGTCTATCGTATAACCGCGTTAAGTTTTGAAAACAGACTTGTAATGATGTACTCGTTGCCTCCGAACTGCTCTTATACCAGCTGTGACATCCCCTCCGGGATACCCAGGAATCGGAACAGAGGAACACTCGTCGAAGCGAGTTACAACAGAAACATCATCTCATACAAGTCGGAATATATACATCATGGTATAATACAACCAGGTTTTCAAAATACAAACATTCGTGCAGCGAAAAGATAACATTATTGAAATTTAACATCCTACAAGTATTTAGCGGAAGCTTGTCTATAATACAACTCGAAAGATTTCACAAACGTCGTGATGCACCGAGCCCTTCGTACAGCACGGTCCTCTCTCATCAAGGTGTGGGAATACGTTCCCACCGAAGGGAACCTCCCTCCGGACAGGGCTCCTCCTCGGAAAACTGCCGTACAAGTCGTGATAACACGACTCATTCCCTCGTAAGGTAACGAACAAACCTTGAGTATTCTAATACTCAGCAAGACCGACCCGTCAACATGGCACGCTAAGGCCGACGCCTAGTATGCAAAGGCTTTCTGGCTGTGGGGTTTATTCCTTTGCGAAAAACAGCATTAAAGGGTGGGTCCTTACTTTCGATATTTTAGCTCGGTATTAAGTTCATTAGCCTTGAGGTTTGCAACTTATCACTATTGCAAACAAGTTTGCAAGACAAGATAATATAGATCATTTATCCTTTCCTCTCTCATCTACATCTTCCAATATTTACTACGATGTGGCGAGCTAAACAAGCGGTACTCATTACTCGCGAGGGACAGCGATTCAAATCAATTTATACCAACCGGCAAAACCCGACTACACGACGTATACGCATCACACCGATCGTATACGACAACTTTTTCCGCTAGCACTCGACAGCAGACTAGCCATTTCCAACTCCCCGGAAGTATGGCGACGCCACGACTATCCTCGTGGTCGACACATCTCCCTCCCGTGAGACTATCCTCTCACCGACAACCGGCAAAAGAGAGCCGGCTACGCTACATCTCTCGGGGCGATAGGGTACATCAGCTTGCTAGGCCCATGATACCAGCATGTAGTGCGGTACGTTCGAACTTGTTCAACTAAGCCGACAACGGTACGGTCCTTGACCGACACGGACGGGGCTACCACCTTGCAAGACCTCATCTCCGTCTTGCCCTTTCTCCTATGGGGCCCGTCCGGTCTCAACTTCATTAACACTCTCATCTCATCATCTTTAGTGTCAACACATAAACGCTTAAAGCCTCCATGCTTTAAGTGCCCTAAGTAGCTACCGTTGCAACTATGAATTAAGCTTAGCCTCTATCGAGCTACTTGTACCAAGTATAGGATATAGACAGATGGAAACCTACCATAATGCATCTAGGGTGTCAACCAAACCCTAACACCTAATGCACAAGCATAACTGTACTATGTGATAAAAGAAAATATTTAAAACATAGGTAGGATGCACCGGGCTTGCCTTGAGTTTGTTCGAAGTTAATCTCCTCGGCGGCTGGGTCGACTTCGAGATTCCCGCTCCGACTCGCCCTCGGTGGAACCTCGATCACTTCGTAACCTAGTCGACCAGACAACGCATCGCGAATCACGATCATGTATGCATGAATGCATATGATGAGAGGATGCAAAGGTTCATGAGTTAAGTCTTGAAAACAGAAAAGTAATCAATGTTTAATTACCTTGGTTGATTAACAAGTTAAAGATAAGTATGTTCATTAAACAAGTAATTAACAATTAAGTATGCTGATTAACACGTGTTTAATTAAGATCATCATTAATTAAGGTTGTTTCCTTAATTACTTAATTAAGGTTATTAATTTCTTAAGTTGAATAATTACTGAAGTATTCAGGTTTATCAGGTGGTAATTAACTAATTACTTTAAGTGACGATCGAAAAAAATAGATTATGATTACCTAAAATAATATTGTTTAAGTTAAATTTTGGAACAATAACTTTCATTATTACTTTCGTCTGTAGTATCTCCTTTATTAACCACATTTATTTTTCCTAATTAAACATCTTATTTGCATAAAATAACAATCTTTCTTTAATCCGGAAAGTAATTAACTACTAATTATAAAATAAATTTACTCAACTGAGTTATTTGAATACATAAATAAATAGAGAATAATTTTAGGAGTCTAATGAACTTTGTTTGACATTTTTCCGATTTTTGTGGAATTTTCCACGCATTTTTAAAGTTTGAATCAAATCCGGAATTTGAATAAATTTAAAAGAAAGGTTTATGAGCTATCGGGCCGAAAGGCCAGGCCCAAAGGAGCTCCGCAACGACCCAGCGGCCCATCCCAGCCTCAACGAGCCCGAGCGCGGCCCAACAGCAGCTCGGGCTCGCCACTATGGCGCCCGGTGGTCGGACGGCGGCGGCGGTGCGCCGGAGAGGATTCGGGATGGGGGGCGGTTAGGGCTTTGGCTCGGAACACTCCGCGCAACGAGAGCGCCCTATCGGTGGTGACCCCGGTGGCCAGGACAGCCGGAAGGACGCCGACGGCGAGCGTCCGCGTGCGCGGGGCTCCGGCGAGTCCTAACAACCGGTGTGATGCACAAAACTTAGGGAAGAAAAGTGGGAAAGCTTCCCGGAACATGAGCAAGGACGGCACGGTGAGGGTTCCCCCGGGAGACAGCCGGAAAGTGGTCTACACCGGCGAGGGGAAACCGGCGGCGACCCGAGCCCGAGATAAAAGGTCAAATTCGGCCGGACCCGAGACGAACTACTTAGCTCATGATGCCCGGAAGGTAGAGGACCTGTTGGCGCACATAAACGATCAAGGATCGAACGAAAAAGCTTGTGAGGCGGAGAGAATTTTAGAGAGAGATGGCAACGTACCGACGGCGACCGTCGACGGGAAAATGGGCGCGCTCTCCGGCTTCACGGCAGCACGGCTTGCTTGAAGATCGTGGGGAGGTGCGGCACGAACTCGCGGAGCTGCCGGTGGTAGCGGCTCGTCGGGAAACGACCCGAGGCGGCCGGACGACGAAGAAATGGGAGGGGCGGCGGTGGTGTGTGGCGCGAGTCGAGAGAGAAGAGAGGGAGAGGGACACCGTCGGTCCTTTTATCCCCCATCCGACACCGGGGTGAGGTGGCGGAAGCAGCTGCGTGGTGTGGAGAGAGGGAGACACGCGGCCGGGCGGGCCGTGCTGGCGCCGGGAAGGCGGTGGCGGGAGGCGGTTCGGGAGTGAGAGAAAGAAGAAGAGAGAGAGTGACACAGGGGGCCCTGGTCGTTTTACATAAAACCCCCGGGTTTTTGACAAATTACAAAACAGGTTTCCGGGGCTCTAATAATTCCACAAAAATTCATGGAGACATTTGAAAATGTTTTAAACATTTTTCCTTTTAGGTCCAGGTTGAAATTCCAAACTGGTTTTGAATTAAAATTCAAGTTTAAATTAAAAACATAAGCTTTCATTATTTCTTGTAGGTATTTTTATAAATTAAAATAAATTGGTAGCAACTTCAGAGATTACCTATTTTTATGCTTAAACAATAGAAAATGTTAAACTCCATAATTTACTTTTATTTACTGACTTCTTTTAAGACCTTAATTTTACTTAAGTGAAGTTGTTATTTCATGTGCCTCTCTTCACAAAATTTTAAATCTTTTCTTTTCAAATGCACATGATGACATGATGAAATGCGTGTTCATTTGTAGAGTTGTTACAATACTGTATTCTAATATATGCAATCATAAAGTTTTAAAACAAATAATAGAAATAAGTATAAACATTCACTATTTTAATTAAGATAAAACATTAATCCTTTATAATGAACTGTTTTTAATCAAAGTTAAAATTTTGATTAATACAAGTTTAAAGTGTAGAATTTAAAGAAGCCACCAGGCTGAGTGAATTAACCACATATATACGTGGGTAGGTTGACTAGTTTCAATAATAAAAACTCATTGTTTCTGTGAATCTCAAGAATAGCCACTTCATACCTTCGAGTAACGATCCACCGAAAACCGAGCACTATCTAAACACAGGGCACATACATATACATCCAATAGGATGTTGATTGGTACATTGGTCCTACAAAAATTACATCTTTTACAACCTCAAAAAAATCATCATTTAGGGAGATATTTCTCAACAATCAGATGATAGTCTGTGCACAGCTGTAACAGCCTAGAAATCTCTGTAAAAACCGAAATATGTAATCCCCAACCTTCTGCTCGAATTTCAAAACTTGGGTAAGTAGAAATTCGAATTTAGTTGAGTTTTGGCAACAGGAAAATCAGAATCGTATTAATTTGAATTCTTGCGCTCCAGGCCCAAACCTAGCCTTAGCCCAGCCTAACCACCTCCCTCCTCGGCCCAGCTAGCAGCCGGCCCGGCCCAGCCTTAGCCCAGCACCCCGTGACCCGGACGCCCAGGCGCGACGTGGTGCTACCAGCAGCTGGCGCCCAGCAAACCCCAGCTACCTGCTCCCTACCTTCCCCTACAAGAACCCCCACCAGCAACGCCGCCCCTTCGCCCCACCTCGCGGTGCCACCGAGCGCGGGAACCCAAGCCGCCTCGCTACCTCGCCATCACCGCAGAAGAGGTCGGCGTCCGTGCGCGCAAGCTACTCCGGCGCGTACTCCTCGCATCCCTCTAGCTCCTGGAGGCGGTCGTTTGGAGAATTGGACAAGGTCGTGGATGAGCTAGTCTACTCAAGTTCCTGGTCTCCACCGTCTTGGTCGAGCTCGTCCTCACCGGTGAGCTACCACCCCCATCCTCTTCTGTTCTTTGACCTCCATCGTGTGCCCTTCGCTCTAGTACTAACTCCTCCCCTGTCTCTTGCTTTTTGCGCGAGAACGGCACCACCGCGGTCACTGCCCGAGTCAGCGCCGTAATGCGTCGTTCGCCGCCGATCGCCGCCTCGAGCTCGTCCTCGAATTAAACTCCCCTTCGATAGGCGAGCTCTCCCCGAGAACCGCGGTGAGCCCCTGGACCTTTTCCCCTCCCCTCTCCCTTGTTTTGCCTTGTCTCGGTTGCGTGCGTCGGTAATTCGCCATCGCCGCCATGGTCGGCGGCGGAACCTTGCCTCTCGTTGCCCGCCTGCCGTCGCGGATAGCCTTGGAAGCTCCACCTTGTTGCGCTGATCCGATTAGTGTATGTGTCAGCTAGAAAGCCTTGGAATTCCCCATATCCGCCTCTTCCTCCACCGCCTCCCTCGTCACCGGCAGGTCTCCGGTGGCCGGCCGGGTCGAGCCTTGGTACCAAAAGCTTCGCGCGTGCATGAGCGCCCCTCTAGGTTGTTCAATTTGGCGTCTTCGCTTGTGGTTTGCAGCTCGCCTTTCGTGTCGCCGCCGGGAGTATCTCCGGTGAGCTCGCTTGCCGTCGCCGTCGAGTCCCCGTCGGCCGGGGCCCGCTCCTGCGGTTCATGGTGATCTACTATGAATCCTGGTAGCAACCGCTCGCCCGGGGCACTCCGTAGCGCGAGTTCGTCGAAATCCACCGTGCGCCGTCGTGCTCGTTGGGGCGGCGCTGCCTGTCGCCGTCCGGGTGATGTAGCAGGTGGGCCCCGCCCGGTGAGGTTGGTCCATGCACCGCCCAGGCCGGTAGTCGGTGGACTCAGTCCACCGTGGGCCGCCCCTAGCCGGTCCATGACAGCCGGGCCCCACGTGTCGGTTGGATTCCAAATATCTCTAGGGAATATTCCCGAGAATTTTCCCAGGTATTTCTTTTCCTTCTTTTCCAGAAAATCCTTTTAATCCTTTTAGCCTTCAAAAAATCGTAGGAATTTCCCTGGACCTCAGAAAATTATGCGGCCAATTGCGTTGGACTCGTCACGTTGAGCTCTACCTGTTAGTGTCGTTAGTCTCCATGCTCTAGCAACGACCGAATAGGTTCTTGCAATTCGTTTTCCGATCCATCTCAATTCGCGCGCCTTTGAGGTATCCTGTGACGTGGCTGATGGTCCATGAGTCTCTAGTTGGTCTTTGGATGGACCCGATTCACGGAACAGTGGTGCACCGACAAAGAATATTTCCTAGAATATTCTTCTATTTAATTCTTTCCATTCCTTCTCAGATTTTCCAATAATTCCTTTAATCTTCGGAAAATCATATCCTTCTCTCTGGACCTCGGAAAATTGTGCGGTCAATTGCGTTAGATTTGTCGTGTTGCGTTAGTGCTCTCTAAGTTCCAATCATCGCATCGTTTAATTCTGCGGTATCTTGAAATTCGTCGTATCTTACTCGATCATTAGATATTTCCGTCTCTATTCCCGTAAGCTCCCTTTTTCATTCTTTAACCTTCGGAAATTTGTAGGCGATCCTCTAGATGTCGGAATTGTATGAGACCGGTTGCGCTAGAATCGTGGCGATGTTACCTACGCGTTAGTAAAGTTAATGCCCATGTTCCAGCGATGATTAAATCTATTCGTGTGTTTCATCTTTCTAATATTCCTCATAATTCGTGCTGTTTTCCCGTTTTACATGTCGCTTACCCGTCTGCCTGAATTTTCGATGACGAGTAGAATGAGATGGTCAGAAGTTCGTGGAATACCTATCGAAGCCATACGAGGACTCCGATCCGATCTTGGACTGTATTCGAGGCAAGCTGCAATCCTTGATCACTCTTGCTCCTATATTAGCAATTGCATAAATTGACTCATGCATATGAACTGTTACTTGGACTTGTAGTATTCCTAAGCCATACTATGCTTACTTTGCCACTGTTTACCATAGGATGCTCTACTGTTGCTACTTTCATGCTTACTTGTTGCTTGGATGCTTAATTGAACCCCACATGTTGATTATACATGTTTTTGTGTTAAATAAATTGTAGTTTCTTCTTAGGTGTCAACTTTCCGTACTACATACCCTATAGGGCTTTGCTGGTCGAGTGTAGGTGATTAGGTGCTGGAAGACTTTTGGGGAGTCTCTAATTAGAGAGTGCATGTTGTGGGCACAGTGGTGTAGGGACCTTGGGTTATGGGGTTCCTGTTGTGGTGACACTTGTGTTGTTGAGACTGTGGTTTGAGGAGAGGGATTTGGTGACTCGCCCGGCAGCTTGAGGACCGGTTCTTGTGTTTGCTTGCTCTTTGGTCTACTAGCATACCACGTGACCCATATGGGTGCGCTGGATCGGGATGCTTAGCGAGAGGACTGGATGGCCCGCCGTGGTGTAGAGATAGTGTTAGTGGGTTTTTGGAGCTTTGTCTCGATCCATGAGTAGAGGATACCCCACCCGACCGGTGGTTGGGGGATCCCAGCCCTGGAGGACGGACGCCTACGAGTCGATGCTTTGTTGATTGATCTTGTAAGTGTTTACGTGCATAGGCTACTGCAGTAGCCCTATGTTATAGTACCTCTTAACGTGGGTACAGATGCTTACTCTCTGCAGAGATATATAAATCGATGCGTATAGCCGAGCTCCAGGAAAGGGGCAATACCACTAAGCAACCCACTTGATTAGTTTACTTCTTCTCCCATGTGATAGGTGTTTTACTTCCGGCTTCGAGCTGTGGTTCCAGTGGAGGTGTGCTGGACTTAAAATTTGACCCTTGTAGGAATGTGTTGATTCCTGTGAGGCCAATTATAAAATTTGAATAATAATAAAACTTGACTCACATAGACTTCAGGAATAATTGCTTTAGGTGCTTAGCCTCTTGCCTATCCTTGAAATATCCAAGCATGCCTATACTGTTGTTATGTAGTTGCGGCTTGCTGAGTATTCTATATATTCACGGCTTATCCACTTTGTTTTTCAGCCATCTAGTAGATCAAGCCTCAACATCAAGAGACTTCGTCAACCCAACTAGAATAAGTTTGAAGATGACAAGGGAGGGTTTCGCCTACACTCAAGTTGCCTGTGGATTTGGATTCACTACGAAGACTTCCGCTACGCTCGAGTTGAAGAGTTCCTTTCGTCATATACGATGCTTAGTCTTTTGCTTCCTAGTAGTCTTGTGTTGTTTCCTTGGCCTGCGTGCCAAGTCCTTGTAATCAATTGTTGTAGGTGTTATTCTTCTTAGAATAATATCTTATCTTGTATTCTTGTCTTGCTTTGTAATCTTTTATGGTTTTATGATATTCAATTGTATTGGATGTATGAGTCATCCTTCTGGGAGTGACTAAGAGGCACGGGCACGGTTTTCACTCTTCGGTGGAAATTGGGCTGTCACAACAGCGATAGCCGAAAATGGAGCGAAGAGAAATGGTCATTCCTTCAAATAACACTATGTTTTGTAAGGATTATTAATCATGTGCTAACACCGTAGAATCACTAGGTATAATTTTATATCTCAATTAAAGAGCATATATTTCTTAATGTATATCACAAATATATGAGGGAGTCATCTTGACTCGCATGTTTATACTAGATGTGGTTCGATTATGGGTCATCGCAAAAAGAAAAATACTAGTTAATCCATCAATCGAAAACCCAGTAGTGGGGCATCAGGTCAGACCATTTGGCATTGTTCTTGTCACCTAGTGCCCGAATCCACGATTGATCCCTCGGCAAACCAGACAGAATCGTTCACCGACTTCAGCAATCTTGTCGACTTGTCGTATCCTCCGCCTCAGGCAACCCTATTGTCTTCCACCTCACCGTCAGTTACCCCTCCTTCGTCCACCATGTTGTGTACCTTTCAACTATCTCTCTAAAGTTATCCCTATTGCGAGAAGCTTCATACTCATCAATCATCATGTCCGTAGAATGCATCGCCTTGTTCAATTGCATAGCTTGCCACCTCTAAAGACGTGAAGTGAATCCTATAATTACATCTAAAGAAGTAGTCACCACTTGTTCTTAAGTTCATAAAGTTCAAACAACTATAGAAAAATTACTTGTTCTAAGCCAGATCACCATGCTCACGATCCGGGAGTGGGCTGTGAGCATGTGTCAGAACGTCTTTCTTGAAATGAGGAACCATACAAAAACACAATCAGGGTGTCTACACTCGTTGGTTGTAGTTTATTTTGTCAGAACGAAGGATAAGCTAATTATACGCTATGTTTTTTACACGCTGCCCAACAAATAATTGTTGGACCCATGTACAGATTGCTTTAATAAACTTTGGTGACATCTTGGCCAGGAGGACGCGTGCTTTAAAGGAAAAAAGGGCGGCAGTGTGTCCCTATATCTAATCTGCTGGTACCTATCTTCACGGTGGAAGAAAAAATAACAAACTGGGATGCCATGTTGCACCGTAAAGTTACGAAATAGTTGCCCTTATTGATATAAGAAAAAAGGATAAAGTACACTTTAATCCCTCAAAATATGGTCAAAGTCCAGATAACCCATTAATTATTGTTTGGTATTACCCCTTTCATTCGCTAACCTAATGTATTTTGCTCCTTTAACTAGTATTTTGATCTCAATTTGCTAATGTAGGTCGGGATTAAGTTCAGATTGCTCTCCCGTCATAAAATGTATTGTCTGGCGTGCTAAGGGATCAACCAGACACATAATATCATCTTTGACCAAACTATGGCATGTACCTAATCCTCTTCGTATCCGCTCTGCATTGTTTTTTCAATTCTAGTACATCCCTTGCATTGGGGCGCTCCACCACAAGAAACTCGCACTACGCTCCTGTTCTGGATAACTACGATTGTTGTCGACCCCCTGCAGCATCGACCCTTATAGTTGTAACCTAGTTATACCACTCTTCATGCTGTTGTGCGAGAGTCGAGGAACATGGCCGCGCATAAAAAATAAGTCTGTATAGAGATAATATCATATGACCCGTTCATTCCCTTGCCATGTTAGACAATACATGCGTCAGGTTTGATAGGGTAATCGATTTCTAAATAAAGATAAAGGTGTGAAATAATATACCAAGTGATAGTTGTGGGGTTATATGAACTTTGCTGATACTTGGAGAGATTAAAGCCGACTTTATCTAAAAAAATTGATCATTTATTACTTCCCCGCACAACTGGACTGCACATGATACAGTCCCTTGCATATGTCATCTGGCAACAACCCTCGAAAAATCGAATCAACTATTGAAAATTGGAAGTTCTGCATAACACGTCGTTTGCAACAGCAAAAGCTAGCATGGCTTTGATGCATTAGCTGATCTGGAGATTCGTACAGGCCCTTAAACAAAAAAATATAACACAAATCATGATGCACCCACAATGCAAAAAGCCGTTTCCTAGAAAAATACTGGCACAAAGTTGGTTTCTTACTAGAAAGCAAAAAGCTGCGTGGCCAGAAGGCCCTACAAAACAGAGTGGGCTTCGTCAAACAGCATCTCCTGAAGGATCATAAATATAGGCCCATATTCGAAAACTCAATCCGGTACTGCCCTGCAACCATCCAGTTTGGATAGGTCTACAAATCAACAACCTAAACTTAGTCCTGCCTCGTGGGTGTGGCAATGGCGCAGACGCGCTGGTGTTTTAGTGGCAATGTCTGCCACTGACATCGATTTGGTTTGCCTAGCACGCGCAGTCTGCCTTGTCGTTATTACAGAAAATGGTGCTATATAGCTTGCACCCGTCGCCTTATCATAACACAAGAGGATGTGGCTCTTTAGGATTTGGAGTGCGACCTGCTGGGCAGCAATCCGACAAGGCGTAGCGTCGATTTGATAGGAGCCGTGCCGCGATAATTTGGTTGAAACGACAGCAATTTGGTGGTCCCTAGAAAAAATACAATGGGGTTCAATGATAGCTGAAAGGAAGGGTAAGTTAGTCATTTTGACTCATTTGTTAGACTAAATAATGCAGAACTATGTGATACTCCATGCGTTGCTGCGGAATTTCTTAGTAATATATGTGCAATGCTAATGTATAATCTTTTTGTTTAATACTATAAATGCAATAATAGTAATGCTTATTCCCAAGTTACTCTAGGAATTAAAAAAAAAGATCTAGACAGTAGACACTCGGTCTATGCTTCGCAGGACAGGGAAGGCCTATATAAATCCAGCAAAACTAATGTGCGAGTGTGGCTAGCAGGAAAGCCTATACAAAATTTATGGCATGCATTTCCGTGGTCTTGTTTGGTTAATAAAACAAAGAGACTACATGCAACGCTGAAAGCCTATACAAAATTTATGGCATGCATTTCCCTGGTCTTCTTTGGTTAATAAAACAAAGAGACTACATGCAACGCTGAAACTTTAACTTCCCCGATGCCAGCTAGTATACTTCTTCTTGGATAAGCAGAGGGACGAGTTACATGGAGTGTAAGTTGGAATAGACAGCTTGTATGGTGTTTCACACATAAACTCTCTTACCCCTTCCCTTGCTACATGGTTTCTCATTCTTTATATAGGGGATTGAGTGATCATTTTTTTTTAAGATGAAGCAATGGAGCACATACAAAAGATTGAATGCAGTTAGCGGGTGATAATAATAAATATGATAATAAAGTTATTGATTTTTTTAGTGGAGAATATATGTATGTAGAGGGGTAGAGAAGAGGGTGTCATTAATAAAGTTTCTCTCTCCACTAACTAAAAAATGTGAAGCATTAAGTAAGTATTATTGTTAATGAATAATTAGAGAAAGAGATGAAACATATTCGTTCGGTGTATGGGCAGGCGGTGTTGGATCTATGGGATGGATCTAAACTTCTAATAGACAGATAGACAGATGAGACTCAAGCATCATGATCCAACCGTGACAGACCCGCCTCACGAAGAGGCGTTTCCGTCTCCAGGATCATCATGGGTGGCATCGCGTTGTGATGTCCGATGTTACAACATACAAACATAAGCATAACACAATGAATATAAGTACAAGTCTCTTACATTCATCCCAAGTACATTAGTACATCGAGTATCATAAGCATCGAAGCAAATAAGTTTGGAAAATAAACTAGTCAGCGGAAGCAAATAAGATACAATCGCTCTCTCGGCGATACATCACGGGCATCCGGCAGAGACAGATGTTCTTGCCCTAGAACACCTTACCGGCACATCAACTCCTCTACTCTTCCGGAGCGCACCACTCCCAAGTGTAGTGGCCTCCGTCCGAAGTCCGATCCTCGCCGGACGTCATCTCCAAGCATCTAAGTCCTGTTCGACGGGATCCTCTCGAAAACCATACGAGCAAAGCCCCGAGCAACTAGAGCTCAGCAAGACCGACCCGTCAAGGTGGCCATCTACAGCCGACTCCTAGACATGCAAAGGCCGGGGGATAGGATACATTAAGCGCTAAGCTGGCCTACAAGTGAATCCTTACTTTCAACTTTTAGCAGTTTAATTAAGTTACAAGAAGGAATAATTTTAATTTGCACTAAGCTACTGCATTACATGTTTCCAAACAAGTAATTAAGCAATACATCAAATTAATCATGATCATCATCATCAATGTTCCTCTTCTTACTACGTTCCGGCGGACGAGATAAGTGGTACTCGCTATCGTGAGGGGCAGTGATTCGAATCGATTTACATCCTGCAGGAGCAACTCTGATCGCACGTCACATACGCGCTTCCCGTAAGCCGCATGAGACAACCATTCCCAGCCGGCACTCGTAGTGTTAGTCGGGCCTAGCTCCCCGAGAAGGGTCCCCCACGCGATGCCGTCCCGGACGTCATCCGTGAGTAGAGTGCTCCCTTCTCTCCTCCCAAATTCCTGCCAAGTAACCAAGGGAGTAGGGTATCTCGAACATACAGACAACCATCGGTACGTCGGTTTATCGGGCCCAATAAATCCAGCATGCAAGCAAGTACGTTCAAACTTATCCACATGGGCCGGACACGACGCGGTCCTTGTGTGCACGTACAGGGCTACCACCTTGAAGACTCTTTCAGTCCTTCACTTTCCACCTAAGTTGCCCGTCCGGCCTCAAATTTCCATTCTCTTCTCGATACTTAGCATCGTGTCCAAAAAGTGATTGTCCTATCTACGAGTGGTCTCCGTACCACTCAACGGATCATCGCCCTAATTAAGCAAGCATCTAGCGTAGGGTGATCGAGCCAGGATAAGTAGGATCCTACCGCATGCTAGGGTTTTCATCACAACTCCCGTAGACCTAATGCACATTACGGACCTACCGGACATAGTGATGAAATCAAACTACTTAAATTAAAAGGTTGTGCACCGGGGCTTGCCTTGAGCTTGACCCCGAGTAGCTGGGTCAACAACAGCAGTAGCTTCGGATCCTCTTCGCCGGTTACCACGTTCACCACCGCAGCTACATGATGCAAAGGTGATGTGTAATTTTTTGATGAAAACATGATATGGAATATTTTATGGAATACGTGCGAATTTCATCAATTACATGTAACTCATCAGTATAAATTAATTGGGTGTCCAGCGAGATGAAAATGATTTAAGGTGATTGTTTAATTTAATCTCCTTCATCAACTCTCATGAAGCATTTGAATCATTATCACATGTGCAAGAAAAATAATTCAATAACCCTAGCAAAACTAGGTAAAATGGCAATTAAATTGCTCCTGGTCCTTAGGCACATGTTATAGATAATAATTAAATTAAGCTTCATAATTTGGGGTAATTAAATAATTAACTAAGCATTTAACTTAAGTCTCTTAAGAAGAATTTAACCTAATTAAATTGTCTCTGATTATGTCAAACTAAATGCACTATAAAATAGTACATGTCTCAAGGATTCCAACAAAATTTAGTTTGCAATTTTTCGATGTCTAGAACTCTAGATATGAATTTTCTAAGTTTAAATGAAATTCGGCACTATTTACAAAAATGCCATCCGGGATTTAATTCAAATATTCGCGCTCGTGCCACACCGAGGACCACAGGGTTCTGGATCTGCGTGTGGCTGTGGCCACACGGGATCCCGGGCCGTGTGGCCCGCCTGATGGCCTCGCCGGCGCACGGCCGGGAGGCGGCGGCGCGGCGGCCGAAGCCACGCCAGGGGCTCGCGGTCCAAGGCGAGGGGTCCCCCGGACGCGGCGCAGGTGCATGGACCTTAGTGGTGGGGTCGGGCGTGCGAGGGCCTCACCGGAGGGGGTGGCGCGGCGAGCGGCGGCGGCGGCGCGCGAGGCTCCGGCAAGGTGGTGCGTGATCGGGGTTGCTTGGGGAGGGGGCCGGCTTGGTCCACAAGCTTCATCGGGTGATGGGCTTCGTCGGCACGGCCTTGGTTGGGGATGAGCACGACCCGAGGCGGCCGTCGGCGTGGAGGTGGCGGCGGTCGGAGCTCCGCGTCCGAGAAAAACTCCAAAATCCGGCAATCTCTTGGAATAAAACGGAAGGGTTAGGGTTTGAGAATGAGCCCCATCACCGTGCGCACACACTTGCTCAAGAATGGGGGAGAATAGCTCACCGGAGAGGAAGTATTTTGGGCGGCAACGGCCGGAGGTGGTGAGCGGCCTCCCGCGAAATTAGAGCGATTCACTCCACGGTTTTTGGGGAGACAACTGCGTGGAGCGGGAGGGGGTCGGGGCGGAGCTTGGGGCGGAGCGGCTTGGCTTGGGAGGACGTAGGACGGCCGGGCGCCGAGCTTCAAGCTCGGGCGGCAATGGCGGTGGTTGGAGGAGCTCGGAGAGTGGGAGAGGGGGTTCCGACCGGGAGGGAGCCTCCCTTTGTCCCTCCGACCAGGTGGGGTCGAGCCGGAGCGCGGGTGCCACGCGGCACCGGCGTACGGCGCCGGTCGGGCGCGGGCGCGCTCGTGCCTCGCCTCGGAGTGGTCGACAGCTGGGGCCGCGTGTATATTCCCCCGGCATCATTTCTTTTTCCCGAATTTCCAACCGTGGCTTATCCCGAATTTGAAAAAATAAAGGTGGTAATTTTGCTGGGTAGCATAACTCTAGAAACTGACATGCACGTTGAGTTTACTCAAAAATACTTTCTAGATTAATTCTGAAAATTCAAAGAAAAGGCTTAAATGCTAAGTTTCTCTGATTTATTTGAGGTATCAAATCTTGATGAAATCCAGTGGGGTTTTGTCCTAGATTTTTCTTTTGACATGCCCTACAACATATATTTTTGGTTGACCATACTTGTATTGTAGAAATTTGAGTTGTAGTTCAAACCAAAGTGTTTTTGAATTTATACATTGCCCAAAACACTTTGCATGTCAATGAAATTTCCTGGGTAGGTTAACCCAGTCCTGAGATTAGTTTTAAAAATCCTAACTCGCAAAATTAGGACACGGAGTGTCACACCAACTGTCGAAATTATTGAGATGATGTGGCAGCTCGAGTTGAGAGTTTAAATTTATATAGATGTAGTTATGGTTAATTCTGGCACAAAAGGGATAAAATTTAAGGAGCAATGAGCGACATCTACCGGGTTACATGTTGCTAGGTGGTGAATAAGATCTAACAGTTTAAGCCAACGGCATGGAAGGAATTTTTCCTATATCCTATTACAAACCGAGAGAGGGCATCAAATATTACTAAAAAAAGTCAACCTATAGGGGGTATTTAACATCCCATGTTGTTCAAAAAGAAACGTTTGAAATATTTTGAATTCTGTGGAATCAATTAGAAAATGTTCAAATCATTTTCCTTTGTTTTTCTGCTCTTGGGCTGGAATCCACTGCGAAGCCCACCTTGATCTCTTCCCTTCACAGCCAATCTAGCCTAACCGGCCCATCTAGCCTATCCAGCCGCAACACCGCTACCGTGCTTCGTCCCCGGCGCACCGTCCAGGGACACGTGGCATTCGTCCGTTGGACCGCCACCTCCCACCTGCTCCCTACCGCACCTACAAGTAACCCTAGAGCCGCCGCATCTGTTCCCAAACCCTTCCACGCCACATGGGTCGTAAAACCTAGCAACCCTAGATCGCTGCCACCCTTCCCGCCGCCGTCGAACGGGAAGTTAACATCGGTGAGCTCTATTCGCGTAAGGATGCTCTTCTTTCATTGTCGTGTTCGGCGGTTCCGACCTCGTCCCGTTTAGGCAAGGGAGAGGACGGTCGAAGCAAAGAGAGTTTCCGGTAGCCGTCGTCATCGTTGTCACCCATCTTCGCCGGTGAGGTTCATCCTCCTTTGACCTTTGTTTCGAGCTCTCCTTTGTTTGTCGCGTACCCTAGATTTGAATCTTTCGTCATTGTACACCGGCAGCTCGAGAAACAAGAACAAGTGGCAACTTGTTGGTCACCATGGGTCTTTGCACGCCACCATCGGTGACCGCCGACCAAGATCCCGTCCTCATCTTCCACTCACCATTGACACCGAGGCCTCCGGAAGTTATGCGGTGAGCTGGTCCATCAATTCCCGTCCTTTTCCCCTTGGATTTGTGTTGCTTTGTTGTTGTGCGTTGAGCACCCGCCACCGCCGCCATGACCGCAGCTACGGCCTACGGAGCGGTCGACATGTTCCACCATGCTCTCTTCTAAATGTTGTGCGTGTAGTGGCGTGGAGTAAAGCTCCCGAATTTGTTGGGTTTGTCATCTTCCCATGTATATGTTGTTGAGTCCCTCGCTGTCAACAATAATGCTCCGGTCAGCTTTTTGGTCGAAGATTGGTACCGTTCAGCTTGCAGGTGCGTGGGCTTTGATCCGGTATGTTGAAATCACGGCTTTGTTGACCTTGGGGGTTTTCCCCTTTTGGCCCCACCGCCGGTGAAAACTCGGCAAGCCCACATCGTGTGTTTGTTGGTCGCTCATGCTTGTGATGAATGCTCATGGGTGCGCAGGTGAGAGGAGGCCACCCGTTGCCGGTCGTCCTCACACATAGTGCTGATGTGGCGAGAAAATGAGCCCACGTGACACCGGCATGGCGCTTGCCCGGCAGGTGATGTGTTTTGGTCCGTGAGTCCCTTAGAGTTGTTTTGGGTGGACACGGTCCACCATGGACCATAGATTACTGCATTTGAATGGAGCGGTCCAGGGAAGAGTGTGGACCTGGCGGGGAATATCCTGTATTTTTATCTTTTTTCATCTTTTCTCGATAATTCCTTTAATCTTTGGAAAATCATATCTGATTATCCGGGCATCGAAAAATACACGATCAATGGCGTTAGGATTGAAGCAATGTTCTCTATGATTTGGTAAAGTTGTTATTCATGTTCTGATAGTAGACATTCTTGTTCTTGTGATTCGATTCCTATTACCTCGATTTGCATGCCTTACCCGTTCGTCTCGTTATATGTATGATAGAGACCCTGTGGAGCAGCACTTTGAGGAAGATCCACCAGAGCAGCCATACGAGAACCTTGACCCCACTTGGGACCCACGATTCCAAGGCAAGACACATCCTTGATCAGTCTTGCGCCTATTTTAGTACTTGCATAATCTGAATCATGCATTCAATTGTTACTTGCTGCTTAGAATCATTCATATGCCATATCATGCTACCTTTGCCACTCGTTACCCTAGGATGCTCTGCTGATGATATTTTACTAGCATTGCTTAGTTGCTTAATTGAAGCCACACTTGAGATACATGCTTTTATGTTAAATAACTCGTAGGTGCTTCTTACGTGTTGAGTTTTTGCATTAGTAACCCAAGTAAGATGTTTTGAGAGGGCGAGTGTAGGTGATATATGCGCCGGGGTACTTTTTGGCAGTTCTCATTGGGAGAGTGCCTATTGCGGGCACAATTGTGTAGGGGCTTCGGTTGATGAAGTCCCTGTTGGTGGTGATGCTTGTTGTGGTAACTTTGGTTGGAGGAGAGAGATTGGTGACTCGTCCGGACAGCTTGAGGACCGGTTCTTGTGTATATACCTCTCCGATCTTACCGACACATCACGTGACACATATGGGCATTGTGCTTGGATCCCGATACTTGCGGAGGACTGTTGGGAGTGCCGTAGTAGTAGAGCTTGTGTTAGTGGGTTTTGGAGCGTTGTCTCGAACAATGAGTAGAGGATACCCACCTCGCTAGTGTTAGGCCTTTCACACCTTCAGGATCCTTTGCGTACTTTGGGGGATCCCCGACCCGAGGGAGTGGGAGCCTCCAGCTTGATGCATGTTGATTGATCTTGTTAGTGTTTCTATACTTAGGCTATGACGGTAGCCCTATGATATAGTACCTCTTCACGTGGGTATAGGTGTATATACTCTACAGAGTCATAATCTATATGTATAGCCATGCCCTCGGATACGGGCAATGCCATGAGAGATCCACTTGATTAGTTTACTACTTCTCCCTCCGATAGGTGTTTTACTTCCGGCTTAGAGTTGTGGTTCCAGTGGAGGTGTGCTGGACTTATAATTTGACCCTTGTAGGAATGTGTTCATTCCCGTGAGGCCACTTATAAAATGTGACTAATAGGAAACCATGACTGACATAGACTTTAGGTTAATTGCTATAGGTTCTTAGCTAGCCTTTGCCTACTCCTTGAAATATCCAAGCATGCATAATATTGTTGATAGGTAGTGTGGCTTGTTGAGTACTCTATACTCACGGCTTTCCCAGCTTTTTTTTAGACGCGGTTGACCCAAGTTGAGCCCTACGTTGTTGCCTATGGTGATGGTTTCCACATAAGAAGACTTCCATTGTGATGATGTTGGTTCTTCGCTTCCGCTAGTTTCCATTTCTATCATTGTTGGCATGCGAGCCTCGTTTTGCACTTCGATGTTGGATGTTGCTAAGATAATGAGGATTGTTGGATGATACCTCTCTTTTGTTCTTGCCTTTACTTCTTTTTATGGTTTTATGATGCTCAATTGTGTTGGATGTATAAGTCATTCTCCTTGGAGTGACAAAGAGGTACAAAGGCACGGTTTTCATATGTGGTGAAAATCGGGACTTTCACCGGATAAGACCACTAAACCGGCATTACATTACGATGTGAACAAGGGTGCCCGATCTTTCGAATTGTTCTAGTAACAGATGATTTGGTGGAGACTTGTCGAACTCGATTCGTCTTCCGAACAACACGATCCAAAACCCCGCAATCGCAGCACCACGTCTCCTATGGTTATCAATCGTGCAAACATGATTGACCTTGCCCGTAAGGCTAATCCTCTCATCCGAATCAAAGAACATAAGAAAGAATGAGAGAGAATGCAACATAATTTACACGAGATGAATGATTAAGCTCACGAGTTGGGATCTCACAAAACGTTGAACGGCGAAACTGTCAAAGCAGAATAATCTAAGCAAAACCCAACCCTAACTTGGGTGGTGGATGCTGCTAATAAAGACTTAGGGATGTGCAAGACCCCGTGGACGCACCCCTAATGGGCTCACACCATATACACGGCCCAAAGGCCAAAAACGGTGACGCAACACCAAGATAGATTCTGGACGATACATTCTTTCGATGATACCCAATGACTCCAGAGAAATTTTAACATCAAACCGGCACCATTGGAAATTTTATGAAATTATCTTTCCATCCATATATAGAATGTCCAAATCCGACTTCGTATGTGATCCGTGTGTCTGTTTTAAGACGGACTCTTCTTGGACTCGAGACAGACTCGAAGTCGACTTGATTTGGTCCTCCACCGTGCCTTGCACCCTCTTGCTGGACCTCCATGGCTCCAAGCACTCTTCCATCCTCTTGCTGGACCTCCATGGCTCCAAGCACTCTTCCATGCATATCCTGGTCCTCTCGATCCTCTCGTTGGTTCCTAATCACAATATAATCATTAGGTAGCAATCAATTCTGAAAATTATAAAAGGAAAGACTTAGGAACGAGCTCACCTCGGAATTCAATTGTCGGGCGCGAGCTCTAGTGATTGGTCCTTGAATGTCCAGCGGATGAGTGTCATTTGTATCTAAAGGAGTGATATCCTCATCACATTAACAAGTACAACTTCTCCCGTGCGTCTTGAAACACCTGAACCCCTCTCGTCACCCTTAGGGCATCCACAATGTTGGACAAAAGCAGTCAATAGGAATTATAATATTATTTGAGGTAGTCAATAGACATTGTGGAAGTAGTCAATAGAGAGGCTGTAACAAAAGCCAACCGGAACACTATGGACTGGCTGGATGGAATAAAATAATATTACTTTTACAGTTCACTGTTCAT
The DNA here is from genome assembly GCA_031894775.1 of Chloris gayana. Taxonomy (NCBI): domain Eukaryota; kingdom Viridiplantae; phylum Streptophyta; class Magnoliopsida; order Poales; family Poaceae; genus Chloris; species Chloris gayana. The sequence continues at coordinate 273,417 of JAUNZO010003281.1, forward strand.
CAATAATAAACAACTAGGCCCTTCCATCTCGTGAACCAATGGACTGGCTAGAAGGAGGAGGACATTCGGAGGCAGCTGATTATTTTTTCTGTGTGGGTCCCATCTGAACACTATGGACTGGCTGGATGGAATAAAATAATATTACTTTTACAGCTTCACTGTTCATCAATAATAAACAACTAGGCCCTTCCATCCGTGAACCAATGGACTGGCTAGAAGGAGGAGGACATTCGGAGGCAGCTGATTATTTTTTCTGTGTGGGTCCCATCTTAAAGCTATCTTTACACCATCAACATTGTGAACCAGTCAATAGTTATAGACACCTAGCTGTAGGACCCATCTATTTAGACTGCTTTAGCATTTCACATTGGGCTTGCCCTTACAACAGGGCCACATAGTCCCATGTGAGTGCTGGGTGGGTGCCACACATCATTGCTAGACCTGGGCCAAAACCTTAACCTCTGCTAGCACGTGGAGAGGCAACCAGATTTTTTTAACCCAACCCAAAAATTTCCTCATCCCGCTGGGAATTGAACCTGGGACCTGGGACCCGCTACGCAAGAGCTTTACCACTATAGCAAAGACCCTTTGTCTAATGCAGAAGAGCAAGCTGATCGTGTTTTGCAACGATTATCCATTCCTGGTCAATACACGATGACTACTACATCTAACAATTGGCATGGTTTAGAAATAAGAATATTTTGCAATACCCTCGAGAAGCAAAACTAATGTGTTCCTCCTGAATAAAACCTGTATCAGATGATCATTATTTTTTTCTTATCAAAAAGGGATAATTGCATAAACCACGCCATATGTGGCGTGGAGTTTGAGATTCCCACCCATAAGTCATTTTGTTGTAAATACCCACCCACCCACGTGATTTAGATGCAAAAAACACCCTAGTTTACACATGTTTAATTGATTCAACTCATTTTCAATCATTTCAAGTAGCTACTCGCCTCCATATCAATCTTATAATTTTTTTGAAAGTATGATCTTCATATAGTTTAGGGATATGCAAAAACAGAGGAGAAAATTACAAATTTACATGATGTTTATTTAAGTTTGAGATCAGGAAGCATTTTTCATGAAAATAAGATGAAATAGAACTCATTCAATAAATTTTGAAAATAAAGATTCATTCAAAACTAAAATAATATTTAACTTAGTTACCTTAGATTTGTTTTTTGAATTTATAGGTGCAAAAATACATGAAATTGAATATGCATGTGTGGACTGGGCAAAAACTTTTGGGTGGGTGGGGTTTTTCAACAAAAAGACATGGGTGGGAATATCAAACTCAAAGTGGCATATGGGGTGGTTTTTGCAATTAACCCTATCAAAAATAACATCACTCCGCCATGGCTATATTGATCAAAACATAGTAGCCACTTCGTCAACAATTATTACCTTTTCTTTTACTAGTGTATTGTTGATCCAGGCCTCGGCACTGCGATTAACATTATTTGATTTGGTAGGCCAGTGGCTGCTGTAAATATATGCCAAATGTTTCTAGCAGCTTGATACTAAAAGAATAAGTGATGTGTAGTAATTACAAAAAACGACACTTGCTGTTACCTTTCCATTTTGTCTTTTAAAAAAGTTTTCCTTGATCAATGTAATTCCCTGCCACGGTGCCACCAGAAGATCTTAGTCGTGAAATGTGTCTACCGAAACAAGACTACATGCATTAAATGGACTTCTGGTGTTGAAAGCATCTACGCAATACTCCCTCTGTCCAAGAATATAAGCATTTCTAGATTTGGTCAAAGTCAATCACTTTCAATTTTGATGATCGATAAAGAAAAATTCTGATGTTTGATCAGGTATAAATAATGTTGTTAGATTCATTGTAACAACATCTATCATAATATATACCTCTTTACATTTATAACTTTCTATTTCTGTAGATATTATAAGTTAAAGTTTAAAATGTTTGACTTTGATCAAAGCTACAAATACTGATATTCTTGGACGGAGGGAGTACAATTGGAGAAACATTCCACTGGATATATCAATCTCAAACAACACGAACCGTGTTTAGGCTAATTGTGCTTATCAACATTGACATATTCCTAGAACAGATACTCTGATTGCAAAGCTGGGAGCAACATGACAGTTGTCAACGTCACTTTTGTGTTTCAAGAAGAAAAATAATAATAAAAAGTGAATTATATGTGCGAATAGAAGCACTATAATATTACTCCAAAGAATGGAATATAGGAAGTTGATTACAGACGTGCCAAAATGTCTGAGGTGGCGATTAGAAGTCTTGGCCCAGGACAAATGCCCTCGATCTGCGGTGAATGAGCAGCGCGTGTCTAACCTGTCAAACACTTCTTTTTAATTTTTTTCCCGATGCTTCAGCAAATTTGCAACAGATCTGTCTCATGGCATGCAAGATTGGACCTTTTTCTTGATTATCTAAAATATTGACAAGGCACAAACCCACACCTACATTAGCCCCCGTTCTTTCAGTAAGGAGTGTCTTCATCCTCGACACGTCTGCAGCGTAGTCCCTTAACTTCCTTCTTCCAGAACACATGTTCGTCACTGCCGCATCCATCACCTTCTTCTTCTTCCCCACCTCCACGCCTACCTCGCCAGTTGCCTCCCCGACGAAACGTCCCCTTCACAGCACGCACAACCTTCTTCTTGGCCACCTGAGACCTCGACCTAATTAGCTGCAGTACGGGCACCCCTTTCCTGATGCTCCCCACACGCAGCTCCGCGGCGTCCTCCTGCCGGCCGATGACGAACCCGAACGGAAGCTTCTGGATGATCCTCACCGGAGAGGCTGGCGGAGGGCGGCCGATGCTGCCGGTGGGGAAGATGATGAGTGGGCTGAGCCGGAACGACGGCAGCCGATCCAAGGTGTCGTCCGTGGAGACGGAACGCAGCTCGCAGCTGCTCGCGGACACGAACGTGTCGACGTCGTCGCTGTTCTCGCGATCGCCATCCTGGTTGCCGGCGGCATCGGTCTTGGCTCGAGCTCCCCTGCCGGAGGGGATTTGAACGCTTGGGAGATGCGCCATCTGGGCTTCAACAGCAGGAGAACCTTTGTTACCGTCTTGTTGGTCCTCTTGGTTGACGCCATGGCGGAGCTGTGGGAAGGGTCAGCGGAGCTGTCGATGGCGTGGACACAGGCAGAGGAGGTGAAGGTGCGTAGCCAGACGGAAAAAGACCCCTGGATCATGTTGGTCTCAGTAGTCTCGCTCAAAAACACTCACGACAGTGGAGGAATGAGGAAGCTGTGTTTTCGTCACAAAGAAAACAAACACTCACGGCAGTGTAGGAAAGACGATCGTGTGAGTAACATGCGGAAAATATTTATACAGCAAAAAAATTGAGCCAATCCACTCTGTTATGTGGATATGGTTACGGTAGCAGTGATCGGATCCTCGGTGGAGATGAAAGAAAAATCCGATTTGATTTTTACCAGAGGTGGAAATAAGTAATTTGTGGCAATGTGTTAACGATGATACAGACCAAGATTTATTTGGGTAGTATAAATGGTGATGGCTTATTTAGTAAAGAGGAATTTGAAATAACTTGACAGTAAATGGTATCCTTGTGAAGAGGATCCACTGCACAATAATGGTAGTGCGTCCAGTATAAATATGTCTCCCAAAAATCGAAAGATTTAGCATCAAAACATAAAGAAATACTATCCTAGTCGTAAATCCACACACCTCAGATAATAATTTGTGGCAATGTCTAAATAATGATACAGCCTAAGATTTATTTGGATAGTATAAATGGTGGATATAGTACAGAGGAACCATAATAATTCGACAGTAAATGATATCCTTTGGAAGACGGTGTATTGCATAATGATAGTTTGACGATTATAATTGTCTCCTGAAAATCAAAAGATTTAGTACCAAAACATCCGATCCAATATATTCATAAATTCGCACCTCGGATTTACAAATTTATTTATTAAAGCTTCACATACTATGCTAATAAAACGAGGATACCAAATATATTTAATTAATACCATTTTTTTGATAAAAAGAGGAATGTCATAGAACAAGATCATGAAAGCATGCTCATGTAAGAGACTCGCCCATCAATATGATTTGTTAAGCAGGTGGTGGATCATGTGCCCAGTGACCTCTAGGAAGCGGCTGGGGCAGTTGGTTGACCACCCCTATGTCTCCGGCTTGTCATTCCATCGAATAGGCGGTGGTGTGTGTCCTAGCTGTAAGATCAAGGCTTAGAGCAAGTATAATGGAGAAGATTTTGCTGGCGACATCCAACAGGAATGTGAGAGAAAGCATGAGAGAGAAAGGGGCGAGCGACTCGCCGGACGCCGGCAGCAGCTGGCGAAATCCCATTTTTATTCAACTGGCCACTGCTGCTCCAGTTAAACTCATCCACGTCATGCACACACATTAAACAGCTGCGGACCCTACCATCAAAGCTCGGTCACATTTCGCCAGCAGCCAGCGATTTCGCCAGCTACTGCCGACGTCCGGCGAGTCGCTCGCCCCTTTCTCTCTCATGCTTTCTCTCACATTCCTATTGGATGTCGCCAGCAAAATCTTCTCCATTATACTTGCTCTAAGGAGATGTTAGAACAATCGTTGTCATGCAGGTTGTAACAACCCGATTTTCACCGGATAGTGAAAACCGTGCCTTGTACCTCAATGCCACTCCCAGGAGGGTGACACGTACATCTAATACAGTTAACATCATAAAAACCATAAGATAGAGTAAATCCAAGGCAAGATAATAGAATCTCCAAAGTACATCATCATAACTCAATGCTCCAAATCTCATGGATACAAAACACGTGGCACGCAGGCCAATGAGAGAACATGAAGAAAACTAGCGGAAGCGTCTCACATGTAGATCGGCGGTGAAGACCCAAAGCCCACAAGCACTCGAGTGTAGGCGAGAACGTCACTCCTCTCCGGCGGCTCCGTCGGTAGGCTCAGCGGGATCCTCCGGATCAGCGTCTCGAAAAACAAAGTGGGAAAGCCGTGAGTACAACATGTACTCAACAAGCCGCAACTACCTAGCAACAATGTATGCATGTTGGAATTATTCAAGGAAAGGTAAGGGCTAGCACCTAAAGCAATTAATCCTCAAGTCTATGTGATTCACATTTTATTATTAGTCAAATTTTATAAGTGGCCTTGCAGGAAACAACACAATCCTGCAAGGGTCAATATTTTATGTCCAGCACACCTCCACCGGACCACAGCTCGAAGCCGGAAGTAAAACCTATCGAGGGGAGAAGTAGTAAATGCTAATCAAGCGTGTCGTTCAATGGTGTTGCCCCTTACCCGAGGGCTAGGCTATACGTATAGATTATATATCTCTACAGAGAGTAAGCAACCGTACCCACGTGAAGAGGTACTATAACTACAGCCACCGTCGTGGCTAAAGCACAGCAACACTCACAAGATCAATAAACAAAGCATCGACCGGCAGGCGCCCGTCCCTCGGGTCCTGGGATCCCCAACCACAACGCAGAAGAGGGCCCCGAAGGTGTGAAAGGTCTACCACGGGCCAGGTGGGATATCCTCTACTCATGGGTCGAGACAAAAGCTCCAAAACCCACTAACACTAACTCTACACCACGGCGGGCCCACCAGTCCTCCGCTAAGCGTCTCAATCCAGCTCACCCATACGGGTCACGTTGTAAGCTAGTATACCAAAGAGCGAGCAACCAGGAACCGGTCCTCAAGCTGCCGGGGCGAGTCACCATCTCTCTCCTCAAAACAACAGTCTCAACAACAAGTGTCACCACAACAGGGGCCCCATAACCCAACGCCCCTACACAATCGTGCCCGCAACAGGCACTCTCCAAACGGAGACTCCCCAAAAGTCCCCCAGCACCTAACCACCTACACTCGCCCCCGCAAAAGTCCTACAGTGGTATCTAGTACGTAAACTCGACACCTACGAAACACCTACAATTTATTTTACACAAAAACATGTATAGTCATCATGGGGTTCAATTAAGCAACTAAGCAGATTCTAAGCATGCGAGTAACAGTAAAAACACCCTATGGCAAACAGTGGCAAGGATGGTATAGTATGGCATAGGTAAACTACAAGTGCAAGTAACCATTAATCATGCATGGATCAATTTAATGCACATTGCTAAATAGGAGCAAGAGTGGTCAAGGATTGCGGCTTGCCTCGCGAAACGCTGGTCCCAGGCCGGGTCGGGGTACTCGTACGGCTGCTCCGGTGGAAACTCCACAAACTGCGGCTCGGGCGGAAACTCCTCGTAGCTCTCTCGGCGGACGTAACGTACGAAACGGGTTAGGCACGTAAAATGAGAAAAGTACGAGAGCAACGAAACGGACGATGGAATATACGACACTAGAACATAGTTAATAACTACACTAACGCGTAGATCTCGTCGCTACGAATCCAACGCAACCAACCGCGTATTTTTCCGACGCTCCGAAGAAAGATACGAATTTCCGACGGAAAAGGATTTATCGAAAATTCTGGAAAAAGGAAAAAGAAAAACCAGGGAATATTCCCTAGAATATTCCTTTGGAATATTCTGCCGGTCCCCACTATGCTGTGGACCGGGCCCATATTCTTCTCACTGCCATTAGTCCACATGGACCGGGTCCACGCAGCGAGAGGAGGGAGAACCCCATGGACCAGTGCCCCGCCCGCGGGCCCCATGGGTGACGCTCGCGGGTGACGCCACCCCACCGAGAGGCAGGCGGCGCCGCCAGGCCAGGGCAGGGGGCCTACCGGAATTGCGGCGCGGCGGCGCTAGGGCTCGCCGGCGGCCAAACGACGGCCACCGCAACCATCACCGCGGCCTTGCGCACCTGCCGGGCCCCACCACGAGCACCCGCTCGCCACGAGGCGGCGGCGCGAGCTCGCCGGAGCCGAGCGCCACGGCGGCGCAGAAGGGGAATCCCCGGGCTCCTCTAACCGTTGACGTCAAAAGTCGCCAACACACCGTTGTCCGGAGAGTTCACCGAAACCCCGGCCGACGCAGGGCCCCGTGCTCCCAACGGACCGGCTCAGCTCGCCGATTCTCGTGTGCGCTGGTGCGTGCGGATGGTTTTCCCGCAAACCAACAAAGACAATAAAAAGTGTAAAAATTCCGGGTCATCGGCCCGTATAGGCCGATGTGCAGCCGCGGCCGATTCTCGGCGTAAGATAGACAAAATCGGCCATCGACAGGGAGCAGCACGGCCCATCCATTTATGTATTAAATGTCAGTGCAAACGAACCGTGATACAAACGATACGAAATCGGCCGACGCTATAACATGCGATCGGTGGCTAGCAGCCGATTTCGTCGGTGAGCGATCAAATCATTAAGACTTTGCAGGGATGCATTATCGAATAAAATGTAAACAAGGTAATTATTAATGGGATGTAATTAATTTGATAGCAAGAAGATGGTTTAATCATCAATCGAGCAGTAAATCGGCCGATCGGGCATCCGGTCGATTCTCGCCATCGATTATAACAATGAGTTATTAGATCATATCTAGATGTATAATGATGATCAATGAAATCGTACTAATAACTCGGGTTCAAAGGCAGCTTTAACAGATTTAGCTAATTGAACATAAAACAGCTAATGAACGTGATAAGCAATCGGCTAAACACTCCGAAAGAACAAGTAAGACAAATACAACCACACAGATCCCGAATCGACCAGCCGCTCCAACAGACAAGTCAACCGATGGCACACGATCGGACCAGGTCTAACGGCCGCGCACGCCCGGCCGATTCAGGACAAGCACAATCATAAACGCCTTAACTATGAAAGTAAATCTACATCCTATCCAATCGGCTGCATGCGCCTAGGACAAGTCAACTATCGCAAAGGCAAACACAGGACACGTCAACCGAATCTGCGTAATCGAATCGGCTAAGATGTAAAAGAAATCTCATAGCGGCTACCGTGACTCGAACGACCAGATCCGAGCCAATCGGCGTTGTGAGCAAAGGCTGGGACGGGGAGGCAGGACAAGTCAAACTACCTCCACCACGAGCCCGGACCAGGTCGACTTGACTCATCCCGGCCGATACTCACTACGACGGTCGAAAACAGATCTGGTCGCCGGATAACTAGCAATTAAGCCATCTAATTACGAACAATGCGCCGAGAATTAGACGACATAATTACCTTGTCAAGCCAACTTGTTGTCGACCGGAGCCCCGAAGATCCCCGCGCGAAAACAGTAAAGACTTGACAGAAAATTAGGTTTGGCGATGCGCCGAAAGTTGTATTGGATGTGAATCGAGTTTACAGTGTTACACCCGAGTACAAATTTATACTCGGCACGAAGAATCCTCCTCGGACCCTCTTCGGGCCGATTTCCTAACCGACTAGGATCTTTTTTCCAAAATTAAACTATTATTTCTAATTTTACAACGCGGGCCAGGCCCATCAATATTATGCTCTTCTCGTTGGCGTCCGCGCACGATTCCCGGGAGGGACGCGCCTTTACTCGCCCAAGCGGCCGTCGGCCTTCTGCCCACCGGCCCTCTTTTGACCTATAGTCGCCGACAATGGGTCCCTTGGTCAAAAACCGGCGTCAACACATGTCCCCCCAGTCTGGGGTATGCAACGCATGCGTCGGACCGATCTATTCTCTTTTATTGCGCCGGTTTTACCGCCCGTCACTTCTCCATAAAACCCAGGGCCACCCCGGTTATTTCCCATCCGTTTCCTCTCCTTGGCCTTCATCTTCCTCCATTCCAGCCGACCTTTTCCTCCTCGAGCCTTTTCAACTTCTCATCGCGCCGTCGCCGTTTTTCTTCTCCGGCGACCATGAATCCCGCTCGTTGCTGCTGCTGCGGCTGCCGCCGCCGGCCGCGTTGCCGCCACTCACCAACGCCGTTCCGGAGGTAATGTACATTCGGGCATCCTTCTTTTCTACTTTTGCAATTTTTCTTCGTGTTCTTGTTCTTGTTCATTTTCACAATTTATCTTCTTCCCGTTCCGCTTCTCATTTTAGCCCTATTTTTTTTTTTTGTTTTTAGGAGATCCGGAACCAAGTCGCTATTCCGTCCAACATCCCGACCCATTTCTTCTTGGGTCCTATGGGCGATCCCGACCCCACAGCACCTCATCCGTGCTGAAACGAACCGGGTTCCGTTTCGGCAACAGTCCCCATTATCGGCCGAGTGGGCCAACAGCTTTCGGTCATGGCCGACCCCCGTTGCAGGATGGCGTGATTGGTATAACCGGGTGTCGGCCGTCCATCCGCAAGGTTGGGCCGACATTGGCATCGCCCATGCCATCAAGCTTTCTCTGGCCGATCATCATAAGAATGAACCGTTGCTGGCGGCCGCTTGCTATCTCTCGGTCGATGCCCCGAATCGCTTTATGTTCGGCCACGGCCCGGCTACCGTGACCCTTCTCGGACACAGTCATGTTGGCCGATCTGAATATCACGGCGGAGGCCACTCCGCATGCTATCCGTATCAAGTCCTCCCACCGGATCAACCCTAAGGACACCAGGGGTTGGAAGGTTTACATTCAGACCTACAATAAGGGGCACGGCACGGCCGATCGCCGCGAGCACGTTGCCTTCCTCAACATGTGGCTTGACCACTTCTTCTTTTGTGGGGTCAGCGTGAGCCCCACAAACAATTTTCTCGCCGATGGCCGATAGGCTGGCCGACAGCCTATGCCCTTCCCATGGGCAAGTATCTTCCGGGGTCGGCGTACCTCCTTCTTCACCAGGTTTCGGTGGAGTTGCGCTCCGGCCGATCAGCCAAGAACCTGGGTGGCCCTTGGTGGTTTATCCAAATGTGGTTGTCCCTTCATACCACCAAGGCCATCGATCCGGACCTCGGTGCGCTCACCTTCCCCGGCAACTACGCCGAATCGGCCACGCCCGCATTCAGCCGGTGCATCTCTTTCGGGGAAGCGTTATCCATGGCACCAGGGGCGGCCATGTCGATGACAACCTCGGCGTATTGGTTCGCCGCCCTCTACAAGGGCCTCAACAACGAAAGTACGGATTGGTACCCGTACATCGATTTCTTCGAGAAGGGGTATGACACTCCTTTTCTCGATCGACCCAACTTTCCCAACGGCCGACGGGGAGGCGGTCAAGATCTTCACCACCTGCCTCCGCCCCCGTCTCGCTGCCGACGGGACTTATTGCCGGGAGCAAGGCCTTCTGCTCCTATGAATTCTACCACCCGTCGGTGGCGGCCCGCCAACTCGGCTTCGCCGCCTGCCCCCGACCTCTTCTATGTGGGGCAGATAAAGGCGCGGGCTGCCGTCGACAACGCCATTCGGTGGAATTGGCTCGTCGGCCGCACCGCCGATGTCGTCACCGGCGACTTGGCCGGATTTTCCCCGGCGCCCGGAGTACTCGCCTTTTTGACCGTTGGTGGGGCGAGTGGAACCGGCACCTCCGCAGCCGGAACACCGCTTCTTTCTTCTCCGGCCTAGTCCCGAGAGAACCTTTCGCCGAGGTACGTGTAGCCGATTTATTTTTGTAAGGCCGATTTTGTAAATGAAATCGGCCACTCCAAATGCTCACCCTTGTATATTCTCTTTCAGCCGGACTCGCAGGAGCCGCCGACCCGCAGCATCGCTGGCCGGCCGATTGCATATTTAATGCCGAGCCCAATTGTTCCGAATATCGGCTTCACCGACCGCACTCCCGCTCAAGCATTTGCGGCGATGAGTCGAGGGGCGCCAGCCTGCCCGCAAGGCCAAAACTAAAACAGCCGCCCTCAAAAAGAGGAAGGCTAATGTGCCAGCCGCAGGGTCGACTCAGGCCCCGAAGCGATACCGCGCGCCGCTAAAGCAGCTCGTGCGCCCGTCCGACCCGGATTACTACAGTGAACCGTCTCCGCCGCGTCAAGTTGTTATTGCATGATCGCCGATTCCTTTTCACTTAACATGCCATCTAACTATGAGTTCTTAGCAGGAATCGGCGGTCCCTCTTCCTCGGGCCCGCACGCCAACGCCCGATAGGCCGATCCGTTCGCCGACTCCTCCACGGGCCAAGACGCCGACGCCCGAAAGGCCGACTCAAACAGCTCCGGAGTCCGAAGTTGTACCAAGCCAGGCCGATCCGAACCCTACGGAGAGCCCAACTCACTCGGATCGGCCTCGCGTCTCCCGAGGCCGCCGCCGAAGCCGAACAAGCTGGCCCCGTGTCGCCCACGGCTCCTCCCAAAGGCACCGCTGCCGACGAAGAATCGGCCGGCCAGAGCCGCCCGCGGCTTCTCCCGAAGGCACCGCCGCCGATGAGCCAGCCGGCAGAGCGCCGCCCGATGCCACCTCCGAAGATGTCGCCGGTGACGGTGGATCGGCCGGCCGAGAGCTGCTTGAAACATACGAACCCGTGGGTTCAATGGCACAGCCCGATGGACGTCCAGCCGCTTCGCATTGATGCTTCGCAGGTCTGTTTTTTTTTTTTTTTTTTTTACTATTTCTTCCTTGATTCGCCGCTAATCATTAGCTTCATCTTATTTCTCTTGGTATTTCAGTGCGCTCAGCCTTCCCTCGTCCCGCGCCGATTTTGGTATCTACCTCTGGTTTCATCACCATGACCGAAATCGCGCGCAGGCTTGAGGCTTCTTCGGTTGATCGCTTGGTGGCCGACGCCCACCCCATACGGGCCCGGTACTTGGAGGTCCGGACCGAGCTCCCGGACGATGTGCGCGATGCTCGCATCGTGTGGCATACATGGAGTACCGGCAAATGGACTTCATCCGTGCCCAGCAGCGTCCGGCTCGCCACGCGGAGCAGCAGCAAGCTGCGTTACTCGCCGAGAACTCCATCAAGCGTTCCGAGGAGGAGGCCCGCAAGACCCAAGAGATGCAAGAGCAACTCTCAAATCGGCAGGATGAACCGCAGGTAATCAACAAGGAGATTGCCGATTTGAGAGCATCGCCGGCTCTCAAGGAGAAGGAGGCGGCGGCCTTGGAAGCCACCATTGCACAACTGTCGGTTGATGTGGCGGCTCAACAGAAGGCGACGGACGAGGCAATCCAAGCGGCCGACAAGATGGCTGCCGCGGCGCATGCCGATGTCGGCCCCGTTGAAGACGACCCGTTGGTCATGGCCAAACTTGACTCCATGCTGGCCCGTGCAAGATCTCTGTCGTCCAAGACTTCTTGTCCCGTGCTAAGGCCGTCGATCATGCTTAGGTGTAATAGGACTTTGAACAAAATCTGGTTGTAAATATTTTTGCACTAAGGGCGATATACAATGATATCGGCCATCCGAAGACGATGTTTAAAACATCGGCTGATTTGTCTGCGTTTTACTTTCATATTTTTTGGCTAAGGGCGATACTTTTAATATCGGCCGTCTCAAGGCGATGCATATCGATATCGGCTGCAGTCTCTTTAGGCCGAACACTATGAGTTAATCCAAATACTAGGGTAATACCGCTTCAAATACTTCCCATTAAGTGCTCGGCCAAATTCTTCCCCCGCTAACTCTTTCAAAATATATGCATTACCCGGTGCCGATCGGCTAATCAAATAAGGTCCTTCCCAATTAGGCGACCATTTACCAAACCGATTGTCCTTCACGCCGATCGGCATCCTAAGCTTCCGGACCAAATCGCCCTCTTTAAACTGTTTCTGCACAACCTTCTTATCATAATGGCGGGCGACCCTCGCCTTATTCTCGCTCTATCTTTTCCAATGCATCCAGCCGATTTTGTACTACATCTTCTAATTCATCCATCATCAATCCGTGGTACTGATCGGCCGATAGCTTTTGTTGCAATTCAATCCTTCCGGAGCCGATAGTTGTCTCCCATGGCAAGTACGGCTTCGTGCCCATATACAAGCTGATACGGCGCGACTTGCATGGCCCCATGCCGTGACATACGATAAGCCCACAAAGCGTCCATCAATTTCATGTGCCACTTACGAGGATACTCTTGTATTTTCCGCTTGATCAACTTGATCGGACTCTTATTTGCCGCTTCAGCTTGGCCATTAGCTTGGGCATAATACGGCGACGAATTAATCAACTTAATCCCCATCTCTTCAAGCAAAAGATTGAAATTCGTCCGACGTGAATACCGATCCTTGATCTGTCGTGATTGTTTCTGGAATCCCAAATCTATAAATGATATGCTCTTTAACAAACGTTATCACGTCACCCGTCGAAACTTTGCGATAGGGTGCCGCTTCAACCCACTTCGTGAAGTAATCTGTAGCTACCAATATGTATTGATGTCCTTTGCTTGATGCTGGATTTATCTCGGCCGATCATATCCATGGCCCAGCCTCTAAACGGCCAAGGTTTGATCACCGGATTCATAGCCGATGCAGGCGCCCTCCGTATAGGCCCGAATTTCTCGGCAATCTTGGCAACTTTTATAATATTTGAAACAATCGGCCAACATTGTCGGCCAGTAATAACCAGCTCGCCTTAGCAGCCACTTCATTTTATGGGCCGATTGATGTGTTCCGCAAATCCCATCATGTACTTCGCTCATTACCACTTTGGCCTCGGTGTCGTCAATACACTTGAGAAGCACCCCATCAATTGTCTTGAAAAATAATTGATCATCCAACAGAACATACTTCAAGGCTTTATATCTTATCTTCTTATCTCGTAGGTTGGGATGGATTGCTCAAAAAATTTCGAATTTCCGTACGCCAATCGGCTTCTTCAATATCAGCTATTTCCAAGCTGTTTTCGGCGAGCCGATATCCGGATGCTAGTTGAGCCAAGTTATTTGCTTCAAGTTCTGCTCTCTTGGTATATGGCTGACTTTAACACACTTGAATCTTTTCATTAACTTCTGGCACTTTTTATGATATTGCAACAATATTTCATCTTTACACTCATACTCACCGGCCAGCCGACTCACAACCAACAAGGAATCGCCGAAAATTTCCACAAAATCAGCCCCGGCATCGATGAGTAATTCCAGTCCTCTTAATATCGCCTCGTATTCGACTTGGTTGTTGGTGTGCGCCTCTACCGTAATAGAGTATCCACGTATTGCCCCCGAGGCGACACAACAACCAAGCCGATTCCACTTCCTTCCTTGCAAATTGAACCATCAAAGAATACCGTCCATGGCACCGGTTCAACGTATCCGGCCGAGTGTTCACCGTGTTGCACTATCAAATCAGCCAATACTTGTGCTTTTACCGCTTTGGTCGATTCGTATCCTAGATCAAACTCCGCAATTGCCAACATCCATTTGCCCAACCGGCCTTTGGGGACCGGGGCCGATAACATATATTTTACGACATCGGCCCGGCAAACCACAAGCACACTCCTCGGCTAACGTATAATGCCTTAGTTTTGTGCATGAAAAATATAGACAGAGACATAACCTTTCCACCTCCGGATACCGCGTTTCTGCATCAACTAATTTGCGGCCGAGATAAAATATGACCCGCTCTTTTCCCTCCCGTTCTTGAGTCAACGCCGAGCCGATGCACCTATCATCGGCCGATAAATATAACTTAAAGGGTGTGCCCGACTTTGGCGGAACCATCACCGGTGGGGACACCAAATATTTCTTGATATCTTCTAAAGCCCGTTGATGGATCGGCTCCCACCGAAATTCTTGATTGGCCTTGAGTTTTAATAATGGCGTAAATACATCAAGTCGACTGCACAAGTTTGAGATAAATCGCCTAATAAAATTAATCTTGCCGATCAGTGGACCGGAGCTTTGTCTTGTTCGTCGGCGGTTCCAGCTTTCTCGATAGAATCAATACTCTTAGGGCCGACTTCAATTCCCTTTTCATGCACAATAAACCCCGTAAATTGTCCAACTCGAGACACCAAACGCACACTTGAGCGGGTTCATCTTCAGTGCCGTATTGTCTTGTCCTCTTCAACACTTCTCCGAGATCAGCCACATGACTTCCAACCGATTTTGACTTCACCATGACATCATCAATATAAATTTCAACCAATCGGCCGATCAAATCGTGATATATAAAATTCATGGCTCTCTCGATATGTGGCACCAGCATTTTTTAGGCCGAAGGTCATGACAACCCACTCATATAGTCCCAACGCTCCGGGCATCTCGAACGCCGTCTTCGATATATCTTCTTCGGCCATAAAAATCTGATTGTACCCAGCATTTCCATCCATAAAGCTCAAAATTTTGTTGCCGGCGGCTGCATCAACTAACAAATCGGCGTTTGGCATTGGGTACTCATCTTTCGGAGTCGCCTTATTCAAATTTCTCAAGTCAATGCAGACCCGCATCTTTCCATTTTTCTTTTCCACCGGCACAATACCGGAAACCCACTCCGCATATCGGCATGGCCTAATGAAGCCGGCCTCATATAATCCGATAATCTCTTCTTTGACGGCTTCATAATACCTAGGGTCAATTTTCCGAGCCCCCGCTTATATGGCCGATATCCGGGCTTGGTGGGCAACCGATGTTCAACGATCGATCGGCCGAGTCCAGGCATCTCGCTATAATCCCAAGCAAAACAATCTTTATATTCTTTCAACAAGGCCACTAATTCATCTCTTACTTCTTTACACAATTTCTTGCTAATATATGTCGGCCGAGGCTTGTCTCCATCCCCTATATCTACTTCTTCTAACTCGTCGGCCGACACAAAACCGTGGCCTAATTTTCCGTCTTCTCGGTTCGTTAATCGGCCGATTCATCATATCTCCAAGCGTGCGTGTTGATCGGCCGATTGTCCGTCAATTCTCCCGTGGGGCCCATCGTAGCAGCCGGGGGTACCCGACCCCCGGTCACAACAATTCCGTCGTCGGTGATGTTTACGGCTTCCGCATCCCAATATGTGCCCGAGAAACAAGGCAGGCTCTCCGCACCGGCAATATCGTCCACCCTTGATTTCTCGACAGCGCATTCTTTGGAGCCTCCTCTTCCGGGTTTTGCTGAGCAAACCACCGGGGCACCACTGCTTTTCGTTCTCGGTTTGATCGCCTCTCGAATCTTCATGGTACTGGTGATCAAACTCTTCTTCATCGTTGATTGGCCCCAGCCGATCGTGAACGGAGGTTCTCTTTGGCACTACGTATCTCCGTTCATCATAGCCGTGATCATAGCCGATCGCTCTTCCGGGGGCCGATTGTTGCGATTCGTAGTTGCGACTAATCGGCCGTCCCTGGTAACTTGATGACCCGCCATCACGATACTCTTTTCGGCCAATGCACTCGGGCAGTTCTCGATAGATGGAAGCTTCATGTTTTGGTCCCAGCAGATCGAAAGAAAGGACAAGCCCAGTGTGGGTCAAAATCTTCTCGGCGGATCACGTCTTGTCTCGTACCGCTGACTTTGGTCGATAGATTCCTGTTCACGTGCCACCTGGGCTCTTTCTTCCCTCTCCCTCTTCCTCTCATATCGGCGTATGAAACCAGCCGATCCACCGCCGATGGTGTTGATGTACATCGTATTAGCCGGGAAAGGGTGCCCATCAACTTTCATCTTCTTCTTTACATCGGCTGCTCGCAATATCCCACTCGTCAACTGCCCTCTCGGATTTCATCTCTCATAGCATAACAATCAACGGTGTTATGATGCGAATTTCCATGCCACTTGCACCACTTAGCCATTTTCTTCAATTCTTCTCGCGTAGGAATTTTGTGATGAGGGAAAAGCTGGATTTTCTTTTCCCGCAGCAGCTGATCAAATATTTCGTCGGCCTTAGATAAATCAAAATCATATTTCTTCTCCTTAGGATTGACATGCGGAGAAAATATCGGCCGTTTGTTATTAGTCCACTCAACCGCATTAATTCCCTCTTCATCTTCCTCACCGTCGAAATCAGCATAAGTCACCCGATACCGCCGATTCCCGGTGAGCTGGAGATTCTCTTCCCGGCCGACCGCCTCGCGGGTCAGCTGTGCCAGCCCATCAAACTCATGTGGGGTAAACTTTTCTTTAATGTTGGAAAATAGCCCCGCATAAGCGATTTCGGCCAACTGTTGCTCGTCAGGTTCAGATTGTAGCATCGTCCCCTCGTAGTCCCGAACCTCTCGTATATAATCAGCCACCGATTCCCAGCTTTCTGTTTCACCGCCATTAAATCGGACAAACTAAGCTCGGTAATGCCCGTGAAGAAGTACGAGTGAAACCTTTTCTCCAGATCGGCCCAACTCTGAATAGAACCAGGTGACAGCGAAGCAAACCATGAAAAGGCCGATCCGGACAATGACAAGTGGGAATAGCCGAACCCGCAAAGCCTCCCGAGTAGACGCCTCACCAAGCTGTGCGTCATACCGGCCGATGTGCTCCATAGTTGATGTGTTATCTTGTCCAGTAAAACTTGGAAAACTCAGGAATTTTATACTTATTGGGTAAAGCCACGGAATCCATCCAGTCAGGGTAAGGTCGCCGATACAATGCACTTTTCTCCTTAGGCTTCAAATCGAACTGATCTTTCATCATATCGGCGATCTTAGCCATGAGGCTACTCATATCATTGGGTTCAGCGGTTGCTGATCCGGTTCCCTGTCATATAAGCTGTGTTAAGCTGTCCCCGATCGGGTGTACCGACCGGCCGTTTCCAGAAATCCCAGTGCCGTAGCCGGGAACGGTGTACCGCGGAGCGATTCCATAATTCGGCCAGGTATTCTTGGTACTGCAGCTTTTGTTCTGTCGTCATCTTCCCCAGTGCCGAAACCTCGTTGTCATCGAAACTTCTCCATGCCCTTTGCCATCGGTCCTAAGAGGAACCGGAACAAAAATCGGTCGATTTTCAGCATCGACCATTGGTGTTCCGTCCTCCCCGACAGACTCGCATGTACGACATCTTGATCTTGGTTGCTTCTGTCCTACCGAGCGTGCCAAAAAGTGTGTTGACGTCAAAAGTCGCCAACACACCGTTGTCCGGAGAGTTCACCGAAACCCCGGCCGACGCAGGGCCCCGTGCTCCCAACGGACCGGCTCAGCTCGCCGATTCTCGTGTGCGCTGGTGCGTGCGGATGGTTTTCCCGCAAACCAACAAAGACAATAAAAAGTGTAAAAATTCCGGGTCATCGGCCCGTATAGGCCGATGTGCAGCCGCGGCCGATTCTGGCGTAAGATAGACAAAATCGGCCATCGACAGGGAGCAGCACGGCCCATCCATTTATGTATTAAATGCCAGGCAAACGAACCGTGATACAAACGATACGAAATCGGCCGACGCTATAACATGCGATCGGTGGCTAGCAGCCGATTTCGTCGGTGAGCGATCAAATCATTAAGACTTTGCAGGGATGCATTATCGAATAAAATGTAAACAAGGTAATTATTAATGGGATGTAATTAATTTGATAGCAAGAAGATGGTTTAATCATCAATCGTAGCAATAAATCGGCCGATCGGCATCCGACCGATTCTGCCATCGATTATAACAATGAGTTATTAGATCATATCTAGATGTATAATGATGATCAATGAAATCGTACTAATAACTCGGGTTCAAAGGCAGCTTTAACAGATTTAGCTAATTGAACATAAAACAGCTAATGAACGTGATAAGCAATCGGCTAAACACTCCGAAAGAACAAGAAGACAAATACAACCACACAGATCTCGAATCGACCAGTCGCTCCAACAGACAAGTCAACCGATGGCACACGATCGGACCAGGTCTAACGGCCGCGCACGCCCGGCCGATTCAGGACAAGCACAATCATAAACGCCTTAACTATGAAAGTAAATCTACATCCTATCCAATCGGCTGCATGCGCCTAGGACAAGTCAACTATCGCAAAGGCAAACACAGGACACGTCAACTGAATCTGCGCAATCGAATCGGCTAAGATGTAAAAGAAATCTCATAGCGGCTATCGTGACTCGAACGACCAGATCCGAGCCAATCGGCGTTGTGAGCAAAGGCCGGGACGGGGAGGCAGGACAAGTCAAACTACCTCCACCACGAGCCCGACCAGGTCGACGTGACTCATCCCGCCGATACTCACTACGACGGTCGAAAACAGATCTGGTCGCCGGATAACTAGCAATTAAGCCATCTAATTACGAACAATGCGCCGAGAATTAGACGACATAATTACCTTGTCAAGCCAACTTGTTGTCGACCGAGCCCCGAAGATCCCCGCGCAAAACAAGTAAAGACTTGACAGAAAATTAGGGTTTGGCGATGTGCCGAAAGTTGTATTGGATGTGAATCGAGTTTACAGGTTACACCCGAGTACAAATTTATACTCGGCACGAAGAATCCTCCTCGGACCCTCTTCGGGCCGATTTCCTAACCGACTAGGATCTTTTTTCCAAAATTAAACTATTATTTCTAATTTTACAACGCGGGCCAGGCCCATCAATATTATGCTCTTCTCGTTGGCGTCCGCGCACGATTCCCGGGAGGGACGCGCCTTTACTCGCCCAAGCGGCCGTCGGCCTTCTCGCCCACCGGCCCTCTTTTGACCTATAGTCGCCGACAATGGGTCCCTTGGTCAAAAACCGGCGTCAACACTAACGCGCAAAAGGGGGACACCAAAAGATGGCTCGTGCCCCCGAACACAACGCCCATGCTAGCGCCCCACAAGCCCCACCGAACCTCACCGGCGGCGAGGAATCACGGCGGCGGTAGATCGAGCCCGATGCACGCATGGAAAACGAGTCCTAAATACCTAGCTAACGGGCGTGTGAGCATCTACGGTCTTCCGCGAAGCTCCACGGCCGACCAAATCGCCATGAGCTCGACGGAGGACTCGGAGTTCACCGGCGCCCATGGCACGCGGCGGCCGGACCTCGACGAAGGCTACCAAATCGGGGCTAATTCAAGGGGGAAAAGGGGGAATCGGTTTGCGGACTCACCAAGGTGCTCGAGGGGGCCTCGGACGGGGCGGAGGAGGTCCGACGACGACGGGCGCGGCGGAGGCTCGACGGCGGACGGGGAGCGACGGGCACCGTGCGACGGTGACCACGCGCGGGGCTGTTCCCGAGCTAGCGAGGCGACCAAAAGTACGGGGTTAGTGCCAGCACGACGGGTGAGCAACGGAGAGCGACGAACGGGGCTTGAGCTCACCGGGGAGGGGACGACGGCGACGAGCGACGGTGGAGAAGGCGGCGGCTCCTAACTTCCCTTTCCCCTTTATCAACTCAAGCCACCTCCTCTCGCCTCATGTTCAGCTCGGACCGCGTGAAGATATACTTGAGACTCTTGTGATCCGTGAAAATCTCACATCCGCCACCGATGAGATAGTGCCTCCAAATCTTCAACGCATGAACAACCGCTGCAAGCTCAAGATCATGAGTGGGGTAGTGCTGCTCGTGCTTCTTCAACCGCCTCGAAGCATACGCCACAACCTTCCCGTTCCGCATAAGCACACATCCAAGCCCGTGAGTGGAAGCATCACAATACACCCGAAAGTCCCGGCTAAGATCTTGCAATGTGAGCACGGGAGCAAGTGGTCGGCCTAGTCTTGAGCTCCTCAAAGCTCCTCTCACGCTCCGGAGTCCACTCAAAGGTGACATTATCCTCGCAAGAGCTCCGTCATGGGACGAGCTATCCGAGAGAAATCCTCAACAAAGCGACGGTAGTATCCAGCCATCCCCAAGAAACTCCTCACATCCTTGACACATCGCGGTCTCTCGCCAGCTCACCACGGACCCGACCTTCCCGGGATCCACACTCACTCCATCGGCATTTATGACATGCCCCAAGAAAGCCACTTCCTCAAGCCGAACTTGCACTTGCTGAACTTTGCATACAACCGATGCTCCTTCAGCCTCTCCAAGACAACCCTCAAGTGATGAGCATGCTCTTCGGCGGACTTTGAGTACACAAGAATATCATCAATGAACACCACCACAAACTTATCCAACTCTGCCATGAAGACCTTGTTCATCATGTTCATGAAGTAAGGAGGGGCATTGGTCAAGCCAAAGGAAGCAACAATGAACTCAAACCGCCCATACCTGTTCAGGAAAGACAAGAAGCAAGTTTCACGGAGGGATGATTAGGCATGATAGATAACAAATGGAATTGACAAGGCGGTAACAAAGATTCATACCTACTCACGAAGGCAGTCATAGGAATGTCACACTCGCGGATTTTCATTTGATGATAGCCCGATCTCAAATCAATGGAGGAGAAATACTTGGCACCCTTCAGCTGATCAAACAAATCATCAATCCGTGGCATGGGGTACTTATTCTTGATGGTGACCTCGTTCAAGGAACGATAGTCTACACACATCCCGTCGCACCATCCTTCTTCTTCACAAACAGAACAGGGGATCCCCAAGGTGAAGCACTTGGGCGAATGAACCCCTTCCTCAACAGATCATCAATCTCCTCCTTCAGGAGGACCAACTCATCAGCGGACATCCGATATGGCCTCTTAGCAGTAGGGGCCGTGCCAGGGAGAAGATCAATCACAAACTCAACATCCCGATCCGGCGGATGCCCCGGCAAATCATCGGGAAAGACCTCGGGATACTCACAAACCACGAGAATCTGCTCCAAGGGCAAACCCTCAAAGTGACAAAGCTGCTCGGCAAACGAGGCGCTACGGGGGTGAACCTCACAAGTAACCCCACTGGTGACTCACCAAGGTCACTATCCTCTCCTCACACCGAATCACACCCTTGTTCCCGGTCAACCAGTCCATAACCAAGATCACCTCAATACCACGCGAGGGCAAAAGAATCAGGTCGGCCAAGAACCGCTCTCCCTCAATCACAATTCAAGGGCTAATTCAAGGGGGAAAAGGGGGGAATCGGTTTGCGGACTCACCAAGGTGCTCGAGGGGGCCTCGGACGGGGCGGAGGAGGTCCGACGACGACGGGCGCGGCGGAGGCTCGACGGCGGACGGGGAGCGACGGGCACCGTGCGACGGTGACCACGCGCGGGGCTGTTCCCGAGCTAGCAGGCGACCAAAAGTACGGGGTTAGTGCCAGCACGACGGGTGAGCAACGGAGAGCGACGAACAGGGCTTGAGCTCACCGGGGAGGGGACGACGGCGACGAGCGACGGTGGAGAAGGCGGCGGCTCCTAACTTCCCTTTCCCCTTTCTTCCTCCATCCTGCGTGAAAAGCTCCGTGGTGAGCACCAACGGGACGGGCGAGGCACGCAAAGTAAACCGGCGAACGAACGAGCTCGGGGAGAAGCTCACCTCAAGGCGGAGCAATGGCGAGGCTAGGGTTTGGGGCCGAGCGTCGCGCGCGGAGGTTTAAAAGAGAGAGAGAGAGAGAGCACGGGACGGCAGTGGGACTCGCTAGAGTCCAGGCAGAGTTGCTCGGGCGCGGGGCCGGCCGACGCGGGGGCGGAAGACGACGAGCAGCCGACATGGCGGAGCTCATGGGCGCGCGCGCGGTACGGGCGAGGCGGAGAAGAAAAACAGCGCCGGCCAGGCCGGGCTGCCGGGCCGGCTGGGCTGCGCGCGGGTGAAAGAAGAGAGAGGGAGTGGGGGTTGCTCGGGCCGTGCGCGGGAGAGGGAAAAAGAGAAAGAGCTGGGCTGCTGCACCGATTCGGCCCACGAGCGAGTAGTTTAAATAAAAGCGATTCGAATTGTTTTGTTTTTTTTGAGTTTGGGTAAACTTCAACCAAAGTTTGAGTTTAAACTTGCACACTTTATTCCTTTAAATACACGGGATGTTACGGACTCCCCCCTCTTACAAGAATCTCGTCCTCGAGATTTCACTCCTCATCATCAAACAAGTGAGGGAAGTCCTTCCTCAAGTTGTCCTCCATCTCCCAAGTGGCCTCACGCTCGGTGTGGTTACTCCACGTAACCTTGCGGAACCGGATCCTGCGACTCCTCGTCTCCTTGTAGGCCCTATCCAAGATCCTCACGGGGTACTCCAAGTACTCCAAACTGTCCCGAATATCTAACACATCAGGAGACACCCGCTCCTCTCGGCACACGCAAGCACTTCTTGAGCTGCGAAATATGGAACACGTCATGCACTCCGGCAAGGTGTTCCGGCAACTCAAGCCGATAGGTGAGATCTCCAATCCTCCTGACCACTCGAACGGTCCAATGAACCTCGGTGCCAACTTGCCACGCACGTGGAACCTGCGCGTCCCACGAAGTGGAGAGACCTTGAGATAGACAAAGTCATCCACAAAGAACTCCAAAGGTCTCCTCCTCTTATCTCGCGTAGCTCTTCCGCTCGCTCCGGGCAACACGGATATGCTCTCTCGACCTGCTCAACCTTCTCCTCAGCCTCTCCGACAAGATCTCGGGCCATAGAAAGACCTCTCCCCAACCTCTCGACCACATGAGAGGTGTCCTGCACTTCCTCCCATACAAGAGCTCATTTGGTGACATCTTGATGCTAGCCCGGTAGAAGACAGAGAACATAAGGTAAAGGGAGTGAAGAGAGTTAAGAGATAAAGAGAAGAAGACATCTAGATGCTTGCCCGGTAACCGTTGTTGTAAGAGAACTCAGCAAACGACAGATCGTAGGTGAGCACACAAGCTCTCAACATATCCTCCAAAGTCCGGTTCACCCTCTCTCGTCCGACCATCCGTCTCGAGGGTGATACGCCGTGCTCGTAGTCCAGCCTAGTGCCCATCGAAGCATGCAGACTCCTCCGTAACTTAGCCACAAACCGAGGACCACGATCGGACACTATGGTGAGTGGGGCACCATGTAGCCTCGGAATGTTATCAATGTAGAGACGGGCAAGCTGCTCCACATTGTACTTGGCATGGACGGCAATGAAGTGAGCCGCCTTGGAGAAACGATCCACAATCAGCCAAATGGAATCATGACCCTTCCGCGAGCGAGGCAAACCATTGATGAAATCTATGCCGATGTTTTCCCACTTCCACTTCGGAATCTCAAGAGGCTTGAGCAAACCGGCCGGCTTCCGATGTTCTCGCCTTGACCCTCCCGTAGATATCACACATCCCCACAACCGAGCAATCTCCATCTTCATACCTTCCCACCGGAACCGAGTGCGAAGATCCCGATACATCTTTGTGTTCCCCGGATGGATCGAGTAGCGAGAACAGTGAGCCTCTCTCAAAATCTCCTCTCGAATCCCAGCACCTCCAGGAACCACAATCCGATCCTTGTACCAAAGTACACCATCATCATCCACCCTAAAGCCAGGAGCCTTATCCACCGCCATCTTAGCTTTGATCGATGCCACCAAGCCGTCATCCTTCTGCTTCTCCTTGATCCGATCCCCAAGAAGGTGGGTGATCCTCAACTCGTGGAGATAGCCCTCAGGAATGAGCTCCACTCCATCCCTCATCATCTCCTCAAACACCTCGGACCGGCTCGTAATGAGACTAGTGCAATAGGCCTTGCGACTCAGCGCATCCGCAACAACATTGGCCTTGCCAGGGTGGTAGTTGATGCTCGGATCATAATCCTTTATCAACTCAAGCCACCTCCTCTCGCCTCATGTTCAGCTCGGACCGCGTGAAGATATACTTGAGACTCTTGTGATCCGTGAAAATCTCACATCCGCCACCGATGAGATAGTGCCTCCAAATCTTCAACGCATGAACAACTCGCTGCAAGCTCAAGATCATGAGTGGGGTAGTGCTGCTCGTGCTTCTTCAACCGCCTCGAAGCATACGCCACAACCTTCCCGTTCCGCATAAGCACACATCCAAGCCCGTGAGTGGAAGCATCACAATACACCCGAAAGTCCCGGCTAAGATCTTGCAATGTGAGCACGGGAGCAAGTGGTCAGCCTAGTCTTGAGCTCCTCAAAGCTCCTCTCACGCTCCGGAGTCCACTCAAAGGTGACATTATCCTCGCAAGAGCTCCGTCATGGGACGAGCTATCCGAGAGAAATCCTCAACAAAGCGACGGTAGTATCCAGCCATCCCCAAGAAACTCCTCACATCCTTGACACACTGCGGTCTCTCGCCGTTCACCACAGACCCGACCTTCCCGGGATCCACACTCACTCCATCGGCATTTATGACATGCCCCAAGAAAGCCACTTCCTCAAGCCGAACTTGCACTTGCTGAACTTTGCATACAACCGATGCTCCTTCAGCCTCTCCAAGACAACCCTCAAGTGATGAGCATGCTCTTCGGCGGACTTTGAGTACACAAGAATATCATCAATGAACACCACCACAAACTTATCCAACTCGCCATGAAGACCTTGTTCATCATGTTCATGAAGTAAGGAGGGGCATTGGTCAAGCCAAAGGAAGCAACAATGAACTCAAACTGCCCATACCTGTTCAGGAAAGACAAGAAGCAAGTTTCACGGAGGGATGATTAGGCATGATAGATAACAAATGGAATTGACAAGGCGGTAACAAAGATTCATACCTACTCACGAAGGCAGTCATAGGAATGTCACACTCGCGGATTTTCATTTGATGATAGCCCGATCTCAAATCAATGGAGGAGAAATACTTGGCACCCTTCAGCTGATCAAACAAATCATCAATCCGTGGCATGGGGTACTTATTCTTGATGGTGACCTCGTTCAAGGAACGATAGTCTACACACATCCCGTCAGCACCATCCTTCTTCTTCACAAACAGAACAGGGGATCCCCAAGGTGAAGCACTTGGGCGAATGAACCCCTTCCTCAACAGATCATCAATCTCCTCCTTCAGGAGGACCAACTCATCAGCGGACATCCGATATGGCCTCTTAGCAGTAGGGGCCGTGCCGGGGAGAAGATCAATCACAAACTCAACATCCCGATCCGGCGGATGCCCCGGCAAATCATCGGGAAAGACCTCGGGATACTCACAAACCACAGGAATCTGCTCCAAGGGCAAACCCTCAAAGTGACAAAGCTGCTCCGGCAAACGAGGCGCTACGGGGGTGAACCTCACGAGAACCCCACGGTGACTCACCAAGGTCACTATCCTCTCCTCACACCGAATCACACCCTTGTTCCCGGTCAACCAGTCCATAACCAAGATCACCTCAATACCACGCGAGGGCAAAAGAATCAGGTCGGCCAAGAACCGCTCTCCCTCAATCACAATTCAAGGGCTAATTCAAGGGGGAAAAGGGGGGAATCGGTTTGCGGACTCACCAAGGTGCTCGAGGGGGCCTCGGACGGGGCGGAGGAGGTCCGACGACGACGGGCGCGGCGGAGGCTCGACGGCGGACGGGGAGCGACGGGCACCGTGCGACGGTGACCACGCGCGGGGCTGTTCCCGAGCTAGCAGGCGACCAAAAGTACGGGGTTAGTGCCAGCACGACGGGTGAGCAACGGAGAGCGACGAACGGGGCTTGAGCTCACCGGGGAGGGGACGACGGCGACGAGCGACGGTGGAGAAGGCGGCGGCTCCTAACTTCCCTTTCCCCTTTCTTCCTCCATCCTGCGTGAAAAGCTCCGTGGTGAGCACCAACGGGACGGGCGAGGCACGCAAAGTAAACCGGCGAACGAACGAGCTCGGGGAGAAGCTCACCTCAAGGCGGAGCAATGGCGAGGCTAGGGTTTGGGGCCGAGCGTCGCGCGCGGAGGTTTAAAAGAGAGAGAGAGAGAGAGCACGGGACGGCAGTGGGACTCGCTAGAGTCCGAGCAGAGTTGCTGGGCGCGGGGCCGGCCGACGCGGGGGCGGAAGACGACGAGCAGTCGACATGGCGGAGCTCATGGGCGCGCGCGCGGTACGGGCGAGGCGGAGAAGAAAACAGCGCCGGGCCAGGCCGGGCTGCTCGGGCCGGCCGGGCTGCGCGCGGGGTGAAGGAAGAGAGAGGGAGTGGGGGTTGCTCGGGCCGTGCGCGGGAGAGGGAAAAAGAGAAAGAGCTGGGCTGCTGCACCGATTCGGCCCACGAGCGAGTAGTTTAAATAAAAGCGATTCGAATTGTTTTGTTTTTTTTGAGTTTGGGTAAACTTCAACCAAAGTTTGAGTTTAAACTTGCACACTTTATTCCTTTAAATACACGGGATGTTACGGACTCCCCCCCTCTTACAAGAATCTCGTCCTCGAGATTTCACTCCTCATCATCAAACAAGTGAGGGAAGTCCTTCCTCAAGTTGTCCTCCATCTCCCAAGTGGCCTCACGCTCGGTGTGGTTACTCCACGTAACCTTGCGGAACCGGATCCTCGCGACTCCTCGTCTCCTTGTAGGCCCTATCCAAGATCCTCACGGGGTACTCCAAGTACTCCAAACTGTCCCGAATATCTAACACATCAGGAGACACCCGCTCCTCCGGCACACGCAAGCACTTCTTGAGCTGCGAAATATGGAACACGTCATGCACTCCGGCAAGGTGTTCCGGCAACTCAAGCCGATAGGTGAGATCTCCAATCCTCCTGACCACTCGAACGGTCCAATGAACCTCGGTGCCAACTTGCCACGCACGTGGAACCTGCGCGTCCCACGAAGTGGAGAGACCTTGAGATAGACAAAGTCATCCACAAAGAACTCCAAAGGTCTCCTCCTCTTATCCGCGTAGCTCTTCCGCTCGCTCCGGGCAACACGGATATGCTCTCCGACCTGCTCAACCTTCTCCTCAGCCTCTCCGACAAGATCCGGGCCATAGAAAGACCTCTCCCCAACCTCCGACCACATGAGAGGTGTCCTGCACTTCCTCCCATACAAGAGCTCATTTGGTGACATCTTGATGCTAGCCCGGTAGAAGACGAGAGAACATAAGGTAAAGGGAGTGAAGAGAGTTAAGAGATAAAGAGAAGAAGACATCTAGATGCTTGCCCGGTAACCGTTGTTGTAAGAGAACTCAGCAAACGACAGATCGTAGGTGAGCACACAAGCTCTCAACATATCCTCCAAAGTCCGGTTCACCCTCTCTCGTCCGACCATCCGTCCGAGGGTGATACGCCGTGTCTGTAGTCCGGTCTAGTGCCCATCGAAGCATGCAGACTCCTCCGTAACTTAGCCACAAACCGAGGACCACGATCGGACACTATGGTGAGTGGGGCACCATGTAGCCTCGGAATGTTATCAATGTAGAGACGGGCAAGCTGCTCCACATTGTACTTGGCATGGACGGCAATGAAGTGAGCCGCCTTGGAGAAACGATCCACAATCAGCCAAATGGAATCATGACCCTTCCGCGAGCGAGGCAAACCATTGATGAAATCTATGCTGATGTTTTCCCACTTCCACTTCGGAATCTCAAGAGGCTTGAGCAAACCGGCTGGCTTCGATGTTCCGCCTTGACCCTCCCGTAGATATCACACATCCCCACAAACCGAGCAATCTCCATCTTCATACCTTCCCACCAGAACCGAGTGCGAAGATCCCGATACATCTTTGTGTTCCCCGGATGGATCGAGTAGCGAGAACAGTGAGCCTCTCTCAAAATCTCCTCTCGAATCCCAGCACCTCCAGGAACCACAATCCGATCCTTGTACCAAAGTACACCATCATCATCCACCCTAAAGCCAGGAGCCTTATCCACTCGCCATCTTAGCTTTGATCGATGCCACCAAGCTGTCATCCTTCCGCTTCTCCTTGATCCGATCCCCAAGAAGGTGGGTGATCCTCAACTCGTGGAGATAGCCCTCAGGAATGAGCTCCACTCCATCCCTCATCATCTCCTCAAACACCTCGGACCGGCTCGTAATGAGACTAGTGCAATAGGCCTTGCGACTCAGCGCATCCGCAACAACATTGGCCTTGCCAGGGTGGTAGTTGATGCTCGGATCATAATCCTTTATCAACTCAAGCCACCTCCTCGCCTCATGTTCAGCTCGGACCGCGTGAAGATATACTTGAGACTCTTGTGATCCGTGAAAATCTCACATCCGCCACCGATGAGATAGTGCCTCCAAATCTTCAACGCATGAACAACTCGCTGCAAGCTCAAGATCATGAGTGGGGTAGTGCTGCTCGTGCTTCTTCAACCGCCTCGAAGCATACGCCACAACCTTCCCGTTCCGCATAAGCACACATCCAAGCCCGTGAGTGGAAGCATCACAATACACCCGAAAGTCCCGGCTAAGATCTTGCAATGTGAGCACGGGAGCGAGTGGTCAGCCTAGTCTTGAGCTCCTCAAAGCTCCTCTCACGCTCCGGAGTCCACTCAAAGGTGACATTATCCTCGCAAGAGCTCCGTCATGGGACGAGCTATCCGAGAGAAATCCTCAACAAAGCGACGGTAGTATCCAGCCATCCCCAAGAAACTCCTCACATCCTTGACACACTGCGGTCTCTCGCCGTTCACCACAGACCCGACCTTCCCGGGATCCACACTCACTCCATCGGCATTTATGACATGCCCCAAGAAAGCCACTTCCTCAAGCCGAACTTGCACTTGCTGAACTTTGCATACAACCGATGCTCCTTCAGCCTCTCCAAGACAACCCTCAAGTGATGAGCATGCTCTTCGGCGGACTTTGAGTACACAAGAATATCATCAATGAACACCACCACAAACTTATCCAACTCTGCCATGAAGACCTTGTTCATCATGTTCATGAAGTAAGGAGGGGCATTGGTCAAGCCAAAGGAAGCAACAATGAACTCAAACTGCCCATACCTGTTCGGGAAAGACAAGAAGCAAGTTTCACGGAGGGATGATTAGGCATGATAGATAACAAATGGAATTGACAAGGCGGTAACAAAGATTCATACCTACTCACGAAGGCAGTCATAGGAATGTCACACTCGCGGATTTTCATTTGATGATAGCCCGATCTCAAATCAATGGAGGAGAAATACTTGGCACCCTTCAGCTGATCAAACAAATCATCAATCCGTGGCATGGGGTACTTATTCTTGATGGTGACCTCGTTCAAGGAACGATAGTCTACACACATCCCGTCGGCACCATCCTTCTTCTTCACAAACAGAACAGGGGATCCCCAAGGTGAAGCACTTGGGCGAATGAACCCCTTCCTCAACGGATCATCAATCTCCTCCTTCAGGAGGACCAACTCATCAGCGGACATCCGATATGGCCTCTTAGCAGTAGGGGCCGTGCCAGGGAGAAGATCAATCACAAACTCAACATCCCGATCCGGCGGATGCCCCGGCAAATCATCGGGAAAGACCTCGGGATACTCACAAACCACGGGAATCTGCTCCAAGGGCAAACCCTCAAAGTGACAAAGCTGCTCCGGCAAACGAGGCGCTACGGGGGTGAACCTCACGAGAACCCCACGGTGACTCACCAAGGTCACTATCCTCTCCTCACACCGAATCACACCCTTGTTCCCGGTCAACCAGTCCATAACCAAGATCACCTCAATACCACGCGAGGGCAAAAGAATCAGGTCGGCCAAGAACCGCTCTCCCTCAATCACAATTCAAGGGCTAATTCAAGGGGGAAAAGGGGGGAATCGGTTTGCGGACTCACCAAGGTGCTCGAGGGGGCCTCGGACGGGGCGGAGGAGGTCCGACGACGACGGGCGCGGCGGAGGCTCGACGGCGGACGGGGAGCGACGGGCACCGTGCGACGGTGACCACGCGCGGGGCTGTTCCCGAGCTAGCAGGCGACCAAAAGTACGGGGTTAGTGCCAGCACGACGGGTGAGCAACGGAGAGCGACGAACGGGGCTTGAGCTCACCGGGGAGGGGACGACGGCGACGAGCGACGGTGGAGAAGGCGGCGGCTCCTAACTTCCCTTTCCCCTTTCTTCCTCCATCCTGCGTGAAAAGCTCCGTGGTGAGCACCAACGGGACGGGCGAGGCACGCAAAGTAAACCGGCGAACGAACGAGCTCGGGGAGAAGCTCACCTCAAGGCGGAGCAATGGCGAGGCTAGGGTTTGGGGCCGAGCGTCGCGCGCGGAGGTTTAAAAGAGAGAGAGAGAGAGAGCACGGGACGGCAGTGGGACTCGCTAGAGTCCAGGCAGAGTTGCTGGGCGCGGGGCCGGCCGACGCGGGGGCGGAAGACGACGAGCGATCGACATGGCGGAGCTCATGGGCGCGCGCGCGGTACGGGCGAGGCGGAGAAGAAAAACAGCGCCGGGCCAGGCCGGGCTCGTCGGGCCGGCTGGGCTGCGCGCGGGGTGAAAGAAGAGAGAGGGAGTGGGGGTTGCTTGGGCCGTGCGCGGGAGAGGGAAAAAGAGAAAGAGCTGGGCTGCTGCACCGATTCGGCCCACGAGCGAGTAGTTTAAATAAAAGCGATTCGAATTGTTTTGTTTTTTTTGAGTTTGGGTAAACTTCAACCAAAGTTTGAGTTTAAACTTGCACACTTTATTCCTTTAAATACACGGGATGTTACGGACTCCCCCCCTCTTACAAGAATCTCGTCCTCGAGATTTCACTCCTCATCATCAAACAAGTGAGGGAAGTCCTTCCTCAAGTTGTCCTCCATCTCCCAAGTGGCCTCACGCTCGGTGTGGTTACTCCACGGAACCTTGCGGAACCGGATCCTGCGACTCCTCGTCTCCTTGTAGGCCCTATCCAAGATCCTCACGGGGTACTCCAAGTACTCCAAACTGTCCCGAATATCTAACACATCAGGAGACACCTGCTCCTCCGGCACACGCAAGCACTTCTTGAGCTGCGAAATATGGAACACGTCATGCACTCCGGCAAGGTGTTCCGGCAACTCAAGCCGATAGGTGAGATCTCCAATCCTCCCGACCACTCGAACGGTCCAATGAACCTCGGTGCCAACTTGCCACGCACGTGGAACCTGCGCGTCCCACGAAGTGGAGAGACCTTGAGATAGACAAAGTCATCCACAAAGAACTCCAAAGGTCTCCTCCTCTTATCCGCGTAGCTCTTCCGCTCGCTCCGGGCAACACGGATATGCTCTCCGACCTGCTCAACCTTCTCCTCGGCCTCTCCGACAAGATCCGGGCCATAGAAAGACCTCTCCCCAACCTCTGACCACATGAGAGGTGTCCTGCACTTCCTCCCATACAAGAGCTCATTTGGTGACATCTTGATGCTAGCCTGGTAGAAGACAGAGAACATAAGGTAAAGGGAGTGAAGAGAGTTAAGAGATAAAGAGAAGAAGACATCTAGATGCTTGCCCGGTAACCGTTGTTGTAAGAGAACTCAGCAAACGACAGATCGTAGGTGAGCACACAAGCTCTCAACATATCCTCCAAAGTCCGGTTCACCCTCTCCGTCCGACCATCCGTCCGAGGGTGATACGCTGTGCTCGTAGTCCGATCTAGTGCCCATCGAAGCATGCAGACTCCTCCGTAACTTAGCCACAACCGAGGACCACGATCGGACACTATGGTGAGTGGGGCACCATGTAGCCTCGGAATGTTATCAATGTAGAGACGGGCAAGCTGCTCCACATTGTACTTGGCATGGACGGCAATGAAGTGAGCCGCCTTGGAGAAACGATCCACAATCAGCCAAATGGAATCATGACCCTTCCGCGAGCGAGGCAAACCATTGATGAAATCTATGCTCGATGTTTTCCCACTTCCACTTCGGAATCTCAAGAGGCTTGAGCAAACCGGCTGGCTTCGATGTTC
Organism: Chloris gayana; assembly: GCA_031894775.1. NCBI lineage: Eukaryota > Viridiplantae > Streptophyta > Magnoliopsida > Poales > Poaceae > Chloris > Chloris gayana. The sequence continues at coordinate 305,627 of JAUNZO010003281.1, forward strand.
CGCCTTGACCCTCCTGTAGATATCACACATCCCCACAAACCGAGCAATCTCCATCTTCATACCTTCCCACCGGAACCGAGTGCGAAGATCCCGATACATCTTTGTGTTCCCCGGATGGATCGAGTAGCGAGAACAGTGAGCCTCTCTCAAAATCTCCTCTCGAATCCCAGCACCTCCAGGAACCACAATCCGATCCTTGTACCAAAGTACACCATCATCATCCACCCTAAAGCCAGGAGCCTTATCCACTGCCATCTTAGCTTTGATCGATGCCACCAAGCTGTCATCCTTCCGCTTCTCCTTGATCCGATCCCCAAGAAGGTGGGTGATCCTCAACTCGTGGAGATAGCCCTCGGGAATGAGCTCCACTCCATCCCTCATCATCTCCTCAAACACCTCGGATCGGCTCGTAATGAGACTAGTGCAATAGGCCTTGCGACTCAGCGCATCCGCAACAACATTGGCCTTGCCGTGGTGGTAGTTGATGCTCGGATCATAATCCTTTATCAACTCAAGCCACCTCCTCTCGCCTCATGTTCAGCTCGGACCGCGTGAAGATATACTTGAGACTCTTGTGATCCGTGAAAATCTCACATCCGCCACCGATGAGATAGTGCCTCCAAATCTTCAACGCATGAACAACTGCTGCAAGCTCAAGATCATGAGTGGGGTAGTGCTGCTCGTGCTTCTTCAACCGCCTCGAAGCATACGCCACAACCTTCCCGTTCCGCATAAGCACACATCCAAGCCCGTGAGTGGAAGCATCACAATACACCCGAAAGTCCCGGCTAAGATCTTGCAATGTGAGCACGGGAGCGAGTGGTCGGCCTAGTCTTGAGCTCCTCAAAGCTCCTCTCACGCTCCGGAGTCCACTCAAAGGTGACATTATCCTGCAAGAGCTCCGTCATGGGACGAGCTATCCGAGAGAAATCCTCAACAAAGCGACGGTAGTATCCAGCCATCCCCAAGAAACTCCTCACATCCTTGACACACTCGCGGTCTCTGCCGGTTCACCACGGACCCGACCTTCCCGGGATCCACACTCACTCCATCGGCATTTATGACATGCCCCAAGAAAGCCACTTCCTCAAGCCGAACTTGCACTTGCTGAACTTTGCATACAACCGATGCTCCTTCAGCCTCTCCAAGACAACCCTCAAGTGATGAGCATGCTCTTCGGCGGACTTTGAGTACACAAGAATATCATCAATGAACACCACCACAAACTTATCCAACTCTGCCATGAAGACCTTGTTCATCATGTTCATGAAGTAAGGAGGGGCATTGGTCAAGCCAAAGGAAGCAACAGTGAACTCAAACCGCCCATACCTGTTCAGGAAAGACAAGAAGCAAGTTTCACGGAGGGATGATTAGGCATGATAGATAACAAATGGAATTGACAAGGCGGTAACAAAGATTCATACCTACTCACGAAGGCGGTCATAGGAATGTCACACTCGCGGATTTTCATTTGATGATAGCCCGATCTCAAATCAATGGAGGAGAAATACTTGGCACCCTTCAGCTGATCAAACAAATCATCAATCCGTGGCATGGGGTACTTATTCTTGATGGTGACCTCGTTCAAGGAACGATAGTCTACACACATCCCGTCGGTACCATCCTTCTTCTTCACAAACAGAACAGGGGATCCCCAAGGTGAAGCACTTGGGCGAATGAACCCCTTCCTCAACGGATCATCAATCTCCTCCTTCGGGAGGACCAACTCATCGACGGACATCCGATATGGCCTCTTAGCGGTAGGGGCCGTGCCGGGGAGAAGATCAATCACAAACTCAACATCCCGATCCGGCGGATGCCCTGGCAAATCATCGGGAAAGACCTTGGGATACTCACAAACCACAGGAATCTGCTCCAAGGGCAAACCCTCAAAGTGACAAAGCTGCTCCGGCAAACGAGGCGCTACGGGGGTGAACCTCACGAGTAACCCCACGGTGACTCACCAAGGTCACTATCCTCTCCTCACACCGAATCACACCCTTGTTCCTCGGTCAACCAGTCCATAACCAAGATCACCTCAATACCACGCGAGGGCAAAAGAATCAGGTCGGCCAAGAACCGCTCTCCCTCAATCACAATTCGAACTCCTCTCGCAACCCAAGTGACACTTGGCTATCCCAAGTGGCGAAGTAGTGACAACAGGAGACCCAAGCAAGACAAGTAGGAATCTTAAGCTTCAAAACGAACGCGAGACGAGATAAACGATCTAGTCGCACCGGTATCGAAAAGAACGAAGCTAAACAAGACTCAACCAAGAACTCACCAAGCACAACGTCGGGGGCCTGCCGAGCGTCCTCTCGCGGTGACGTGGTGAAGCCTAGCACGGGAAGCACTCTGCTGCGGCTGCTGCACCGGCTGCCGACCGCAGCCGGACGGGGGCACTGCGGAACTGCTGCTGCTGTGGCTGTGCTGCTGGCCTCGGTGTGGTGAAGGTGGTAGGAGCTCCTCGACCCAAGTTGGGACACGCGTAGTACTTGTGTCCCGGCTGTCCACACCGAAAGCACCTGTTGGCGAAGGGCATCCCACCGCTCGGGGGCCTCCACCCCGACTCGCTGTGGTGCTCGGAGCACGCTGGTACTGCTGTCCCCGTGGTGCAAACCGCCTCCGACCGGAACCTCCAAACTGCCCCTGTGGTGGACGTGCGGACTGCTGCTGCTGCCCACCAAACCTCGGCCTCTCGCTGCCCTCCGGAACGGTCTAGCTGCCCTCCGGTCCTCTTGTGTGCCTCAACCCTCTTGACCTTCTCAAGGCCATCCTCAACCTCAATGGCCTTATCCACGAGCTCCTTCAGGGTAGAGCACCCTGCCACGTGTGGACCAATCTCTCGCCCCGAGTCCCTTCTTGAAGTAGTAGATCTTGTCCCGCTCTCGTGGACACGTCACGAGGTGAGTAGCGTGACAGCTCGGTCCACCTCTCGGTAGTACTCGGGCACACCCATAGCTCCCATCCGCAGGTTCCCGAACTCGTCGGACTTCCTGTCCATCACCCCCTTGGGGATGTGCTGCGCTCCGAACTCCTGCTCAAACTCGTCCCAAGTGATAGTGTCCGGGTCCTGGTGGTTGGCCACGTAAGTGTCCCACCACGCGCTAGCTGCACCCGTGAGCAAGTAAGTAGCAAGTGACACACACTCGGCGTCGGTACACTCCGTCATCGGTAGCTGCTTGGACACCGTCCCGAGCCAGCTGTCGGCGTCCAAGGGGTCGGTGCGGTGAGAGAACGTGTCCGGCTGAAGTCCGCGGAAGGCCTCCTTCCTCATGTCGGACCGGCTGCGACCTGCGTGCCGTGGCTGCTGCTGCTGCTGCAAGATCTGCTCGTGGTGCTGCTGCTGTTGCTGCTGCTCGTAGCATCTGCATCGGACCTCCAAGGTTGTGGGTCCGGTTCGCCATCACGTCGGCGAGAGTATGAACGAGGGGAGGCGGTGGTGCCTCCGGCCGCTCGGCCTCCTCCTGCTGCCCCGGTGCCTCCTCCTGCTGCTCGGCACCCTCCTCGCTGTCCGGCAGCCTCCGGCTCTCCTCGCTGCGAGGTCGAGTGGTGCCTCTCCACCGCGGCCACGCCCACGGCCACGAGAACCCACGACTCCTCCTCCACGACCACGGCCTCTCACACCGCGGCCTCGCGCAGCTGCTGCAGGAGCTGCCCGACCTCCGCCACGACCGCGACCACGCCCACGACCTGCGGGGGCTGGCCGTCTCCGTCCATCGCAGCCTGCTCAAACCGCACGTGGAGACCCCTTCCTCTCGGCATCTGCCGACAAGACAGAAATCCAAGGTTAGAGTGTTACTCAAGAATTATCTTCAAATCTTGAAATAAAACTATAATGCATGCTAGAACAAATGTCTAAACAAACATAACGAGTCATCATCCGTTCGGTCCATCTTGCGTAGATAACTTGGATCGACGAGAGAGTTCAAAGTGTGATGAATTGGAGTTTAGCTGATTAGAGTACTAGATCATGTCCTTAAGAGTAAGTTTACTAACGACGGTTCTCGTTCCTACGTGACAAGTATGGCTCGATACCAACTGTAACAACCCGATTTTTACCGGATAGTGAAAACCGTGCCTTGTACCTCAATGCCACTCCCGGGAGGGTGACACGTACATCCAATACGGTTAACATCATAAAAACCATAAGATAGAGTAAATGCAAGGCAAGATAATAGAATCTCCAAAGTACATCATCATAACGCAATGCTCCAAATCTCATGGATACAAAACACGTGGCACGCAGGCCAACGAGAGAACATGAAGGAAACTAGCGGAAGCGTCTCACATGTAGATCGGCGGTGAAGACCCAAAGCCCACAAGCACTCGAGTGTAGGCGAGAACGTCACTCCTCTCCGGCGGCTCCGTCGGTAGGCTCGGCGGGATCCTCCGGATCAGCGTCCGAAAAACAAAGTAGGAAAGCCGTGAGTACAACATGTACTCAACAAGCCGCAACTACCTAGCAACAATGTATGCATGTTGGAATTATTCAAGGAAAGGCAAGGGCTAGCACCTAAAGCAATTAATCCTCAAGTCTATGTGATTCACATTTTATTATTAGTCAAATTTTATAAGTGGCCTTGCAGAAAACAACACAATCCTGCAAGGGTCAATATTTTATGTCCAAGCACACCTCCACTGGACCACAGCTCGAAGCCGGAAGTAAAACCTATCAAAGGGGAGAAGTAGTAAATGCTAATCAAGCGTGTCGCTCAATGGTGTTGCCCCTTACCCGAGGGCTAGGCTATACGTATAGATTATATATCTCTGCAGAGAGTAAGCAACTGTACCCACGTGAAGAGGTACTATAACTACAGCCACCATCGTGGCTAAAGCACAGCAACACTCACAAGATCAATAAACAAAGCATCGATCGCGGGCGCCCGTCCCTCGTGTCCGGGATCCCCAACCACAACGCGAGAAGAGGGCACCGAAGGTGTGAAAGGTCTACCACGGGCCAGGTGGGATATCCTCTACTCATGGGTCGAGACAAAAGCTCCAAAAACCCATTAACACTAACTCTACACCACGGCGGGCCCACCAGTCCTCCGCTAAGTGTCTCAATCTAGCTCGCCCATACGGGTCACGTGGTAAGCTAGTATACCAAAGAGCGAGCAACCAGGAACCGGTCCTCAAGCTGCCGGGGCGAGTCACCATCCCTCTCCTCAAAACAACGAGTCTCAACAACGGTGTCACCACAACAGGGGCCCCATAACCCAAGGCCCCTACACAACTGTGCCCGCAACGAGCACTCTCCAAACGGAGACTCCCCAAAAGTCACCCAGACACCTAACCACCTACACTCGCCCCCGCAAAAGTCCTATAGGGTATCTAGTACGAAACTCAACACCTATGAAACACCTACAATTTATTTTACACAAAAACATGTATAGCCATCACCGCGGCCTTGCGCACCTGCCGGGCCCCACCACGAGCACCAGCTCGCCACAAGGCGGCGGCGCGAGCTCGCCGGAGCCGAGCTCCGCGGCGGCGCAGAAGGGGAATCCCCGGGCTCCTCTAACGCGCGAAAGGGGGACACCAAAAGATGGCTCGTGCCCCCGGAACACAACGCCCGTGCTAGCGCCCCACAAGCCCCACCGGAACCTCACGGGCGGCGAGGAATCACGGCGGCGGTAGACCGAGCCCGATGCGCGCATGGAAAACGAGTCCTAAATACCTAGCTACCGGCCGCGTGAGCATCTACGGTCTTCTGCGAAGCTCCACGGCTCACCAAATCGCCATGAGCTCGACGGAGGACTCGAGTTCACCGGCGCCCATGGCACGCGGCGGCCGGACCTCGATGGAGGCTACCAAATCAGGGCTAATTCAAGGGGGAAAAGGGGGGAATCGGTGCGCGGACTCACCAGGGTGCTCGAGGGGGCCTCGGACGGGGCGGAGGAGGTCCGACGACGGCGGGCGCGGCGGAGGCTCCGACGGCGGACGGGGAGCAACGGGCACCGTGCGACGGTGACCACGCGCGGGGCTGTTCCCGAGCTAGCGGGCGACAAAAAGTACGGGGTTAGTGCCAGCACGACGGGTGAGCAACGGAGAGCGACGAACGGGGCTTGAGCTCACCGGGAAGGGGACGACGGCGACGAGCGACGGTGGAGAAGGCGGCGGCTCCTAACTTCCCTTGCCCCTTTCTTCCTCCATCCTGCGTGAAAAGCTCCGTGGTGAGCACCAACGGGACGGGCGAGGCACGCCGAGTAAACCGGCGAAGGAACGAGCTCGGGGAGAAGCTCACCTCAAGGCGGAGCAATGGCGAGGCTAGGGTTTGGGGCCGGGCGTCGCGCGCGGAGGTTTAAGGAGAGAGAGAGAGAGAGAGAGCACGGGACGGCAGGGGGACTCGCTAGAGTCCGAGGCGGAGTTGCTGGGCGCGGGGCCGGCCGACGCAGGGGCGGAAGACGATGAGCGATCAACGTGGCGGAGCTCACGGGCGCGCGCGCGGTACGGGCGAGGCGGAGAAGAGAAACAGCGCCGGGCCAGGCCGGGCTGCTGGGCCGGCTAGGCTGCGCGCGGGGTGAAAGAAGAGAGAGGGAGTGGGGGTTGCTGGGCCGCGCGCGGGAGAGGGAAAAGAGAAAGAGCTGGGCTGCTGCACTGATTCGGCCCACGAGCGAGTAGTTTAAATAAAAGCGATTCGAATTGTTTTGTTTTTTTTTGAGTTTGGGTAAACTTCAACCAAAGTTTGAGTTTAAACTTGCACACTTTATTCCTTTAAATACACGGGATGTTACACAGGTGAAGTGCCACGGTTTGCAGGAAGGGAATCTTTTGGATACTGATCGTCATTGTCAACACCAAATCAAAGTTATCCTGACTATCAGAAGATTGGGCCAAATCATCTCACCACGACCTCCAAGTCGACGTTGGTGTTGGCTTGTATGTGTCTGACACGGTTCACTAAAAAAAACTCATTCACGGCACTGTGCTCAATGAAACAGAAAAACAGAAAAAGAAATATAAATAAAAAAATCCCATCCAATTCTCTTCAGCGTGGTTCAGAACCATCTCTTGCAGAATCCAAACAACACCGTGTCGTCACACTAGGTCACTTGCCTAAAAGGTTTATGATGGTGTTCTTGTATACTACTACTCCATCCACACATAACTTGTAGCAGAATGTAGCTTGTCCTAGTGGAAAGCAATGAGGTGATCTAGAGATCTGATGATTTCCAATCTGAAAATTCTACACGGATCCACGAAGGTCGTGCAGATTTAATACATTGTTATATACTCCCCTGTTTCAAAATTGTTGTCGTTTAGACAAGGAGATTGATCTAGAAAACCACTTAGGACAGTTGTCCAGCCCACATGAATTCCGGAATGGAGACAACAGATATGTTGGGACAAGTGCATATTCTCCCTACTCTCTTGGGACCGAGATGGGAATGAAAACCCGATGTATAAATGTAACTAGTATGGAGATCAATTAATCATTGTCATGCAACTCCAGTATTCCATCCGTCCCAAAATAGCTATCATTCTCGCTTCTCGAGGAGTCAACTACTTTCAACTTTGACCAAATATTTACAAAAGAATATTAATATTAATATGTATAATACATAATTAGTATCATTAGATAGAGCGTTGAAAATATTCATAATAAACTTATCTAGAGATATAAATGTTTCTCATATTTTCTACAAATGTAGCCAAAGTGACGAAAGTTTGACTGACACAGATCCTATAGCGACACTTATTTTGAAATGGAGGGAGTACATTACTCTGTGCAGGAGTAGAAGTAGCAGAATTGTGTGATGAACAAGAAAATCAGTACAAATGAGCCTGGAAAGCTGCTGATTTGATCTAGCAATCACCAAGGCAAGCAGGAACCAATTGACCCGAAAGGGTATGAACCGGAGGTGGGTTCTGAGATATATGGCATAAGCATTCCTTGCCCTCCACTGCGACCTCAGTTGCAGCACAATGGTACGAACCGTGGATCCAAGAGATGGGCACGGCAATTCTGCAGAACATGACCGGCGATTTGGTTGCAGCTTGGCCATGGAAGGAATAGTGGCTGTTTGGCATTTCTTTCTAGAACAGAAATACTTTGGTGAGCATAGGGGCATGTGCCCACCCTAGCTTTTTTATTAATTATGGTTAAATATAAATATTGAATCTCGGATTATACTATTAAACATATCAGACTAGTTGTAGATATGTTGTCAAATCATAAATTGAAGTACAGAAACATCAAATTCTGACAAATTCATGAAATTCTATAAAATTTGTTGAATTTGTCAGTATTTGAGAAATACTTTGGTGAGCATAGGGGCATGTGTTCCTTGGAAGTTGGTGATACGTTGGAAGATACATGCAAGGAGCTAAAGCTGTGTCTGGCAAAACTAAACAACCAAATGTGCAAGTAAATTTTATCTTATTCCTTTCCTTCACGGGATCCTGGTGGTCAAGGATACTGGGTCCCCAGGAATGGCTACAAATTCACTAAATTATGAAAATTGTAACATCTCGGCAGCAGCTCAGTTACACTCAATACACGATAAAATGGATGAACAAAATCCATTATAAACTCCTTTCAGAGTGGCAATACAATTGACCTGAATGGTCGTATGAAATTTGTTGTGAAAAACTGTATTTTTTCCCAGTTCACAAAATTAAGTAATAGTACCTATATTATTTTTTCGAGTGACTATAATCACGAACATGAAGGTAACAAACCTGTCCTATACATGTAAAATATAGTAGAATAACTATGATTGTAGAACTCTCAACATTCCTGGTCCTCTTTCTTTTGCCTGGAGTTGAAGCCAGTACATGCAAAACTGAAACCTGGAAAACAGAGATCATAATGCAGTCAGAGACTTTAAAGGCTGCATGAAAACGTCCGTTGGCTTAACGAACAGTCAGAAACACAAAGAGTGATGCTAGAATGACAGCTTCACTAAAAACAAACATTCCACTAGTTTTCAACAGTTGTATATGAGGCTTGCAGTATAATTTATGTTCTTTATAAGTAAATGAATGGAGGACACGATAGAGGGGTTAAGATTATTCATTGAGGATGCATCAGATCAATTAAATATTCTGCCTAGTGGAAGCTTGACGAGTATCAGTCAACTCACTGCCATATCCTTTACCGGATATGGGTTTTCTCGAGTGGCACACTGAACGTGTTTAGGATCTTCAAAATTTACGGAACCAGAATCATCTTTACATGTGATTTCAACTATCTTAAGATGCTTTGGTGCAACTGATTGTTTCGACAATTTGTAATATTTCCTTTTTGTTCCCTTTAATTTTTTCTGTGCCTGTAAGACAAAAAAAAGAGAACGGTTTATTACACTCCAAATGAATTGTGATTAAATTACGTACGAATGGACAAATCTATTATACTACCTTTGATGAAATTTCAAGACTAACCCTTTCAAGAATCGGTTCGTGTTGCAAAAACCATGTTAATGAAATTAGACGGGCAGCCACAAACCAGTCCGTGAGTACCAACGTCTTTAACTTGCTAAATTGAGGGCACGACATTATATCCCTGCTGATATTCACTGCGGGAAAGATCAACTTTCTCGTGTGCCTGCAGCTTCAGCACATGGCTAACACAACATTTCGCCGTCTACCAAACCCATGGCACACGGCACACAAAGACCACACGGCACAGAAGCACCTTCGTCGTGTGCCAGTGCACGAGCACACGGTAGAGTTTCTATTCGCCGTGTGCCAGCGTGGGCTCATACGACGAAGCTTGACGGCGCGCAGGAAATGATCTGACGGCGCGGCCGCTGCGTGCGCGGCACGTGGCCCTGTTTGTCGTGTGCCAAGCCAAAGGCACACGGCAAACAATAGTACCACATCGCCCAGCTAGGGCGGCCGTGTCCACCTTAAAAGCACGGCCGCCCCAGCTCCTCCCGAGCTTCCTAATACCTGCGCATGTGGCCTGTGGGCTGCCCGGTCTAGGCCGGCCGAACCTGGGCCTGCTTATGAACTCCATGCTAGTAGTGGTGGGCCCGGTCAACGGGTTGGGCCTGCTTATGAACACTGGTTAGTAATGGCAGCCCGGTAGTAGAGGCCCTACCCGAGGGCTCGGGCCCACAAGCCAAATCTTTTTTTGACGTTTGCCTTGTGCATTGGACCACGGCACATGGCAAATGCTGCCTCGTTGCCGTGTGCAATGTACATAGCACGCGGCAAAGTATGTGCTCTTCTCCGTGTGCCAGGTGGCCAGCACACGGCAAACATGGTATCTATGTCGTGTGCCTGCAGGGCGGCACACGGCAAACATGGTATCTATGTCGTGTGCCTGCAGGGCGGCACACGACAAGTGGGTACTCCCTTTGTTGTGTGCCCAATGGCTGGCACACGACAAAGATGGTCGTTACCATACCGGCATGGTAACAACAACTTTATGTTGCCGTGCGCGTGACATGGCACACGGCATATCCGTTACCGTGTGCGCGACAAAAAGCACACGGCAAAGAGCCGTTTGCCGATGGCTATTTTGTCGTCTCATCTATGTCGTGTGTTGCGCACGGCAAAGACTTCGCCGTGTGTATTTGTGTCTTTGCCATGTGTTTCTGGCACACGGCATAGATGGATCCTCCCGTAGTGATTGAACTGAGAAGAGGAGCAAGATTAATAAGGGAACAACATGGAAAGCCTTAGTACATGATGCAATCATATATACATCTGAACAGAGTATGCATTTTGTGCGTGAATTAAATACTGAAGAACTAATGGGACTTTGCTGCAGAAGAAGTACAGGAAGATAATACAGGAGTAATTAGTAGCTAGCTAGTGTGGAAGAATATAATACCAAATGAGGATCCGCTGACATCTCCAGGCACGTAACATTTGACAAAACATGGAAAATCACTGGAATCTGCGTTCGGCATCAGAGCCATTGTACTAGAATAAACAACAAAAGCAGATAATTATCATAGAATGAAAACAACAGCCCTCGGGGGAAAAAAATACTTACTGCACTTCGCAATATTGTCACCGCTTATCCTCCGATAATTATTCATGTTTGATAGCCCTACGTTAGTTGCTTGCTTAATTAGGACGATGATCCGTTGAGTGGTACGGAGATCACTCATAGTATAGGATTGTCAAACTGGGCACAATGCCAAGGAATTGAGAAAAAGGAGTGAAATTGGAGGCTGGACGGGCAACTTAGGTGAAAGGAAAGGAGTGTTATGTCTTCAAAGTGGTAGCCCCATTTGTGCACACAAGGACCGCGTTGTGTCCGGTCCACGTGGATAAGTTTGAATGTACTATTTGAATGCTGGTGTTAATGGGCCCAGTAAACCATCGTAGCGAAGGATTACTGAAAGGTTGGAAGATTTCTGTACCCCTTGGTTACTAGGGGGATGTCGAGAGGAGAGGAGGGAGCACTCTACCCCTAGATGATGACCGGGATGACATCGCATTGACTCGTCGACCTTATGGTGCCTGAGCGAAATTTTGTCTCATGTGGCTTCTGGGTAGAGTGTATGTGACGTGCAAACAGGTTTCTCCTGCAGAATTTAAATTGATTTGAATCGCTGCCCCTCACAGTAACGAGTACCACTTATCTGGTCCGTCGGAACGTAGTAATAAAAGTAACATGATGTTGATCATGATGATTAATTTTCTGTGATGCTTATTACTTGTTTGGAAACATGTGATGCTTTAGCTCAAACTAAATTTAATTGTTCATACTACTTAATGAGATGCTAAAAGATGAAAGTAAGGATCCACTTGTAGGCTGGCGTAGTGCTTAATTACCCTACTCGCCGACCACCACGTATGGTCAGGGAGTCAGTTGTAGATGGCCACTTTGACGGGTCAGCCTTGCTAAGCTTTAGTTGCTCAGGGTTTTGCTCTATGTGGTTTTTAGAGGACCTAGCTAAGCAGGGTGACGTAGGTGGACAGAACGATTGGTAGGAACCGTCTGCCGATGGAGGTCACTACACCCGGGAATGGTGTGACCCCGAGGAGTTCCGCGATGATGTGCCGGCACGGTGTTCTAGGGCAAAACACATGTCTCTGCTGGAGGCCCTGATGTGTATCTACGTGAGAGCGCGATTGTATCCCTTCATGTCGCTTCCATTGTACTAGTGTGTTTACAAAACTTATTTGCTTCCACGCTGATGAGACTAATGTATATTTTTATCAAGATGGATGTAAAAGACTTGTATCTTTAGCTCTATTGTATTTTGCCTATGTTTGTATGTTGTAATTATCGGGCATCCTAGCGTGTGGTGCCACCCAAGGTGATCCTGGTGATAGGCTCACTTCTTCATGAAGCGGTTCTGTCACAAGCACCATTTACAAAGGAACAAATTGGCTAAATGATTTGAGAGCCCCTGAACCTCATGGAATTAATGGTGACTTGAGGAAAAAATGTTAGCCTGTAATATCACCGGATTTCTATAGCCTACTCCAATCTTTCCATGCTGGCAACATTTGTCTACAGAGCATTAATGGGTCCTATGTCACATTTTAGTGACTTCAGACCTACCTCTCTTATTAATTCATCAATAAAGCTCATAACCAAGATCTTGGCAAATAGATTGCAGAAATGTATCCTTCAACTAGTTCATCATAATCAATATCGATTTATAAAAAGCAGGAGCATTTAGGATTGCCTTGCATGGTCTTTTGAATATCTTCACCTCTCTCATCAATCAAAAAAAAAAAAAAGAATTGGTCACACTCAAGCTTGATTTTGGGAAGGATTTTTATAAAATTGAACACAAGGCTATTATACAACTGCTAAAAGGACAAGGACTGGGAAGAGTTTGGATTATTGGATGCAAATGATTATGGGAACTGGTACCCCTTATCTCCCTTGTTATTTGTTCTAGCTGCTGACCTACTTCAATTAGTAATGAATAAAGGAGTGGAAAGGGGAATCTTCACCCTACTAGCACCACAAAGCTCTGGATCAGACTTTCGAGTAATCCAATATGCAGACGATACACTGATAATCATGAGGCTTGTCCCAGACAATTGATAGCTGTTAAGGCTCTCCTAGTACATTTGCAGCTTCAACTGGTCATAAATTTAATTACAATAAGTCCATTATCCTCCCATTAATGTTGATGCAAAAAATGGAAATTCTGGCCAATACACTAAATTGTCAATTTGGGTCCATGCCTTTTACATATTTGGGCCTTCCTCTTGGATTAAAAAGGCTAGGTGTAGTAGATTGCTTACCATTAAACAATCCTTTTATAGACCCAATTAAGTAAAATAGTCTTGAATAGTTGAAATTTGGTGTGACTGATGTACTATATTCCCAATTCTATCTAAATTAATTTATAATGCCTATTTTATTTCACTGAGTGACTATATATATATAACCACGACAGAATGGGGCAACAATCTTTTTCAATACATGTGAAATAATAAAAGCTATTTCAACATCCTCGGTCCTCATGCTTTTACTTGGAGCTGAAGGCAGTACACGGAAAACAATAACATGGTAAACGATGATTATGCAGACAGAACAATTTAAATCTGCATGAAATAAAATCCATTTGCTTGATGGACACTCTGAAATAGAGCTACAACCACAACTTCTTTCTTACAAGTATGCTACAACCACAACTTCATCAAGACAAACATTCAACTCCAGTTTTCGACAACTGTATAAGAGGCTACAAAGTTTGCAGTACAATTTATGTTCTTTATAAATAAACGAATGGAGGACATCATATTTTTTTGGTTAACTAAAGATTCAGCTAATTATATGGTTGTCGGGTGATGAATTGTTTTTTTTTTAAAATGGGCTTCATAGTGACCAACGGTACTACAATCAGTTTCAAGAGCTTTTTATATTTGAAATTCATAACGCTCGTTAAATAATGCGAACAGAGATGCAAAATTTTACAATGCTTGAGTAACTACTGATAGGGCACCGACAAAATGTGCATAGTGGAAGCTTGACGAGTATGGATCGCGTGGTAGCCGACTGACTGCAATATCCTTTTCCTGATCAAGTATATGAGTTTTCTCAAGTGGCACTCCAAAGATGTTTAAGATCTTCAAAATTTTCAGAGCCAGAAACTTCCCATAATCATCTTTACGTATGATTTCAATTCCCTGAATGTGTGCTTAGGAGCAACTGACTCTTTCCGCACATTGCAATAATTTCTTGTTGTTTTCGATAAATATTTTTGTGCCTGTAACAAGAAATAAAAAGATTCTTTTACTCATATAATTTCTGGATTAGACTACAAATAATAAAAATTATTACCTCTGATGAAGTTTCAAGGTAACCCTTTTGAGAATGAGTGAGTTTTGGAGAAACCAAGTTAGTGCACTTAGACCATCGGCCGCAAACCAATCTATGAGTACCAATGTCTTTAACTTGTTAAATTCTAGGGACGACATTATATCCCTGCTGAAATCAAACTGGGAAAGGGGTACAAGTGCAACATTGTAAGATCAAAGAAGGAATAGCTGATCCTGAAGAGTTCAGGAGCTCGAGGCCGGGAGGATGAGCTCAGGCAGGCGGAGAGGAGGAGCTTGGGGGCTCGCCAGGGAGGAGGAGGTCCGGGAGACGGTAGATTGAGGTTGGGGAGGAGCTGGCGTGCAAGGAGGAGCTCGCGAGGCGGCCCGCACGCGAGGAAGACCTTCAGCATCGGAGGAAGGCGACACACTGTAGGGGGGAGGTCCGCGAGCTCAAGCGGGCTTAGAGGAGGAGCTTGTGGGGCGGGCCGCATGCAATCAAGACTGCAAGTGGCGGAGGGCGACGACACGCTGGAGAGGAGGAGGTCTGGGAGCTCGGGTTCGGGAGGAGGAGCTCGGGCAGGCTAAGAGGAGGAGCTCAATGGCTCGCTGGAGCGGAGGAGGTCCCGGAGACGAGGAAATATGGCAGCGTGCCGGTGTCTTGACCGCACACCAAGGATTGGGTTGGCCGCGATAGACAGGCGCTGCTGTATATAGGCAGGCAATAGACACGCATTGGTTTTGAGGGGCGGGCCCACCTGTCAGTGGGCACAAGCGATAGCCACGATTGGCTTGCATTGAGCGGCTATTGTGTGTTGCTCAGTGACATATGGGTCCCACCGGTCAACATGTTTTCATATGGTTTTTTTCTATTACTCTTCTATTTTTATTTCAAAACTGCAATGCCCTTGCATCTCAATTTTGCTAGGACCAAATAATTTTTGTTAACTTTTATGTGGACGATATAGTTTTTTTTAACTTTTATATGGACCAAATAATTTAAAAAGTTCTAAAAAATTACAGTATATTTATTAGGTATGACAGATGTGTATGCCAATTCTTACTTCAAAACTAGTACAAATTGTTCTGATACAAAAAATCAAATGAAATCCCGTTTTTGCAATTATTTTGGACATTTATGATTTGCAAACTACAGGGTTGTTTGACTTATATTTTCGCATCTCACTTTTTCACGAGCGTTCCAACTCATTCATATTTTATATATTTATTTAAAGTGTTTTTGCAAAAAAGGTAGTTCAGGTGGGACTATATGTCTCGAGTGAATCGGGTTTTATATCCAAACTCATCTTAGTTGGAGCATGCATGTTTATATGTTTCAAAAATTTGAACAGAAAAATTCACATATGTATTTGTAAATGGCATGCATACAGATCGAATGTTGTGGTCAAATTCGCTATGGTTTATGAAATTAAAAAATTAAATAAATGTTAAGTACATTTATAGATAATTCAGGAAAATAAGTTTGTGATTCTTACAAAACAAAGCGCAAATGGATAGACCGAATTTTTTCAAAAATTTAGAAACAAGAATCATTGAGTTTGGACAGTATTTGAGTACTTTATACAAGTTTTAAAATTTAAATAGAAATCAAAAGAATAAAACACACTACATTAGCGAACTAGTAGATGAACTAGTAATGGGTCTGGCTATTTTCGTTAGGGGACGCATATTAAGACTGCGGCCCAAACCATTATTGTGATTTTAGAAAATATTGTTAAATTGTTTTAAATTGCTGGAAAATATTTGAAATATTTTTAAATTGATTTAAGTTGCAGGACAATAATTAAAATATTTTAAGTTGCTAGAAATAATTAAAATATTTAAGGTGTTGGAAAATAATTAAAATATTTTATGTTGCTGGAAAATAATTAAATTGTTATTAAGTTGATTTATGTTGCTGAAAATTCATTGATGTATTGTTAAATTTATTTAAGTTGTTGGAAATTAATTAACCTACTTAGCAAATGGTTTTTCATGCTGATTAATGATGACGAAATGTTGTCTCAGCAATAATCATTTTGTGGTTAACAAAATTCTTTCATTAGCTATATCAGATTATAAGAGAACTATGGAAAAAAGAGTGACCCAGTGGTCCCAAGCATTATTAATTAACTACTTTAAATAAAAAATGGCCTCTAACATGTTATCTTTTTAAAATTCATGTTTTTATAAAAAAATGGACACAAAGGACTCAGTGGTCCCAAACATTATTAATTAACTACTTTAATAAAAATGGCACTTGCCTTCTTATTTTTTAAAATTCTCAATTTTTTTAAAAAATAAAAATTTGGATAAAAAAGGTGACCTAGTGTCCTAAGCCCCTAGTCGTGGCCTCTACTACCGGAGCCCACCAAGAAGGTAGGCCCACAGGTCACAGAAGTGACGAAGTAAGTGCTTTAGTGATTTCGAAACGGTTGACGCAGTTGGGTTTTTAAGATGGAGTGGTCGATAGTGGGCGGGCGCGGTGGCACTAAACACCTTCTTGTCACGTGCATCCACCTCTTTAGCTGTGGTTGGCTTCTTCAATAGTGGGTATAGTGGCCTCAATAGCCACGGTTGAATACGTGGATCGTGGCTATTGGTAGAGGCCTCATTAGCCACGGGCCACAACCACAGTAGCCCGCCCCCTACTGTAACCACGGTCCATTTTTTCTTGCCGTAACTACATTGTTTTGGGAGGCATAGCTACAGTGCTAAATTGTTATAGTGTTTCTTTATTCTTATTAAATTCATCTCGCTACTTACATATAACGGCATAACAAACTATCGAGAAACAAAAATTTCATATCAAGCAAAGTAGGGAAACTGTGTAAAAGTGGAACGAGCCTATTATATTTGCAGCTACTATAGTAGACACAAATCACACATCACTGAGCTTTTTTACCACGAAATCACAATAGTGCAATTGATGGCGAGATCAACAAGTATTATTAGCAAAAACGTAAAACTAGTTTAGGTACATGAAGTGTTTCAGTTGTTCCAAAAAGAACAGACGAACTAGGGGAAAGGATTCATGTCCTCCCTCCATCACAAGATGCTAGACATATATCTCTAATTTTTCTAATAAAGTAATTGTCATTTTGTCTCTTACGAAAACATTTTAATCTCTATTTTTTTCAGGCAACTAAATCCATATCAAGTGCGACACATGCCTACAACTTTAGCACATGCCAAGAGTAGCCGATGAGTAGCTACGAGTCTACGACACATAAGCTGAAGGTTTTGTGGGGATAATCCGTACTCTATAAGGTACAAGCAAAGTCATTGTACGGTGTTCGCTGGAACTAGGTTTTGACTTATTGCGAGTGATAGATGTCATGGATAATATAACAAAACAAAAGCTTGAGAATTGAGATCCTGAGCAGGTATGGACCAGGTGACGCTTTCACCGATGTAACACACGGAACGAATCTACTGGACTGCTCCGGAGCAGTTGAAACTAACATAATGCTAACGTGACAGCGACTTAACCGAACCGTATTATGTGTTCGTTTTACCAGATAACGACTCAAGAGTTACATACTTTTGTATTACTCTGCATACTCTTTGGACAGGTCAACAACGCCTTTGCTGACTGCTTCCTGGTCATGTTATGGACGCTGAATAGATGAGACACGGAGCATGTAGTACATCACGATCATATATTGACAGATAAAAAACTGCATTAGACCAGGAAGGAGCATCTGTGGGTTAAACCTATCCTATGAACGCCGATTAACAGACCATGTTCTAGATGGGCTACTCAAATAAAATGAGAAGTCCAACACACCACCTGTATACCTCGTCCCAGGCTCTCTGACGCTCTGTATATAGCTGGTTGTAACGGTGTCTAACCGGCAACCAGTACCAGTGCATGTCACAACTCCTAGATCGCTGATGTGGAATCACACACATCCTCTATGCGGACATCAGACATCCATGAAAACACTGAGAGCCTGGCACTCCAGCAAAATTCTTCCTAATTCACTTCTTCGTGGAACTGCGAGCCCTAAATGAGAAGTGAGTCTGTGGTCAAAAGAGATTCTCTTTCATTCTCTACGACATGGAATCACTTCTCAAAATTAGGGCATGGAATCACTTCTCAAAATCGGGAGAAGCAACTTTGTTGAGCCCATATAAACCATGACTAATTAAAAGATCGGATGGTCTAGATTAATTAAAAGAAAGAGTCCATATACAACACATAAATAAAAAAAACAGAATGCAGAATAATATTTTCCTTGGACATATGAATGATGGATTATAGCAATAAGTACTCCTACTTTAATACAATACAACATGTGAACAGGTTAATTTTTTTTCAGGCGAAGGAGAGTTTTGCATAGAAATGGAACAGGAAAAATTTTGAAAACTATCAGACCAAACTATATAGCCCAAAATAGGTGCGGGTCATCACTTACTTTGGCAGGCTCAGGGCCCCTCCAATTTTAAAAGCTATCATCCTGGTTATGGGGGATGGTGTAGCCCCATGTTTATAGCTATTTTTTGAAATGGACAGGGGCGGAGGCAGAGTCAGCCCTTGTCTTGCTTCGTATATAAAACACAAGAAAAACTTAACCGACTGTTGTTTTGTTTGTTTTGTAAAAAACAAGCAAAATAACTTAATAAAAAATGCTCAATTTTATTGGTTCTAGCAGTTCTCTACAGGCTTAGCACCTGGTGCAAAGCCGTCTTGACACCACCACTGGAAATGGAGGTAGTATAAATACTTTGAGCCAAAGAATCAGATCTCGTAGAGAATCACTTAAAGGGAATCTCTACCAAACAGGCCCTTAGTTAACCTAAAATAGTTCATCACCTAGAGGTGAAACATGATTCATGTAGTATAATATTGTGAAAAGTGTGAAAACACAGCAGCTCTTGAGAGGAGTATTGCGTGACCTTCAGAGTCTTGGAGGGTCATCACTTAAATAACCATTATTTTGGAAATATCTGTTACAACTGAACCCAACTTTGACATGAAATTACAATAATCACAAGCAATGTGTCATGATATACTATATGCTAATGCCAGCAACTTGATTGTCTTCCCTTTTTAAGAAAAAATATAATATTTGTTTCTTTTTCAGTGGGAATGCCAATTTGTTTTCTCTTGTTGAGTTCACAAGATGGGGGAAGAAAGTTCTTCACAGTCAGCATTGGGTGGATCTGTGGTTCTAACTACTTATGCTTGAGTTATGTGATGTGAGTCATGATCTCAAGCGCAATGTGACCTGGTGCCATGATCCCTGGATAATGTACCTTGATGGAGACGTTCGCATTGACATCAAGGACACTGCTTGGGCAGCATGCATGGCCACCTAAACGACTTCAACACTTCGAAAACAAAAAAAAACATCTGGATACGGCTTTACACACATCATCAACTATGTATGGTCTCCAAAGTCAACGTTTTTCTCAAGCCCATTTTATCTGACAACGAAAACCATATGGAGCACCTTCTCTGACACATGTCCTCAACTTTAGCACTTGACAAAGGTAGGAGATGAGTAGCCACAACACGTAAGCTGAAGGGTTGGTGGGGGTAATCTAGGAGGTACAAAGTCGTTGTACGGTGTTCACTGGAATTAGGTTGAGCAGACAAAGCATTAGATCCTGAGCAGGTGTATTCCAGGTGACGCTTGCAGCTATGTAACACGCAGAACTAATATGCCGGATCGTTCTGGAGCAGTTGGAACCATCATAATGCTAACATACGTAATAGTGAGTAAGAAGTCTTCGTTTTGCCAGATAACCAGCCAGGGGTTGCATACTTTTCACTTATTCTGCATGCTCTTTGATCCATTCACAACGTTTTTTCTGACTGCTTCATTCTAATGGTGATGCCCGGGAAAAGATGAGAGATGGAGTAAGTATATTGAACCTGTGTTGCGATGATATAGCAGAACAAAAAAACTGTACTAGACACGAATGGATCACCGGTTCATTAAACATATTCTTGGAGAAGTCCAACAGCACCCAAAGAACAGGAGAAGTCCAACACAGCACCCGTATGGCGACAGGTTGAGGATACCCTCTCCTAGGTTTCGTTTAGTTTGTGATATTGGTGTCTAAAACACAGCAACCTCCTGGATAGTTGAATGTGGAATCACACACATACTCTCTGGTGAAGATGAGACACCAGTCTGAAGACATTGAGAGCTGGATTCTAGGGCAAAACTAAACTACCTCCGTTTCCAGGGGTGGAGCCAAACCGCGGCCTTGCGCTACGTGCTATCAGCCAGGGGACAACTGGTAGAAAGTACAATTTTGAGCAAACCTTTATTGTTTTGGTTATGTTTTGCTTTTTAGTTACATACAAAACAAGAAAAATGTTTTTATTAAACAACTCAACATTACTATTAGGAAAAAGTCTATTTATCCCCCCCCCCCCGACACACACACAAATAATTCACTTTGTCTGCTGTATGCTCTAAATAAAATCTTGGCTCAATTTACTCCTACGAAGAATTTAAATTTGTGTGATATACCCTAATGGACTTTGTCTTTTTATTTCTTTGCATTCAAGTTGAATTTAATTATCAAATTTTGCATGATATAGTTGGCACAACAAAATATGTCACAAAATCTATATCATATTTTTTGTACTCTTTGAATAGTTTGATACTAATCAACTATATAAACATGTAATAATAAAATAATATATAATTATTTTATTAACATAGGTTGTTGAGTTATCTATCATCATGCAGAATTTGGGCTTCTAATTCAGCATATATATTAAGAAACAAAAAAAAATGGCCAATCAAAACGAGGGGTATATTAAACCAAGTTGGTGTTCAGGGGAGTAAAGTCAATATTTTGTTTAGGGTGTAAAACGAACATAGTGAATTATTTGGGGAGTAAAATAGACTGTTTACTTCTTATTATATAAGTTTTGCTTGTTTCTCATATATGCGATACAAGAGAAGGGCTGACCATACCTCTGCATCTTTCCATTTCAAAATGTAGCTACGAATTGTTGCCAATCCATATTCATAGCTAGAATAATACCTTTTCTAAAACTGGAGATAGTACATAAAGATATGAGGAACACCACTAGTATCAATCGATCATATGGGCAGAACACAGGAAAGTTAAATGTCAGTGGACTAGCCCGGACACTTGGGCACATGTGACATGTGATCTCCATCAGCCAGTATAAACCTATATTCATGGGGGTAAAAAGAAAAGGTTGCCAAAGAGAAACCTTGAACTGCAGGCATGTATAACTTCCAGAGATGACAAGTGTCAGAATGGATGAGAGCATTATCCTATAACGTGTAATTAAGTTTGAGAAACATACTAGTGGAAATTGGACTGGGCAAAAATAAGCATATATATAACGGTTGGGGTATGGAAGATAAAACACAAATTATGATGATGATATATCCAGTATAATACAATGGATCGAGGACCACGGTTTCATGGTACTATGTGTACATTTGTGTATTAACCCCAAGATACTATTTCTTACTTCCTCCATTTATCATTTATATTCAATTTGGTGACCTAAAGTTATACTCCTCGCATGCCATCAACAAATGCAAACTTCCCATTTATTGATAATAAGAAGAAGTCCATTTTAATCCCTCAAACAATTCACTTGGTATATTTTACACTAAGCAAAATATGGATCAATATACTACACTGAAAAGTTAAGGCCCCGTTTCGGTGTTATAGTTTCTCAAAACCGAACACTACGGGAAACGATGTATATGCCGTATGCCAAAATGTGTGCCGTGTGCAATTCATCGGGCACATGGCACAAAGCCTGTTGTGCTGTGTGCCAGAAGAATTGCACACGGCACAAAGCTGTTGTGTCGTGTGCCACATGTGGGACACACGGCACATGCTTTGTGTCGTGTGCTAGATCTGAGACACATGGCACAATGTTTTGTGTGCCGTGTGTATTACTTTGGCACACGGCAAAATAATTTTATTTTTTAACTCCTCCCTTCCCCAATTAATTTATGTACTATAGAGACTATATGTGGAACCTCATGTTACAAATTTGTGTATTTTTAGGAATTTTTAGTAAATTTGGTGCATTTATTTTATTATTGGTATTTTCTCGTGATAATTCAAGTCTGAACTGCAAGTGTTTGAAATATTCAAATATATTGTGAATAAACTTTATATTCATGTTTGTAACACTGATTTGAGGTCATATACAGGCAATAAAGAGTAAATGTCACTCATATTGTAAGTGAAATATTACGAATATTGTGTTGTTCAAGGGTGTTTAAATTGTAGAAAATAAAAATAAAGTAGAAAAATCATGATATTTGTCCTAACATCACTATTTCATGCATGGATGTTGCGGTAAATTGTTGAAGAAGTTTTACACAAGTTGTCACGTACATTGCTTACTAGTGAGACAATCTCTATAGAAGTTTCAGAGTTGATGAGAAGAATTCTATATGATTTGAAACAATTTGACGGTCCAATTTGATTTTGAAGACAAACATTTTTATATAGGTCCCACATCACATGAAATGTGTCACGGCAAAGTTTGGGTATTTTTCAGATTGATTTAAAAATTTTAACTTTTTTTTGCAAATATAGTGATTTAGTGATAGAAATTGAAATTGAGCAAAGAAATACATAAAATAATATATTTTGTTAGATCAGGCCCGAGATATGAATTAATAATGCAATTTGGAAAGTATGTTCAAAATATATCAAAACAATCTGAATTTTTTAACAAACATGAAATATTTTGAATCTGAAAAATATTGTGCCGTGTGTCCTGGTGTATGACACACGGCACAGTTGTGCAGTTTGTAGTGTGCCATGTGCCGTGGATCTTGGCGCACGGTATAGTTGCAGTTCTAATTGTGTTGTGTGCCCTAGATCTCGGCACACGGCGCAGAGCGCATATGGGGTCAGCCCGAAATTGCCTAATAAGTCAAAATCTCCCAATCGAGCCGCCGCCTGCTCCTTCTTGTTCCAGATCCGCCATCGCTTGCTCCCTCCTGCAGGCCCACACCGTCGCCCCGCTCCTCCGCCTCCGCGTCCGGTCATCCCCGCCTCTCCGAAACATCACCAATATCGCCGTGGGATTAGCAGAGTTGTTCAAGGAGGCGGCGCAGCGGCTGCCCATGGACAAGAGCGGGCGGCCTCTGCTTGGGCCTCGCCGACCCGGTCAGCAACATCATCCTCAACGCCCTGGGGCTTCTGCTCCACGACCGCGAGCACGAGCCCCCGGGGAGGAGGAGGCGCACCAAGTACGGGAGCAACGGCTGGTTCACTATTGCCTCCCAATCCCTCGCCGGCATGCGGGCCTTCATCAACGCCTACTTCCCCTACCTCAGCAAGATTCAGTCATGGCGCTATTGTACCAGGCCTCCCACGACCTCTCCCTCGCCATCAGCCTCGTCCGCCACGATCGACGGCAGCAAGCTCAAGGTCGCTCTCCGGCACGCCGCGGTGAAAGGGGACCAGGACCACCCCGAGCCCGACGTCCTGGCGCAGCTCATGACGGCGCAGTACCCCTTGGACCTGCTCTCTCATGTCCTGGACAAGCTGCAGGGAAGTGGTCTGCTCACCGTCGGAGAATGTGTGGATGCTATCAGGAAGATGATAAACGAGATAGAACAGGAACAGATGGGCCATCGTCATATCTCATGGTAAGCAAACTACATTGTCTGCATACCATGGCATTGACTAACTGGTTCCTGTTTTGCATTACTCGTATCTGTTTACTTGGCAACTACTTTAGTACCTAACTTACTCATAATCTGGGGAATCCTAGTTTCTGAATGTCCTTCCAATTGCTGATCAATTGTTTTAAAATTGTTTAGAAGTGCACAAGCCACGATTCAACACTGTAAACTATTTATAAATAATATTTGTAGCTTTTTGTTCCTAAAGTATCTTCAGGTGCCTACCAATCATTCTTAAAGTTCCATGCTGCTTGATATTTATATCTGATAAAAATTTACCTAGAATATGAACAAGAATAGTCCATGGAAAGAGTATTTTGTATGACTAGCATGGTGCATTATTGGAACTATTATTCTGAAATTGGAGGATTTCACTGTTGTTTTGCGGACTATAGGTCTTGCATTGATCTAGTATTTTTTTCTTGTATATAATGCGGATAGAACTGTGAGTTTAAACCCCTATTATATGTTATTTGAAAAGCTCTAGCAATTAAACTAATGGGGAATCCTATTGTTCTGTTTGTCAAATAATCACACCATGTAATTACTGGTGAACAACACCTCTGAAGTTGTACTTACGGAGCCATCTTATCCTTGATGTTGTTGCAACGTGTTATTGTTATATGAGTAGTACTTGATAATTTGGAATTCTTTGTGACAGTGTGAGTGAGGTATCCTGTAATTTATCTTAAGTGAAATTTAGTTCCTCTCTGTTTTGGTTGGTGCTATTTATAGAACCTTTCGCCTGTCATTATTACTCATTATCTGGATGTATAAGAATTCTGAGCTCTGTGTTATTGTATAAGTTATTTGGCTGTACCCTTTAAAATGCTATTTCTGTTTGGTCCAGGAAGCATGTCTAGGATAACTACTGCCTGACACATCATAACGAAAAGTTGATAGATGACAATTCTTCACTTTCTTCTTACGGTGTTCGTAATAACTCAAAGGTATGTCTTCTTTTAAGGAATAACAAAGTTTCTTCCAGTGCTTCATCAAAAGGATGTTTGTCTTAGTTGGTTGACGACAAAATGACACATTTAATGAGGCTGTGAGCATTCCACTTGATTCTCTTATTAGGTAACCAGTAATTAAATATCAACTCACTATAGATGTCACTTGATTGATAGGTCTGTTTCTCACCACACATCATGTCCAGAGTGCACCGAAAGCACTCTAGAAGAAGGAAGCACCGCTTCTTCCATGGCCTTCGCAAGAAATTGTGATCCCACGTGACAGACTTGGAAGCTAGGTGAACCCTTTAAGCCATTGTTAGGCATGATCTGTGTTATCCTGTCATCCCAGGTGCAGCGTGGTTATTCAGAGTGCTCCAAGCTTTGTTCCGCGGAAGCAAGTTCTTGCACACTTGTCAATTGTTGTTACTACATTAGCTACATTCATGGTATGAGTGGATACAGTTACAATGATTTTCTATCTCAGTTGAGCCGTTTGATTTTGTTAGACAACTAGGGCTGGACTCCTGTAACTTAAATTTATCATGCTTACTTTGTCCTGTTAAATCTAGACGATAGAGATATACTTGTTATTCTGGGTTGATCTTGGTGTAGCTATAAATTAACTCTGTCGATTCATCAGTTACAATTTGCCTTACTTTCTGATCCTTTTATTCAAAGCCATTTTGTTTTAAACAAAATTGCCTTCAGTAATGATTGCTAAACGAATTTCTTTAATCTACACATATATATCTAGCTTGAGTCTGGATACATAAAGCTTGAGTACTGTTTTTTTTAACATTGTGTCGAGTGTGCCGTGTGTCCTAACCCTGACACACGGCACAAATTGTAAGTGTGCCGTGTGCCGAAGGTGGCACACGACACAGTTTGTTTTTACGTTAATGTACCGTTGTTCTTCTTTTTTGTGCCGTCGGCGAAAATAGCACACGGCACAGCTGGCAATAACTGTGCCGTGTGTCCGATAAAATACACACGGCACAATAATTGTGCCGTCTAACAATATGCCGTGAGGGCAGTGCCGTGTGTTATATGGCTTGTGCCGTGTGCCGTGGGCACACGGCATATAACTTGTTTCCCGTAGTGGAAGTATTAAGAAATCACGGTTTTAGAAAGAGATCATGAGTGGAGATTTTAAAACTTCAAAAATAGTTGCACTTTTACCAAATACCATGGCTTTTGAAACTGCAAAACCTATTACATCCAAACACCTCAATAACTCCTAAAACCAAAGTGTTTTACAAAACCGTAGTATTATTATAAAACTCCAAAACTACTTTGTATCCAATAAGGACCTAAGTTGTTTTCCACAAAAAAAAGTTAACCATGGTGTTCATACCAGTGCGTGTCACAACTATTCAGGCCAGTATATGAAATAGTATTTCTTGATTTCTCTAGAAAGTTAAGCTCTTTTACAAAGAAGTATGCCTCCTATCATTTTAGAGTACAAGTTGAATTTGAAGATTAAAACTTCACATGATAATATGTGACACGATAACATTTAGGGTTTAAAATAGACAAAATGAATTTTTTGATGAAGAATAATGGACTTTCTCATTGATAATAACTATTGAGGCCAGTATATGAAACAATATTTCTTGATTTTTCTAGAAAGTTAAGATATATGGCTCCAATCATTTTCTATTTGTAGAATTGCTAGTTTTTTCTCACCTGACATTTTTCTAAAGAAATTAAGTAATGGTCTAACTAGGGGTGCTCAGCACTGATTAAGGTAAACTGCTGTCAAACCCGCTAGCTAAAGGGCGTATGAACAGTGCCTGCACAGTTTCTATTGCTTTTGCTAGTTTTGCCACGGTCGGTCGGACAGTCGAGTTAATTAAATATGAACACAGTAAAAAGTCAAAAACATGAACAAGTAGGGATGTCGCAATATATTGTCTGCTAGCTGCAAACCTTTTACTTGTGGTGGACGCGGAAATGGTGTACTGAATCCTGCATCATGCATGATAATTCACAGCCACATCATCATAAAGATATCACTGATTTAACTAGAAGTTAAGCATAACCTAGTTAGCTAGCTAGGATCCTTCGTGACGAGGTCGCAAATCATCAATCTTCTCAGCGGGTAGTTAGCTAGTTTACTGAGTCAAGGAAGGAAATTTGACACACACGCGCCCAGTAACGGTTGGTTGGACATGGCTATAAATAACCTGGCCTGTCCGTTTGCACTTCTGCACAAACTCAACACAAAGCACATCCGCAGCACCCTTTTCACAAGTATTGGTGATCGTCTGAGAGAGACGGCAGCGCCGATGGCGAAGCGTGGCCTGATGATGCCGATGCTGGCGCTTCTTCTCATCCTGACCATGGTTGCCGCCACCACTGCCGATGACCACTACTACCCACCCAAGCACCACTACCCACCTAAGAAGGATCATCATCACTACCCACCGAAGAAGGATCATCATCACTACCCACCTAAGAAGGATCACCACTACGACCCACCCAAGAAACATCCCTACCCACCCAAGAAGGAGCATTAATACTGGCCAGGTTATTGAGCTGCATAAGCAAGCTGCAGGACCTTCTGTCAATAAGAAACATGCATCTGCAGGCATGTGTGTGATACGTCTTAAGTACTTGTATTGTTTAGCTATTGTATTTGTTTGTGTGCACTGGTGTGTATGTCCTGCTGGCTTCTTATTGCATATGCCTACCTCTACTTTGTATCGTGTGATCACCTAAGCTATGAATAAAAAGGAGAACGTGTAGACATGTTTGTCTACCGATTTTTCTTCGTGCTTGAGATTTCTTTCAAGTCAATATAAGTCAGCATAGATGGAACACAGTACTACGGTAGTTCTTCCCTGTTGTTTTCATCTTTTGCTGTTTTTACTAGAACGGCAAGAAGCTGAAACAAGCAATGTTTGGCTTGTAAAAAGATAAAAACACAGTTTTCAGCAAACAAACTAAAAGCTAAAAAGCTCGGAGCTTCTTTTCTACCTTCCTGGTATGCAGTAAAGCTTAACATATAGTATTACAATAGCTAACAGTAAAAAATTCAGCTTCTCAACCAAAAGCAGTAGAACCATCTGTAAAAGTGCAGAAAGCTCGTGCTAATAATTAACGAAAGCAGTGGACTTGCTGACAAGTAATTAACAGCATTCATGCATGTGACGTAGATAATTGATGGTGGATCTATGTAGCTAAACTTATTTTCTCTACAAGCCAGAATATATTGATGTTGTAACTTTGCATCGAAAAGATGCATATAGCTCTTAATAACACAATGTTTTTCCTAATAGCACAAAGGCTTAAGCAAGAAGTAGCAAATAATAAATATAAAAACACACCTCTGTTGCAACTGAGCACCACCTAAAGAAACCACCAACTCGCTATGGCTGTCATCGCAAGAAAGGGGCTAATTGACCGTTGTTCAAAACAACGCCTTCAGGGAGGGAAGTGACATTCAACAACTGACACTGTCGTCTGATCCAGAATGAATTACATCTGGTTCCACCCTGAAAAATATATAAGACCTCTCATAACCTCAGTTGCATTGCATCATGGCAGCCTTCTATCATCTTTTGGAAGGCAGGTTTCAGCAGGCTCAAACGATCATGTAAACAGTAGCAGCTTGGTGTTACCCAAGAACAGGTCGCTGAACAGAACAAATTCTACAGGAAATTCATAAATTCTATGCAATCTTCTGAACTGTCGTGAGCAACCATACATTGCAGTTCAGTGTTAGCTCACAGCATTGACCAGCTGTCACGCGCCTAATCTCGCAGACAAGGAAACTCGTTGATGGCCATAAGTTAAAGCCCCTGATGCGTAGACACAACTCTGACTAAATTGGCCAAACAGAGCAGGGATCCAGACGAATGCTTACACCTAAATATCCTGGTTTAGTTCTGGCGCAGCTTGGACAAGAACCATGCATCTGCAGCCTGGTACCCACTACGGCAAGTCATGGAACTGCTAGTGACAAAAGCAAAACTCGACCTAAGAGCAGAGGGTAGGAGGCACGTGACGAATATGGAGCTCACAGCGATGGAAAAGAAGGGTCTGATGAGGCGACACCATTGAGGAAGAGCAAAGCCGCACCTTGCATCTTGAGGCCAGTTCTGGTTCAGCGCGCTGAGTAGACGGACGACAAGCACTGCAAGAGATCCTCGCCGTAGCGCAACAGCCCAAACAGGTTGCAATAGGGTCATCTGCGTTGCAATGTCAACGTAACGCAACCATTTTCGATCGTTGGGAGGCGTTGCTATTTTCTCCGATGCAATAGCCTATTACATCACAATTATAAGTATTAACAATTAATCTCATGTGTTGCAACGAGGTGCGGGTGAAGAAAGGATGTAATGGCAATGACCGTGGGTGTTGCGTGGTTGGTGCTTGCAACCATGGTAGATGTTGTTATTTGTCTTTAGTGCAACAATATATGATAGTTGCAAGCAAGGGTATTGCTATTTGTCTGTAGTGCAACAACATATGATAGTTGCAAGCAATCACAATTGCGACGCACGGGTACTGTTGTAAATACATTATAATGCAACACATGATAGTTGTAAGTAACTACGATTGCAACGCATGGGTACTGTCACAAATACATTATAATACAACGATATATGTTAGTAGCAATTGCATCTATGATGTTCCACTATACTTAGAGGAATCCCAACCATTTTTGCATCATTGCTATACCCTTAACGAATATCGCAACACAATGAAGATTGTTGGAATACGAGTATAGGATATCGCAACGAAGGAGGCACGAGACGGATATGGAGCTCACCGCGAGGGAAAAGCATACTTTGATGAGGTGATATCGTTGAGGAAGAGGATTAATCCGCACCTTGCATCTTGCGGTGAGTTCTGGTTTAGCGCGTTGAGTAGATGGACGACAAGGTTGAAGAGCTAGGAATTCATGAAGAGACAACGACTTTCTTCTATAGCATCAACTCTTGAACCTTATCTTGCATCCAGTGGCATGAGTTGTGTTCCCGGTTTCCTAGTCAAGAGCCACATCCAGAACATAGGCACAAAGAAGCTGAAATCCATGGTGTGTAATGAACAAGGATGGAACTGATGGTATCTCACCGAAAATATGGCGAGCGATGTCGACTTGGTTGTTGAAATAAACTTCTGTATTTGTATTTTCCCTGTTTTCTCAGTTAAGATAGCTGAGCATGAACTCGGGATTTGTCTGAGTCTTGCATGTGTGGCACACCGGCATTGCGATATTCGTGGTGTGCTCCATCGCACGGTATGGTCAGATTCCAGGGATCATGGCGTGCGTGTAGGGCAGCTTAACCGCCAAGTTAGTAGTGTCTTTAAATTCAGAAATATAAAACAAAAAACGTTGCTCATTCTGTTCATAGCACCAACACTTGTGTCCACCTGTGTTCATCTGTTCTTGAGTCAATTGTTTTCTTGATCTCATTGCGTTCCTCATTGGAGATTTAGCCGACAATTGGCATCAGAGTTGTGTTCAAGATCCTATGCCATGGCCGCAATCTAGGGTCACGATCAGTTTGTCTCCAGGTCGCCGCTGCGACAGAGGCAGACGCTGTGATCTCCTTCTCCCCCTGCTAGAGGCAGGCACCGTGACGACGGCCGTCGCGTCGTGGTGGAGCGCCTCGTGAAGGAGACCTCGGCGTCAATCCAATACCCGATGCTAACAAGGACCAATTACAACGATTGGTCCCTGCTAATGCGCGTGAATCTTCAGGCTCAAGGCATGTGGCACGTGGTCGATCCTGAAGATGGAGAAACGAAGCAGTGTCGTGAGGATCGCCTGGCTCTCGCCGCTATCGTCCGATCGGTGCCTCCCGGAGATGCTAGTGACACTCGCCACCAAGCGCACCGCATTCTCGGCTGGAGAGGCTATCAAGTTGTGCCGCGCTGGGGTGCAGCGGGTGTGCTAGGCGAATGCTGAGTGGTTGAAGAAGGAGTTCACTAAGATCGCATTCAAGGAAGGAGAGACCATCGACGAGTTCTCCATGCGCATCATTGGCCTCGCCAACAACATTCTCACTCTCGGTGGTAAGATCACTGGGGCAAAGATTGTTAAAAAAATGCTGCATGTTGTACCAGAGAATCTTGAGCAGGCTGCAATCACGATTGAGACCCTTCGTGATCTAGATAGCCTGACAGTCGAAGAGGTCACTAGAAGACTCTGCTTTGTGGAGGATCGGAAGAAGCCCAATGTTGACCAGCAAGGCCGTCTTCTCCTTAGCGAGGAAGAATGGACTGCCAAGCTCAACTTATGCAAGGCCGGCGGGAGCTCCGGTGGCTCAAGTGGTGGAGGAGGTGGCCGCAAGCGCGGCCGTGGACGCGGTCGCTCGGGGGTCGTGGGCCGTTAGACCCCAAGTCCAGTGGGTCCAATGGTCCTGTTGGGGAGACGTCCAAGGACCAGTGCCGGGTCAAGATTGGCCAGGCAGACACTGCGGAAGCCCATGAAGAAGTGCCCAGTCTTCATCTGGTTGGGCTCGTAGAGGACTTGTTTGAGGCGTCGCCGCAAACATCAGCACCGGCGATGCAGCCTTGAAACACAGGAGCATTTTAGTGAAGGCATGCTCTGAAACACAGGAGCCTTGCAAAAATGACCTTCTGGTAGGCAAGTGGAGCATGGCGGCGATCGACGACTCGAACGGTGGAGTTTGACACTTCGAGTGTGGCGGCTCGAACCGTCCGATGAGCTGCATCAATGAGGATCCTTCCAGACATGGAGATCGACTTGATGGTGGCTGGTGGCTGCTGTTAGATAGGGGTTGATCAGACGTGATGACCGACTTCGATGGTGCGGCTGGAAGACGTCGCGGACGACGGCGACGGCTTTGACTTGCAGTCTGGCTGATGGGTGATCGGCTAAGATTGGAGTTGTTGTTGCATGCTCAAGGTGGAGCAGCAACGGCGACGGCATTCTTCCATGATGGTGGACTCGGCTGTTGGGTGGAGGCGAATTGTTTTTGGGTGTTCAGTACGGTGGACTTTGCGTAGTGCTTGCTTGGTCTCGTCGGCACGCGCGGAGGCTTGATAGTGCAGCTACGTGTACGAGAGCAGTTGGAGAAGCAACATTCTCACGAATAGCGGGAGAACTCGTATGCATGCAGGAGAAAGAGTTGGAATCGGAAACACAACATGTGCATGCGATGGAAAATTCATGGTGCATGCATGGGAGACAAGGTGGGCCATGATGTATTTGTTTATGGATATTAATCCGGATACAATGCATGCAGGTGGGATTTGTTTCCTTGGTTTGATCCGATTCGGTTCTTCTAATTCGGTTCATGCAGGAGTCGAAGCTAATCAGGGTAGGACAAGGAAGGGACTTGCAGTAGGTGGAGTCCGTAACGCTGTGGACTTGATACGTTACTGGGTTCGGGCTTCTATAAAACCGCGGGAGGAGTCCACTGTCCACGAAGGATTGCAGCAACAGAAACAATCGGTTGTTCGTGAACCAACTCTTGCGAGGTTGACGGTGAACAGGCAGCAGCGATCAAGTCGGTTGATTTCGTCATGTGCAAGCGACATGGAGATCGACGGGCTTGAGAGCAGCGGGTTGTACATAGGCAGTGTACGGGAGTACGCGGCGACGTGCTCGGGTGTGCAAGAGGCACACGGCTTCGACCTGTATTGTGCGTGTGCGGCGTACGCTGTGCACGTGCGGAGGTTCTTTCGACGGTCCGTAGCAACAGGCGGATGGCGTCGATGTCGTCCAAATTCGAGGTGACGAAGTTTGACGGGACTTGCAATTACAAACTTTGGCAAACAAGAGTCAAGGACTTGCTAGTGCAGCAAGGGATCCTGAAGGCTCCGAGTGAGACAAAGCCAGTCAAGCTGGATGATGAGAAGTGGTTGGAGATACAGGCACAAGCGGCAGCAACCATCAGGTTCTGTCTCTCCGACCAGATCATGTACCATGTCATGGATGAGACGTCACCAAAAGTAATTTGGGATAAGTTGGATAATCAGTTCATGTCCGAAACTCTGACTTAGAAGTTGTATGTGAAGCAAAAGTTATATGGGTTGAAGATGCAGGAAGGTCTTGCTGAGCACATCAATGTCTTCAATCAAGTTGTGGCTGGCCTTGTGAAGGTGGACGAAGCTTGATGATGAAGACAAGACCATTATTCTTCTGTGTTCCTTGTCGAGTTTTTATGAGCATTTGGTCACTACATTGACGTATGGCAAAACTAAAGTTAAGGTGGCAGATATCAGGACATCGTTACTTTCTCGTGATTAGAGGATCAAGATCAATAATGCTGGTGATAGTGATTCCACTGGTGATACTTTGGTGGTCAAGAGTGATCGAGTGAGGGAGACCGACAAGAAGAAGAAGAAGGGGCCGCAGTGCTACAAGTGCAAGGAGTGGGGACATGTGAGGAGGGATTGTCCGGAACTGAAGAGGAAGGACGTGACAAATGTTGTGGTTTCTAGGAAGGATGACTCGGACAACGATGGTGATGTTCTTGTGCTATCAAGTGCGAAGTCTTGTGATGAAGAAGCGTGGTTGCTAGATTCTGCAAGTTCATTTCATGCAACACCTAAGAAGGAGTGGTTCTCTTCATATGTTGAGGATGACTTTAGTTTTACTCACTTGCGTGGTAACACGATTCATCGTGTTATGGGAGTTGGCAAGATCAAGTTGACAATGTATGATAGACAAGAGGTACTACTTGAGGGTGTGCGGTATATGCTAGAACTTAGAAGAAATCTTATCTCGCTTGGTGTTCTGCACGGAGAAGGTTGGCTATATCAGGCAGTGTCGGATAGGAGGACCTTGAGAATGATGCGGGCTGGCAAGATCGTGATGATAGGTGAGCTGTCGGAGACACATCACTATAGGCTGAAAGGTGGAGTCATGAAGGATGGAGCTACAAATGTTGCAGCGTTCAGTCCTGGCGGCGAGGTGGCCTCGTCGGGCTGTTCGAGGTGAGCAGCGGAAGAGGTGACTCAAGTCTGCGTACACGGAGGTTTGAGAATGGGCAGGAGTTTATTGGATTTGTGTCGAATATGTGTACACGAGTCGGTTAGAAATTGGACTTGAGTCATATTAGGTGGATAGGGATAGAGTTTGTGTCGGACTTGTATTCTCGGGCTCGTATATACGTGGGAGCATCACCGTTGTAACTGCAAGAGACGACAGATGTAGTTGACAAGGGGTGACGACGGCTGGGAGAGGCGTGCCCTAGGGGCGGCCGGGTCGTGTATCGGTATACTCCGGATGTCCGTATTGCTACAGTTATTATGGGGAGGACCGCCCGTAGCCATGCCTCGAGGATGTAGGCACATCGCTGAACCTCGTACAAAAACATCGTGTTTTGGCGTCTCTCTCTTTTCGTGATCTTGTGTTCTTGGCTTGATGATCCTAGGGAATTGCTTCCGCAGCTGGTTTTCCTAATAAGTGGTATCGGAGCTATGGTCAAAAACCTGAAACAATCTCGGGGACCTCACACAGATTAGATCTCCTGGGCCACATCTTTATCGGGCTGTCGGAGGTGTGTCCACCCGGATGTGAAGGGGAGATGGGGCCACCCAATGTATGATGGGGGAGATTGTTGGGTTTAGTCCCACATCGAGATATTCATGATGGGGGAGCCAACTAATAAGATGGAGGGATCCTCACCTATCAAGCTAGTCTTTTGGGTTGAGGTGGTCTAGGACCTTGGTGGGGGCTCAGTTGGGCCTATGGTTTGGTAGGTCCAATGTGACCTTAGCTGACGGCAGGGGCTCATGGGTACGATGAGCCGAGCCGCACTCTAACAATGGTATTGGGTACACAAACAGTACCAATGTCAGTGTCCAAAAAGCAATTTCTAATGCTTAAGCGTTTCAGTGACTCAAATGTTATCCTCTCCGCACTCCAGAAACATCAATCAACAAGATTAAGATGCTTCAATGGCGGACACCTCGAGAAGTGAAACCAACCTGTACTAACAGACCAACTATCTCCAAGCCAGTCAAGTATCTAGAGACAGGAAGGCTCGTTGTCTAGGAAACCGATGTCACGCCAGAGGTTCTTAATCTTGAGCATCCGAACTTGGCACATGAGAGCATGCTGGACAGAGCTCAACGGTTTCAAGAGGCACATGGTACGCAACACCCTCCGCAGAAACAATAATACACCTAACACGCATGCTAGTGGCAGATTTCCAGAGGTTGCGCCAGCGGCCAGCAAGCAGACATGTCTGCACGACCTCTAACGTAGGCTGGAATTTTTTTCCATTATCTATAAAAAGAAAATGTAAAGACTAAGTATGGAAATTTTCATTGTCGACGGAAGTGGGTGAGATCGAGAACCCAGGGAATCCTTGTGGAAAAATTGCAGGTAGCGAGCAGTTGAATGGATCAGAGCAGAATGCAGAAATCTCCACATCATGACGGTAGAGCAGAGCAGGAGACGCAACTACGGACTGTTGACATGCTTCCGTACGTGCTCCACGCCTCCTTGGAGTCCAGCCGATGAATGGAGGATTTACGGTCTACAAGTGTGCCAGAGGTACTGGAATTTTTACGTAGAGACGCGTAACATCTTACTTTTTCAGGGTTATAGACTATTATTACAAAAGCAGCACTCAAATGTTTGGAACAAACTCACGCAATAGTTTAAACAAGGTTATGATAAACGACACGTCAGGGACCTATCATGTGAGTAAATCTCCATCCAAATTGTGCGAAGATCTGCATTTACCAACACTTCAAGTCGCTGACATGATTCCTTTATTACTTGTTTGGCTTCGTCATTCTTCTACAATTGTGCCCAAAATCGTAACTAGTGTGTCCGTCTGTATAGTACCTGCATATAAGTTTTCTTCGATGATTTATTAAAAAGAATATCATTCCTTCTTAGCTATATTGCCCAGCAAAACGCTGATGCACCTACAAAAATTTGTTTTTTCAGCTGTGTGCCCACTCCATTCAACCATGCACCAAACATGTGTCTTACACTACATGGTGGCAGCAAGTTAAAACATAAGTGCACTAATCTCCAAAGAAACTTAGCTTTATGACAATAAAAAAATAAGTGGTTTATCATTTCATCTTGTGGACAAAAACTACATTTTTGCTACCATTCCAATTTCGTTTTGCCAAGTTATCCTTTGTGAGAAGTACTACTTCTTCTAAATACCACATGAAAATCTTAAATTTGAGAGGCATTTTCACCTTTCACAAAATCTTATGTTGTATAACTTTGCCATTACTCAAGATAGAATTATACATTGATTGTACAGGAAATAAACCATTGCTAGTTAGACTCCATCTAAACATATCATTAGTATTATTTAGTTGTACATGCGCAATACAACGGACTAAATCGTACCAGAGTTGTAAACTTTTGTCACGTATTTTCCTTCTAAAATAAATGTTTAGTATCAAAAACATTGCCTACTGTAAAACTCTTCTTCCTTGTTATATTATATAGAGAGGGTGATGACGACATCTTCCAAGACATGCCATTGATAATTGTTGATCAAGACACTCAGGTGGCTGTTCGAGCAGCTATTGGTGCCATCAGTTCGTATGGTTGCACGGGTCAAGTTATCCCCTACATCCTACGACGAGAAGATCGGGCAAGCCCCCGCATCATTTTGGTATTCAGAGCTACGGTTTCCTCGGTAGGATCTTTATCCCCCTTGTTATCCCCTGTTGTTTACTACCCTAAACTGAAAATACCAAAAATTTCTACCTCCCATAACCCAATCTGAAATTTCAGTGAGTTTGGTTAGGTTCTAATCCAATAGATCAAGTTTGGTTGCTGAATCTTTGTGTTTCCCTTCGTAATCTGCATATGATTTGTTTTCCCCATTCGTTCCTCATCCAGATTTGAGTTTTCCCCCACGTTCTTGTGTTATTGGATAAGTCCATTGTGATCCCGAAATGTTTTTCATGTTCTTGAGCTCGTTGGAAAGATTACTGAAAGCACTATCAGAATATTATATTCTTGAGTTGTGAATATTAAAGTTTGTTACTGATTTATACACGAAAATTTTAGTTACCGCTGTTCTTTAAATTTCAGATTGCTGAAACTATGTTAATCGTTGCCTTTGTTCATGACTTGAGTATATTCCAATTAAATCATTAGTGAACCAGGCCATCCTTTGTGATAACTTTGAACCTATCGAGACTAGTTCTATGTTATTGCTCAAGGGCTTTGCACTTTGTTAAAATTGAAGGCTAGTTCGAATATCAATTCGTTATTGCTATATAATCTGATGTGCTGATCTCAGTAGCAAAAAGGACAACAAAAATCAAAAAAATAATCAATCAAACAAAAAAAATTATCAAGTGCTGAGATCACCACATTGATTTAATTTGGTCATTATTGTTTCAATTCCACATAGTCTTTATTTGTGCAAATCTTGTAGCCCTGTCACTTATGTGAGCAATCAACTAGCGTCTCTCCATAACTTGTGTAGCACTGAGCTTTTGTTCTTAAGTTGAATTTTTATATTACCTCTTTTCTTTGGCTGCAACAAGTTCCCTCATCTTTGTGTGTGAGTTGCTAAACACTTTCCTCATAATCATTGGTTTTAATTTCAGCAAATCGACTTTGTTATCTTGGTTGGATTTTTACTTAAGTTGACAATAGCTTTAAGTTTCTGTTTGCATACCAAATCAACAGCCCTCCAAGCTCCACAAATAAGCCTATGTTTAGAATGCACTGTGACTTTGATTTCGCTTGATCTATCACAATTGTTGTCTCCTACCACCAAGGTGTGTGTGCAGCTCACAAATTCAACAAGGATACATAAGAACTTCAGTGGTAAGAGAAGGTGAGACTGAGTTTTTTCACAAAGCCATATAACTTCAATTAGCACTTTGCCCACTAAACATGGCAGGTGAAGAAGGAGAGCAACCGAGCTATGTCATACAAGAGCAACTGCAGAAGATAGTGCAAGACTCCAATGCACAACTCAATGAGAATATGACTGCTGTCCAATTGAACATGGTTGTTGAAGTTGTGAAGGCGTTGAAGGCACAAGGTGGTGTAGATGCTCATGGTGGAGAACTAGATGAGACCGATGAGGAACATGCAGCTCGGTTGCAGCGAGAAGAAAATGCAAGAAAGAATGCACATGGGCGTGGACATGGTGGAGGAAGAGGTGGAGATGCCTTTGGTCGAGGAAGAGGCCCTGGGCGTGGTGATGATGGTGCAGCTGAAACGGATACAAATACTTTCAGATTACATCGCAATGACAACTATTATCGTCATTGCAATGTAAACAATGATCATCCCAATGAAGAGAAGATTGGAAAGCTAAATTTCAGCATGCCTAAATTTGAAGGCAAATCTGATCCGGATGCATATCTCACATGGGCGTTGAAGGTTGATAAAATATTCAGAGTGCATAATTATTCAGACGAAAAGAATGTGCATATGGCTGCACTTGATTTTGATGGATATGGTCTCATTTGGTGGGAACAAATTCAAAACCAAAGAGAGGAAAATGGTGAGCTTCCAGTGGCAACATGGGCTGAAATGAAGAGGGAAATGAGAGCATGTTTTGTTCCAAAACATTATAAATGTGATCTCTTTGACAAACTACAGAATTTGAGGCAAGGAAGCAAATCTGTGGAAGAATACTATAACGAAATGGAGCAGGCCATGATTAGAGCTCGTGCGATTGAGGATGAAGAGCAGTCCATGGCATGTTTCCTTTCTGGTTTGAACAGGCCAATCAAACGTGTTGTGGAATTTTAGGCCTACAACAATGTGGTGGAGCTAGTTCATATTGCACAAAAGGCTGAGTGACAGTTGCATGATGATGCCAAACCAAGCAAGAATTCAAGATTCAGCTCGAAGGTGTCATCAAATGCTCCAAAAAACACCAAGGTTTGATTTGGGGCGAGGAATATTTTCATCCGGTTCAAGCTCCAACAACAATTCTCGTTCCACTGCTGCTGATAAATCAAATGCATCCCAAAATGTGGAGAAATCAGCTAGGCCAACATCATTAAAGGCTAATACTCCGGCGGCTTCTGCCTCCAAGAGTAGTGGAATTCAATGTTTTAAGTGCTTGGGTCGTGATCATGTCATGAAGGATTGCCCTAACAATCGAGTTGTGATTGTTACAGAAGGTGGAGAATATGATTCAGCTAGTGAGGATGAGTGTGAACTCCCTGCTGAAATTCACAAGAGTGATGATGCACAAGCTGAAAGTGAGTACTACAATGACTATGCATTTGAAGCCGGCAACACCATCGTGGTCACCAAAACATTGTGTTCAGTTGAAAGATGAAGAACAAGCACAAAAGTTCAATTTATTTCAGACACAAGCCAAGGTAAATAACAAATTGGTCAAGCCGATAATTGATGGTGGTAGAGAAATGTGTGAGAATTTGGGACTGACCATGATTAAACATCCTCACGTTATCATGTGCGATGGTTCAGTGATTGTGGAGATGTCAAGGTGCAACACATGGTGAGAGTCACATTCAGCATACACGATTACACTAACACAGTTCAGTGTGATGTTGTGCCCATGACGGTTTGTCACTTGTTGTTGGGAAGACCATGGTAATTTGATAGACGTGCTATACATAATGGTTATGCCAACATATTTGCTTTTAAGTGGCAAGGGAAAGGTGTCAAGCTACTTCCCATGACTCCCACTCGGATCGGTGAGTGAGCGCCACAAGACAAACATGAGTGGAAAAAGAGAGCATGAGAGAAAAATTATGATTGTCATAGCCACAAAATCTAAGATGAGAGAGATGAGAGAAAATCCCAACATAACACATTTTGTACTCTTGTACAAAGACACAATTCTTTCAACTAGTAACATGACCTCTCTTCCTAGTGTTGTTTCTAATGTGTTGCGGGGCTTGAATGATGTTTTTCCTTGAGGAGGTACTAGCTGGCCTACCTCCACTTCGTGGAATTGAACATCAAATTGATCTCATTCCTGGAGCTTCACTTCCAAACCGACCACCATACCGGACCAACCCAGAAGAAACTAAGGAAATTCAGCGACAAGTGCAAGAACTACTTGACAAAGGGTATGTGCGTGAAAGCCTTAGTCCTTGTGTTGTCCCTGTTATTCTTGTTCCAAAGAAAGATGGTATGTGGAGAATGCGTGTTGATTGCAGAGCTATTAATAATATCACT
Source organism: Chloris gayana (assembly GCA_031894775.1). Lineage (NCBI taxonomy): Eukaryota > Viridiplantae > Streptophyta > Magnoliopsida > Poales > Poaceae > Chloris > Chloris gayana. Next base: position 345,538 of record JAUNZO010003281.1, read on the forward strand.
ATCTCGTTATCGTTCGACACCCCTACCTTGCAAAGCAAGAGGGATTGTCACACAGGACCATATCGGGAGACATTCGACGAAGCGAACATTCATTGCACATACATCAACGATACATTCACAATTTACATAAAAATTTAAGTGATTCAAAATCAGCAAGTATAATATCCATTTTCACTTCATTACTACGATGCGATCTGCTCGAGGTAAGTGGTACTCATAACCGCGAGGGACGACGACATATATCGATATACATCCTGTAGGAGAAACCCAAATGCAAGACATACGCATCATTTAAGAACACGTATGACCACCTTTCACGAGATCACCGTAGATATGAGCCGGGTCCACCCTTCGAGTGTATGTTCCCTTTGAAACCACAGTACGTCGGGTCTAAGGATAAACGATACAACCTCCATCTACTCACAAACCCATGCATCCACCGTGACCGACACTTAGCACAAAGGATGGAGAGACCGTCCAACACTACGACTCTCAAGTTACATTAGTTTACCAACTCCCATACGAAGGTATACATTTGGTACACAACTCAATACTTGCTCGCGGAGTCACAACGAACGGTCCTCAACCGACACGCACAGGGCAGTGGCAAGCAAGGGCCAACCTTGTAACCGCATCCTACACATGCACTCCCCGTACGGTCTCCATTTAATTCCATATGAGAGGGTAATAATATTAAATCCCTAAACCGAGTGGTCTCCAAACCGCTCGGTGTTGCTATCGATGACTCCATTAAGCATAGCATACTAACGAAAAAAATTTATACCTATCCAATAACCATAGGCATAGGGATCATAGTGCAACTAGTGTTACGATCAACTCCTATACGTAAATGCACAATACATAAACATAAACATTTTTGAATTTAAAACCCAAAACTAAACAAGTGGGATTTATGCACCGAGGCTTGCCTTGGCTTTGCTTGAAGTTAGCGTTTTTAACCAAGTTCAATTCAGCGGGATCCTCCTCGTGATTTCTTTCTCCGGTTGGGGTCCCTATATGGATGCAATGCATGATGTGAGTATGGATGCATACACAGATATTTAGTTCATGGAACTTTCTCAATAATGAATTAAAATGACAATGTGTTCATGAAATGAACATGCTTATGTATGAAATATGATGCTTGCATATGGATGATAGATCATGACTACATGTCAAGAGAACAAACTTCTAATTAAGAAAAACATAGATAAAGCAATACATAATAACATTACTTTGAAGCAAATGCAAGAATTTATCCTCTCCTAGCTGAATAAAGCATGGTACATAAGTGAGAGTATTTCAAAATATGGCATAGGGTTATGTATGACCATAAGCATAAACATAGCGTATGTCAAAATAAACATGCACATGCTATACTCCTGCCATAATTAACCATATGGCCCATGACAAATATGGTCATCCATAAAATGCAAAGTTTTGACATGAATTAAGCATATAAGGGTATATGACAATATGTGATGCAACTAATATTAACTTAACAATTCTAAATGAAGGAAATGGTTCTACAAGAAATTTCATACATGATCTCTTTGCAAATACATAAAAGAATCATAAACAAGCATAATAAACATTTATGCACCAAATGTAGACTTTTACATGAATGAATAAACAAATAATATGGCAATATGACATGCTATGTCAATATGAAAACTTCAAAATTAAGCAATATTTTTACCAAGCAAGTCTCATGTATAATCTTCTGTGTAAATTCATAAAATAGCAATAAAAAGCATAATGGACAAGTGTGCATAATTTTAGGACAAGATTTAAATAATTTTTAACCCTAGAAAATTATAGAATACCAAAGAAAATAATACTAAATATCATGAAAAAATGTATGAATGCATCAAAATCATGCACTAGAGGTTCAACATGTTATGAAAAGTGCTCATGCCAATTTTCATGAATTTTTCATTTTCCAAGATTTAAATATGGATTTTATAGGCTTACAAGGTGTCATTTCTTTTGAGTTAAAACTTCAATGTTTTGCATAGAACCCTAGGTCAAAAAGTTTACCATTGCAAAGTTTATATTTCAAGGATTCCAAAACATTTTATTTTGCATTTTTATCACTTTTAAATCAGAAGATATGAATTTGTTTAAAGTAGCTAACAGATTTACCATTTTCTGGTTTTAGGGTGTGTGAACAGTAAAAACAAAATCAGGGCTCATGTATAGCTTTGGATCTCCAATTTCCCTAGGATAGGGCTGTGATTTGAGCATAAGAGATGGTTGAAAAAGATGGATAAGGAAGTGATACAACCATGGTGAGCTTAAGTGCAATCAAGAGCTCACCGGAGAAGCAAAAATCGATGGTGAAACTCGAAGTATTCTTGATGCCATACTTGAGGAAGAGCTTGGGGATCGACCAAACCACACCATGTAAGGGTTGGAGGGAGTCCAAGTGCAACCTCTTGCTACCCTTGCTCATGCCAAGATGAACTATGGCAATGGAGTTTGAAGGTGAGTAGCCATGGTGGTTGTTCTTGGAGAGGAGATGAAAAGGATGAAGAGAGGAAGACTTGACTTGGCTCTTGACCAAAGAGTGGATGAAAGGGAGCCTCTGGACGTGATGGCTTCCTTAGGCTGGCTACTTGATGGGTTGCTTGGTAGAGAAGGAAGCAAAGAGATAAGAGAGAAAGTGGGTCCCACAAGTTGGAAAAAATCTGTCAACCTTACTCGTTGCAGTCAAGAGCAAGTCAATGTGGATTTTGTTGGGGTTGCCAATTTTTGTGGTGGCATCAAATTTGGGACAAATTTTATATAGCACGTTTCTTCAGATTCGGCCTACAAAAATTAATAAAAATCCTACACTACAAACTGTTTTCTGCTTTTACTGAATTTGTATGGCTTTTTAACCTTTACCAATATGGTAAAATCATTAAAATTCTTATTTTTGAATACCCTTCATGATTATGCAAAAATATTGGTATGGTTATGTTAACATTTTTGAAGTCTGTGCATAATAACCTATAGGCAATATTGAGAGCACTTGCATATGAGTTAAATATTGCAATATGGCTATATGTCATTCTATGCACATTTTAACATAGCAACTTATAAACAACAATTAAGCAATAAAACACTTCTAAATACAATCCTCATGATGAAACATGACTTTCCTTATGATTGAGCACCAGAAGCAAATAGATTTCATTTTTACTCATTTCTAAAAATAGAGCACTTTTCCCTTTTAATCAATTATGGCATTTATGCATCGGGAAGGGTATCATTTAAACCAGTAAACCTACAATACTCACTGAACATAGCATCTATGTTGAAACATAATTGGGCTCATGATTGAGCACCATAAGTAAATATCTAGGCATTTAAATATGCACTTTCTCTGTTTAGCCAAATATAGCACTTATGTACTATATGAACACATTATGACCAAAATGATGCAAACCTGATCCAATTCACCAACTTCAGGTAAAATATGATGACACATGTCAGTATGAGTGTGTTTGTCCATTTTGGTGAAGTTTGCACATTAAAAGCATTTAAATTTGTTACTTTTAGTGCTTAACATTATAGCATCTTAGGTTACAGAAAACTTTCCTTTTCACCACAGAAACATATATGGTAAATGCGTCCATTGAAAAGTACACTTCTCAAGCTTTCCAAAAGTCCTTATTTGCCTAAATCTGAGATTTCTAGCAAAAGTTATTCAATTTACAAAATCTAACATATATCGGTCTATTACAGAAATGCCACTGTGATTCAAAATTTTCACTAAGTGTGGGAGCACTGCGGCGTGCGCGCGCACATCCGGAGCGCGGGTGGCGGTGCGGCTACCGACCGCGAGGGGGCGCTGGAGCCAGCGGGCTCGTGGAGCATCGGTGAGGGTGTGGGTCCCGCCGGATGCGCTCGAGGTAGGAGAGGCTCACCCGAGCGGCCGGTCGACGTGGAGGCGGTGGTCCACGGCGGCGGCAGTGGGTGTCGAGGGCGTAAAATCATTACAAGGGTAAGCATTTAAGTTCTTCAGAGAGAAAAGAAAATTGAACATAGAAATCAGAACTCGTAATAGTTGTACTTTTTTTTCAAAACATTTGTAAATATTATATAGAAGAAAGAAAAAAATATAAACAAACTCATTAGATTCTTTTAAATAAAATAAAATATTTTGAATACGTGTAAATAGTTAAGGATTTGACACAAATCTATTTTTCTTCTCTATGCTTGAAACAAAACTCACAACTCAAAATAGTTTCCTTTTTGTAACAATTGCAAAATATCATTTATTTTAAAAGAAATGAGTATAAACAAAATAGTAAATCTATTCTTTTGAATAAGCAAAATATTTAAGATTTACACATTTTAAAAAAAACAAAAACAAAACTGTCAATTTGTTAAGGATTTGTCAAACGATAAAAAAAATTAAATATGCGCAAATATTTAAGGTTTTCAAAAATTATTTTTATTTTGAAACAAAAAACATTTTTTTTGTTTGATAAATCTACCACCCTTGACAAGAATCTCGCCTCGAGATTCCGTGTGGCTAGCAAGACAAGGGCAAGGTAAATCCAGTGGCATTCCACAACTCGGATAGACTTCGATTGGTTGATAGGATAGTATTTAAGGATAGAGAGTGAAAAGGCTCTACAACTATCGAGCAACCTAACACACAAACAAAGATCCAACTCAAACATGACGGACCACAAGCAATACAAGCAACACCTACAAGCATTGTCACTAACGTGGCTATTATGGGAATGAAGGCTCCTAAGTTTTGATTCTTGTCGTGGTCTTCATGTTGCCATAAAGAGATGTCCAACCCTTCAATAAGTATCCAAGAGATTCAACTTTTCAAACTTCACTTCCTCTAAAGTCAGCTTAAGAAATCTTCAACATCAGATCCATCGAGCTAATATTTTGAGAAGGTAAGGTGAGATAAATAAGATTTGCTCAAACTGTTGGAATAGGTGAGGAAAAGATTTGTATAAGGGCATCGAAGAATTTTATATAAATAAAATATTTATTTAGAATACCAGTTTTGAAAATAGTACGTACGGCATGGTCATTCTATCTAGGCTTGCGTCCGGCGGTCGAACCTGGCTCGATACCATCTTGTCACACCCGATTTCAATAACCGAAATCGGATTCATGTGTTTGCGTGTCCAGGATCAAGTTTTCACGCAACTGGACAAATTATATGATAAAAGAACAATATCTTTATTAATTCATTAAATATTTACATCAAGGAGGTCTAAAGTAAAAGATTACATTGCAGCGGAATTTAAACTAAGCGTTGGCGTCCTTCGCTTCCCACAGAAGTCGACCGGAAGACCGCAGGCCTAGACCACTACTTCAACCGTCTACTCGAATGATGTACCTTCGGCCTTCACTTCTGAATTGTGACATGATGCAAAACGAGAGGCAACAAACGTATGAGTACATTACGTACTCAGCAAGTGAGGGAAAGTATGACATGATTGGCCGATCAAGAAAGGCTAACGCAGGGTTTAAGGCATAGAAGCACCTATGTCTAGCTCATTAATTAAGCAGAGCTATTTACTATGTGATGTAACTCCAGAGATCCATCAATTATCCAAACCACGCATGTCTCCTTCCCGAGAACCATGCATCCAAACCATTACCATCCCTCTAATCCGAGTGAGGGTCCATGCCGCTCTTGACCGTGAGCACGGCTGTCATGACAGTTTTCACTCTGCAGAGGTTGTACAAATTTCTCCACGAGGAAGTCATTTCGTCCCCTGTTGCCGGGTGGACTAAAGTCTCCATTTCGCCCGTGTTGTCAAACACTTAACACACTTCCGAGGTGTGTGGCCAAGAGATCACCTCCAAGGCGGTTCACGGTTTCCTCCAGCTTTGTACGCGTCCACTAGGAGATCCACTAACCTCGAAGGAGCAAACCCTCCACTCCGGCAGCTTCACTCCCTTGTGCCGGATGGTTCCGAGACCTCGTCTCTTCGCCACGCCTCCCCTAGGACTACCGGTATTCCCCAACCACAGCCCCCTCTTCTTCGCGCGTACTCGACCGGCATCTACCGTATATTAAGCCAAGCCGCGCCCATACTTGGCTCGTGGCTGTACGGTTTAACATGGATGGTCGCTCCACAAACCGGTCCTTATGATTTGGGTGATAGCATTCCATGGAACTACCGGTACACCCCAGCCATAGTTCCTCCATCCGTCACCAAAATCAATGTTCAATATATAAACAAGCAACCAGGATCATTATGTTCAAGTGGATCATTAACAAGATTAATATTTATCATATCTTCAACCCAATTAAAGGAACTAAGCATGATCTACCCAAGTCTACAACTAATTCCACCTAGGCGATAAGGACAAGTACGGAAAAAAGACATGACACATAGGATTCATATTATAACAGCGATGCAATCATGTGCAGATAGAAAAGGATTAGGTGCAAGATGCATCAAGTACACTTTCCTCTTTCTCTTTTTTGCTCTTGAATATATCTTCGACTCTTGCTTTTCGAATTCCTTGTGTCAATCGTCTTCTAATTACATCACGTCGAGCAAGCATGCAAACAAACATACAAAAAAAACTAAGAAACAGAACAGTTCACCATATCAAAAGACTATAAAAGCATTACTAAAAGAAGGTACACGTCTCTACGATTCCGTGGACGCAAAAGTCACCTAAATCGGAGCTATGAATGAAAAGTTATGATGTTTTAAAGATCAAGGACAGGTTCAGGAAAAACAGAAACGCTTAGGGAGAGAAACGTGAGCGTTCCCGTTGATCGAATGCACAAATAAATATTTCGTTTGAACAAGATTATCAAGGATAGTGCGGAACATATGAAACGCAAGTTTGAATTGTTAGGAATGCACCTCAACCAGAGATCGATGCATGAGGATGAGATGAGGTCGCGCAGAGGCAGATTGCACGCCGACCGCGTTCCTGGATGCGTCGGGTTAGATCACGGCGGGGTATTTTGCATACGCGACGTTGACTTCCTGGAACACAATGTGGTATAGATGGTTCATCAAGAAAAGATGGAAATCAATCACAACAGAGATCATAATTACCATCTAGCGTGCTGGACAGATCCAAAACAGCGAGTAGTGCTCATTGTGAAGCAGATTCCCGTCGATTCACGTCACGCTCTTGGTCTCATATATTGATATGTTGAAGAAGACTTCATTGCGCACCAGTGGATCAATTTTGGTGCCATTTGGTTGGGTAGATCGCCGGGAACGTCGGTGTCAATCAACGACAGGGTGGCTGGTTGCGAGAGCAGGGTGGAGCGGCGACAGCCTGACGGCGTGATGAGGGCTTGAGGGAGTGGGGAGGACGTGGGAGGGGCCTTCTTTTTATAGGGGGTGGGGTTGGTGGGGAGAATAAAAGGAAGGGTGAAGCAAGGTGATTAATGCTATTAATTGTGCGTTTAATTGCTTGTTTTCTTTCCTTTCAAGTGCACAGGATGAATTTGGAAGGTTAATGTGTCCAGGTTCATGCATGTGGTAGGTGGAGAGAATGTAGAATATTGAGTAGAGATACGTCCAAGTATTTTCGAAAGAAGAAAATAAAAGATGGACGGAGATGCGATGTTACCGAAACAAGTGGAAAGATGACATAAGAAAATACAGGGGGAGAGTTGGGCTACCTGGAAAATTGGCCTATGAGCGTGTGAAGGGCCTTTCTTTTCCTTTTCTATTTCTAGTTCCTAATTCCGAATTTTCTAAATCACTCCAAAACGATTTCTACTCGGGTTTTCAAAGATATAATTTGCACCCAATAAAACCTAATGCAACTAATTCAATATGAATGCAACAAACAAGTAATTATATAACCTAAATTATAATTGGTCACAATACCAAATTGATCAATCATAAGGAAAAGTCATTTTATTTGTTGAAAACATTTTGAACCTAAAAACTTCTTATTACAAAATAAAATACTTTAAAGAAAATTATTTTATTGAATAAACCATTTTCAGAAATCACATGTATGAGATGAGGTCGCGCAGAGGCAGATTGCACGCCGACCGCGTTCCTGGATGCGTCGGGTTAGATCACGGCAGGGTATTTGCATACGCGACGTCGACTTCCTGGAACACAATGTAGTATAGATGGTTCATCAAGAAAAGATGGAAATCAATCACAACAGAGATCATAATTACCATCTAGCGTGCTGGACAGATCCAAAACAGCGAGTAGTGCTCATTGTGAAGCAGATTCCCGTCGATTGACGTCACCTCTTGGTCTCATATATTGATATGTTGAAGAAGACTTCATTGCGCACCAGTGGATCAATTTTGGTGCCATTTGGTTGGGTAGATCGCCGGGAACGTCGGTGTCAATCAACGACAGGGTGGCTGGTTGCGAGAGCAGGGTGGAGCGGCGACAGCCTGATGGCGTGATGAGGGCTTGAGGGGGTGGGGAGGACGTGGGAGGGGCCTTCTTTTTATAGGGGGTGGGGTTGGTGGGGAGAATAAAAGGAAGGGTGAAGCAAGGTGATTAATGCTATTAATTGTGCGTTTAATTGCTTGTTTTCTTTCCTTTCAAGTGCACAGGATGAATTTGAAAGGTTAATGTGTCCAGGTTCAGGCATGTGGTAGGTGGAGAGAATGTAGAATATTGAGTAGAGATACGTCCAAGCATTTTCGAAAGAAGAAAATAAAAGATGGACGGAGATGCGATGTTACCGAAACAAGTCGAAAGATGACATAAGAAAATGCAGGGGGAGAGTTGGGCTACCTGGAAAATTGGCCTATGAGCGTGTGAAGGGTCTTTCTTTTCCTTTTCTATTTCTAGTTCCTAATTCCGAATTTTCTAAATCACTCCAAAACGATTTCTACTCGGGTTTTCAAAGATATAATTTGCACCCAATAAAACCTAATGCAACTAATCCAATATGAATGCAACAAACAAGTAATTATATAACCTAAATTATAATTGGTCACAATACCAAATTGATCAATCATAAGAAAAAGTCATTTTATTTGTTGAAAAATTTTGAACCTAAAAACTTCTTATTACAAAATAAAATACTTTAAAGAAAATTATTTTATTGAATAGACCATTTTCAGAAATCACATGTATGAGATGAGGTCGCGCAGAGGCAGATTGCACGCCGACCGCGTTCCTGGATGCGTCGGGTTAGATCACGGCGGGGTATTTTGCATACGCGACGTCGACTTCCTGGAACACAATGTGGTATAGATGGTTCATCAAGAAAAGATGGAAATCAATCACAACAGAGATCATAATTACCATCTAGCGTGCTGGACAGATCCAAAACAGCGAGTAGTGCTCATTGCGAAGCAGATTTCCGTCGATTCACGTCACCTCTTGGTCTCATATATTGATATGTTGAAGAAGACTTCATTGCGCACCAGTGGATCAATTTTGGTGCCATTTGGTTGGGTAGATTGCCGGGAACGTCGGTGTCAATCAACGACAGGGTGGCTGGTTGCGAGAGCAGGGTGGAGCGGCGACAGCCTGACGGCGTGATGAGGGCTTGAGGGGGTGGGGAGGACGTGGGAGGGGCCTTCTTTTTATAGGGGGTGGGGTTGGTGGGGAGAATAAAAGGAAGGGTGAAGCAAGGTGATTAATGCTATTAATTGTGCGTTTAATTGCTTGTTTTCTTTCCTTTCAAGTGCACAGGATGAATTTGGAAGGTTAATGTGTCCAGATTCACGCATGTGGTAGGTGGAGAGAATGTAGAATATTGAGTAGAGATACGTCCAAGCATTTTCGAAAGAAGAAAATAAAAGATGGACGGAGATGCGATGTTACCGAAGCAAGTGGAAAGATGACATAAGAAAATGCAGGGGGAGAGTTGGGCTACCCGGAAAATTGGCCAATGAGCGTGTGAAGGGTCTTTCTTTTCCTTTTCTATTTCTAGTTCCTAATTCCGAATTTTCTAAATCACTCCAAAATGATTTCTACTCGGGTTTTCAAAGATATAATTTGCACCCAATAAAACCTAATGCAACTAATCCAATATGAATGCAACAAACAAGTAATTATATAACCTAAATTATAATTGGTCACAATACCAAATTGATCAATCATAAGGAAAAGTCATTTTATTTGTTGAAAACATTTTGAACCTAAAAATTTCTTATTACAAAATAAAATACTTTAAAGAAAATTATTTTATTGAATAAACCATTTTCAGAAATCACATGTATTTGTAAATTAAACTTTTTTCGTAAACATAAACATTTTCATAGATCAAAGGCATTTTTTTCAACAAAGTATTATAAAAAATTCAATATGTATTTATTAAGAAAATGTTTTCATTAGCAAGCCAAATAAATGGTAAATTAGTAGAATTCAACAAATAATTTTGAATCTTTTTGAGAAATGAAAGATTTTGGTAGGAAAGTGGTTCACATTCCAAAATTGAAATTTTGGGATGTGACAGTGTTCCTAGTATAAATAACCCTTGTACACCTGGTGGAAACCCTAACCACGAATTGAACTCGGAAAATAGAGAAAAGTCAACTCGCTCTTATCCTTAGGGTTGTGCCATTGCTGCCCCGTTGAGGATTGAGAGTGTTTTTCATACCATTTGTTCTTGTGTTTCCTTGTGATTTGCAAGAGCATTGCCTCTACCTTGCGTGGTTCAGGTTAGGCATCAACCAAAGCGTGTGGTTGGGCGAAATCATTTATCACAAGTGGTTGTTCGAACAGTTGTTGGTGCCATCGGTTCGTCGAGGTTGCACGGGTCAAGTTATCCCCTAGATCCTACAACGAGAAGATCGGGCAAGCCCCCGCATCAGAGGGATATTGATCTTTGAAAGTGAAGCTCCCGGACCATCTATCTTCCCAGAATCCGACATGTTGCCATTATTCGATTGAAAATCCTAAACTTACGAAAGTCTGTTTTACTTTCATTAATCTAAACCAAAAATGCGAGTCACCTGATTTCCTCTCTACTTGTGTAATTGTTTGATTTCACAAGTATTTATTCCTTAAAACCTATTGCCATAATCCATCTTCATCAATTAGCTTATAAAGCCACTTACTAAAAAGACACCGATTTTGGACATCCAAGTTTTTAATTCCTAGGCCCCCTATTTCCTTTGGTTGACATAGGATGTTCCACTTTGCGAGTCTATACTTTTTCTTATGCTCATCAGTTTGCCAAAAGAAGTGGGATCTGTAATAATCTAGTTTCTCCATGACTCCATTTGGAACCTCGAAAAAAGATAACATAAACATCGTGATGCTAGTTAAGACGGAGTTGAATAAACCGCCCTCCAACCGATATATGCTTTCCTTTCTGGCTACACAATTTCCTTTCGAATTTCTCTCGCTATAGCTTTCCAATCATTCTTGCTTAATCGTGACAGCCCGATTTCCACCGGAGGGTGAAAATCGTGCCTTTGTACCTCATAGTCACTCCCAGGAGGATGACTTGTACAACCAATACAGTTGATTATCATAACACCATAAAAGAATACAAATTATGACAAGAATACAAGATAAGACATTATTCTAGGGAGAATAATATCTACAACAATTGAATACAAGGACTTGGCACGCAGGCCAAGGAAGCATCACAAGACTACTAGCGGAAGCGAAACACCAAGCGTTGATGACGACAAAAGCAAATCTTCAACTTGAGCGTAGCGGAAGTCTTCGTAGTGAATCCAAATCCACAGTGCAACTTGAGTGTAGGCGAAACCCTCCTTAAACATCTTCAATCTCAATCTAGTTGGGTTGACGAACTCTTGGAGTTGAGGCTTGATCTACTAATTAGCTGAAAAATAAAGTGATAAAGCCGTGAGTACATAACGTACTCAAGCAAGCCGCAACTACCTAGCAACAATGTATGCATGTTCGGATATTTCAAGGATAGGCAAGGGCTAGCACCTAAAGCATTATTCCTCAAGTCTATGTGAATCATATTTTATTATTAGTCAAATTTTATAAGTGGCCTTGCAGGAATCAACACAATCCCGCAAGGGTCAAATTTTATGTCCAAGCACACCTCCACCGGTACCACAGCTCGAAGCCGGAAGTAAAACACCTATCGAGGGGAGAAGTAGTAAATGCTAATCAAGTGGGTCGCTCGAGGTAGTGCCCATACTTTGGGCTAGACTATACGTATAGATTTATATATCTCTCGCAGAGAGTAAGCATCCGTACCCACGTGAAGAGGTACCATAACATAGAACTCCCGCAGAAGCCTATGCACAAGCAACACTCACAAGATCACTCAACAAAGCATCGATCGGTAGGCGCCCGTCCCTCAGTGTCCGGGATCCTCTAACCACAACATAGGAAAAGAAGGTCCCGAAGGGTGTGACAAGGCGTACCACGGGCCGGTGGGATATCCTCCGCTCGTGGGTCGAGACAACAGCTCCAACACCCACTACCACTATTCTCTACACCACGGCGGGCCACCCAGTCCTCCGCTAAGTATCATGATCCAGCCCGCCCATACAAGTCACGCGGTATGCTAGTAGACCAAAGAGCAAGCAAGCACAAGAACCGGTCCTTAAGCTGCCGGGCGAGTCACCATCCCTCTCCTCAAAACAACAGTCTCAACAACAAGAGTCACCACAACAGGGGCCCCATATCCCAAGGCCCCTACACAACTGTACCCGCAACAGTACTCTCCAAATAGAGACTCCCCGAAGTCTCCCAAGCACCTAACCACCTACACTCGCCCCCGCAAAAGCCCTACAGTGGTATCTAGTACGTAAACTCGACACCTAAGAAACACCTACAATTTATTTTACACAAAAACATGTATAGTCATCATGGGGTTCAATTAAGCAACTAAGCAAGTACTAAGCATGCGAGTAACAGTAGAACAACCTATGGCAAACAAGTGGCAAGGATGGCATAGTATGGCATAGGTAAACTACAAGTGCAAGTAACCATTAATCATGCATGGTTCAATTTAATGCAATTACTAAATAGGAGCAAGAGTGATCAAGGATTGCGGCTTGCCTTAAATACGGTCCAAGAATAGATCGGTGTCCTCGCAAGGCTTCCACAGGTACTCCACGAACTTCCGACCAACTGATCTCACCGTTATCCAAATGTTAGGCAGAACGGGTAAGTGACACGTATAACGAGAAGACGGCACGAAATACGAGAAAGGTTGGAAAACGAAACGCACGAATAGATTTAATCGATGCTAGAACATGGATATTAACAATACTAACGAGTAGAGAGCGACGAGACGAATCCAACGCAATCTGACCGCGGAATAATCGGAGGTCCGGAAGATTTATTAGGAGTTCCCAAAGATTATAGAATTAAACGGCAAAAGAATTGGGACAAGGATATCACTAGCACGTAGAAAATGTTGGAACGAATCTAACGTAACTAGTATCACATTTTTCCGAGGAACGAGAAATAAACTAGGAATTTTCCTAAAAAAATTATAGGATTAACTTGTTTCCTTATAAAAAGAATGGGCAAATGGTACTTGTTCCTTATTCTGACCAAACAGTAGACAAGAAGGATTCTTTTCCAAAAGCCATCAGCCGCAAGGTTCCAAGGCAGCTGGTCAAGCACAACACAAAACGTGCTACAAGTCACTAGCACTTTTATTCTTGATCCCATAACCAATCGCGATCAGCACTGAACTTAACCAATTAGCAGACAAGTACAAGCCTTATCCAAAACTCCATCGTCGATCACCTGCTTGTATGCACAGGACTAGTACCAGACAACCGGGCTTAGGCTGCACAAAGCTCTAGCATGACTTGCTCAAACCACAAGGCAGCTGCTAAACGCTAAGCTACGAACTGAAGCAGACCACAAAGCGTTGCACTGCCCATACTAAAATTAATCCACAAGCTGCACTAGAACTTTCCAGCTTGTTGAGCAGACTTTCTCTAAACCATCCAAAATGAGCAGACCCTTTTATCTCATGTTTTATGTCATGTAATTATCTAAGCAGCAAGCAGATAACTAAAAGCTTCCTTGAGCCACCGTGAGCATCCACACCTGGAGGCCTCACCTAGCTCACGGTGCTGTCCAGCACTTCTGAACCTTCGCCTAACACCAGGAAAATAACCTTGAATCCCTTTCAGTTATGCACGCAACGACGGACATGTTAAAAGTGCAAGCCTTGCACCGAAAGCCTCCATCCAAGGAAAGTCGTACTTTGGACTGGCTTCTACCCAAAAGCAGTCAAGGCGATATAACATTTGCAACTGCTACTAAAATATAGCGAAGTCAATGGAGACTACAGCAGATGGTATGCTTCTCAGTGCACAACTCGGACTACAAGGAACTCTCACATCCGACCAACACTCCAACAAGCCCAACGCAAACACTGAACTTGCAGCTAAGATCCAAAGCATCGGTGGTACAAGCTTGCTTAGCTGACGAAACCTCAGCCACAATAACGGAGCAGAGAACGGCAATTCAACAAACATACTGGGCATCTATGATACTCATCTCAGTAAGAGGTATAGGTGGGTGTGGAGATGATGCTGAGCTCACCATGCGGTAAGAAGGCAAGGGCCCGACTTGATCAGGGAGAAAGATGACCACGAGTTGCACTAGAACGCAAATACGCAGCGCGACAATTCGACAAGCACCCTGCGGCAACCAGCAAGCTCGCCCTAGAGCAGGGGTAGGAGGATGGGAAAAGGATCCTGCAGCTCACCGAGATCGATTGGCAATGTTGCCGACGTGCAGGGCGTCAAACAGGCCGTTTCTGAAGGGAGTAGCGTCGGGGCACCCACACACCTTCTTCCCTTGCACTTGTCCAAGCACCCACTGGCATGAGATGCGTTCCCAGGGCTCTGCACCATAACCCAGCCCAAAACTTGGCCTCGCGATGGAGAGAACGATGGAGGTCAATGAACGAAGGTTACATCTGGACGAAGTTCACCAAAACGAGACAAACGACGAGGGCCTTGGTTCCCAACTTACTTCAGTTCACGTGTTGCTCCTGCTCGCCTTGCGGAGACCACGGCGACGCCGATCTCGTGCGGAGAGACAGAAGAAATGGCAAGGTTAGCGACCAACAGAGGGGGCACGCGACGATGGAGAATAAACGCAGGTTGAACGAGACAGGAGCTCACCGGAGAGGACGGGCTCCGGCGACGAAGGTTGCGGCGACGAAGTTCGATGGTGGCGCTCGTCCTCCACCCTGCTCCAAATCCGACACGAACATCTTCTGCGACTTCAGGGAAGAGAGGAGAATCGCCGGGGAGGGGTCTGCGCTTGCCGGCGACGGGTTCTGCTAGTGCGTCGAAGGCGAAGCGACGGGTCGGTGGCTACGGTTTGGGGCGACTCACGTCCTGGCGGCGCAAGGAGAGGGAACAAATGGAGGCGGCGGGTCTCGAGGTCCTTGTAAGCGCGCCCAGGTAAGGGTTTGGCGACGCAGCGCGCTCGAGATGCAGCCACGTCGCCTCGACGTCCACGCCCGCACAGTGCGTGGTTGTGATCGTCGGGAGGAAGACGACAAACAAGGAGCTGCGGACTGGGCCAAGAGGACTGGCAGTTGGGCCTTTCTGCAGCCGGCTGATTTTAGTCTAGAGCAAGAAAAGGGGTGTGGGCTGATGGGCTGGTTACGAAAGAATGGAGAAAAACGACCCGAGTTCTAAAAGAGAGATAGGAATTGTTTTCAGATTTATTTGAATTTATCCAAATGAAATTCAAATATCTGAACCTAAAATTTGATTCCAAATCTTTTCGCGCCATAAATCTTGATCCGAAATAAATCATGAGAGGAATGTGACAAGGTGACAGCACGAGCTAAAAACAAAATGGTTGGTGTTTGAATAAATATCTGCAACCCGACGAAGTTTGAACATTGAATTCTGAGTTTGAAAGCTCAGGCTGTTACATTAACTTCCTACATGCATTGGAATGCCCAGGTACCTGCATGGGTAATTTCCTGCTTGGCAACCAAATAATTGTGAATATTGAGTTTCATATTCCTTAGTTTGCCCAAAACAAAATACCTCACTTTTGTGGAAGTTAATCTTTAGTCCTGATAATTTTGTATTAGTGTCTTTCAACATATCATGTTCCATAAACAATATTGTGTGATCTGATATCTCTCTGTTTAGTGCTACAATAGTCGAGAGTGGGAATTTTTGTTCCCAGTTCAGTCCGTACTTATCAGCACCCAATCTAATTTTTTATAGCTCAGAATTTTTATATTATTAGCCTAGGTGAATTGACAACCAGACATCTCTAACTCCCTTAGGTTAAGCCCATCAATAGTGGCATTAAAATAGAAAAGGCCATCGATGATCAAACATGTCATTATTTTTTTCTCTAGGACATCTCATGATGTTAAAGTCTCCACCAACTAATATAGGTAAGGTTTCATGCAATGACTACACATATGAACAAGTTCTGCTATGAAATTTTCTTTTTGTTCATATTGTGTCGATCCATAATTGCAACTAGAGCCCATTTGAAATGGTCATTTTTGTTACATAAATGGAATTTTACGTGATGATCACCTCCCTGAATTGAACCAATGTCAAAGACATCAAGGTCTATTCCCAAGAGGATGCCGCCGGAGCGTCCCCTAGCATCTTTACTATGGCATAAAAAATTCCTTACAGTACAAATATTCTTGAGAAAGGTGTGAGTATAACTCTTCCTATCAATTTCAGAGATAGCGATAAAAGATAAATTTTGTTCCTTCGTTAAATCCGAAATAAATCTATTTTTCTTGGGGTCCTTAAGCCCATCACTATTCCAAAAAACACCTTTCCTTTAGGTGTTCTACACTTTTTTCTTGGACCCTTTAAGGCCCTTAGACTTGAAATTAGTATTTGATAAGTCAGTACGAGACATAGCAATGCGCTGGTCTCATCCATAACTTCTTCAATTATCTGTCTACATAAATTGCTCAAAATAAATTGATCCACTTCTTCCTCCTCGGCCATTTCTTTTTCCTCTTTTTCGATTACACTTGTTTTAAGGTCCTGCTTGTTGCTAATTTGTAACGTACATTTTTTCTATAGATTTAATACACAATATAGAGTTTCTAGTATCATTAGTATCATCACCTATAGGCACTCCTATGACGGTGAACTTAGAAACAATATCATTATCTGTAAAGTGTAAGAAAGACTCGTTGTTACCTTTCGCGAAGTGATGAGGACATCACACCCTCGGATATAACCAACACTCCTCCAATACACATACATAATTCAAGGACAAAACGTAGAGCACGACCATTGAATTTACGGTTGAGCATGTTCCTAATGATCTCATATTTATATTTGAGAATATATTACTACCTAATGAGTTAATTATTGTTAAGAACCATGGAGATGATGATAATATGGTTAAGAAGGAACATGTCTCCAACCTCCTTCTTAACCATATTATCATCATCCTTCTTAACCATATTATCATCATCTCCATGGTTCCTAATAATAATTAACTCATTAGGTAGTAATATATTCTTAAATATAAATAAAGAGATCATTAGGAATATGCTCACCCGTAAATTTAATTGTCGTGCTCTAGGTTTTGTCCTTGAATTATGTATGTGTATTGGAGGAGTGTTGGTTATATCTGAGGGTGTGATGTCCTCATCATCCTCCCCTTCTTGACAAAAAGTCGTCCTCGACGTCGTTGGTGCTTGAATGATTATTTTGAATGATATCATTTCCTTATCGTTCTCCTCTCCTCGAAAGCAATCTGTCATTAGTTTGACCGTAGTTGTAGAAGATATCATAGGTGAAAACCACCTATGCTCCTCTTCTTGGAAGATAGCTTGTTTCTTGAAAACAAAACTAGAGCAACTAGATTTTATATGATTAGTATTACTATAGCCCTCTAATTCGTCACATTGTTGCCCAAACAAAGAAGATTTCTGTTTCGTACAAATATAAACTCGATGCACCATATATTTTCCTTAACAATTATAGTTTCCTATGTAGTGATATGTATGTCTAGGCAACCAAGGCAATTCAGCACATAAAAATTTCTTCTCCAAACTAATTAGATCACATAGAGTATCAAATTCAATGTAAACTAACGTACTTAAAGAAGACAACAATTTCAACTCATCAATTTCAGAAGCACTCGGAAGCAATGTTATATTATTAGCACAAGTATTCTCATTCATTAGTTGTTGCAAAGGTATAAGTGAAGCATCAGCACACAACTCCTCTTTATCACAAGGATCCTCAAGCAAATCATCATGTGACAAAGATAAATTCAGAGATGGTTCTACTAACAATTGCTCTATGATAGCATGGTTTGTGGAAAAATTCAACACATCAATATAATTCTCACCTTCTGTGAGTGTAGCACAATTGGCATTACATGTTCTCTCAACAAGAGTAATTGGTGTATTATGAAGTGATGGTTCTGAATTTGCACATGAGCTCGTGAACATGTCATTTTCTTCCACTTCACCCTCATCCTTTTGTATATCCTGAAAGGTATTAGCTGGAACAATAGGCAAGAAATTTTGTTGCTCTTTTGTCAATTCAGATTTACATGAAAGTGTTGCAACATTTGAAACCGCCCATTCTTTTCTAAAAGGTTCAATCTTTCTTCTCTCTAATCTTTCTAGATCAGCTTCTAAAATTTCAATAGCACTCAAAGGTTGAAAAATAATTTTTCTTTTATTGTATTTAAATGTATAACTATTGGTGGTTGTATTGTGCAAAACATTATTTGTATGAATCCAAGGTTTAGCAAGCAACAAATGACATGCTTGCATAGGCAGTATATCAAAATCTGCACTATCCTTATAAGTACCAATAAAAAAATTGATCCGTGCAATTTTTGTTACCTTAATCTTCTTACAATAATTTACCCATCGAATATAGTATGGATGTGGGTGCGGTTGTGTGGTCAAGCCAAGCTTCTCGACCAGCTCGGCACTTGCAATGTTGCGGCTAGTTTCACCATCAATTACAACACGGCAACGTCGATTCATCACAACAAAGAAAGTTTGGAATAAATTATAGACTTGATTTTGCTCCATCTTCTCCATTTGAGAACTCAGCACTCGTTGTGCTAGAGAACTCATATCATCACCTGTCATTGTTAGAAGCAAACAAGAAAACACACGAAGTATATTTTCCTATCACTACTATGTATGAATAGTGAAAACTCTCAATATGCAAGTGGAAGCATCTAACCAAGCTCTTACAAGGTTCTTACTATCAACAAGCAAAGAATACCTAGAGAGTGTGAGCCAACAATTGCAAGGGTCAAAACCTGTGATTTCAGAAGGATATATGTGGAGTTTGGATAGGCAAAATATAGTAGCAAAAAATTACAAATTTTCAATTCAGAATTGCAAAACTGAATAATAGTCCCAAGTATGTTAATGTCACCGGTCTAAACTTGTCTCTCACCTAGTTCAAGCAAGCAAGAAGCAATGACTCAACAAAGGACACAAAAGATGCAAGCAACTCTTATTTTTTTTATCTTTCTTTTAGGTGCGCCTATTTCTATTCTTTTTTTTCAGCACCTCCTTGCCTTTTATTGTTTCTTTTTTGGTAGTCCTTACTTATTTCTCTTTTTTTACTACAATAGAATGGTACAAAACTCAATGAATGGATGCACTCACACAACTAAAACGGAAACACTCATTGGCAAGGCTCCAACTAAAGCACCCTGCCTCTAAGCTCAATCAACAATGTTCTGTTCCTTTCCCTTTTTTTATTGCTGCGGCTTTTTTATTCCTTTTTTCCCTGACACAAGCCACAAAACAGGACACTTCTCTCTTTTTTCACGTGACACAAGCCCAAAAAACAAGAATCTTCTTTAAAAACAGGGACAAGCACATCTAAGTTTTGTTTTAATTTTTTTACTGACCCTAGACAATGGACTCAACAAATCACACCTCGAACTAGATAAAAGAGTGAAACAAACTAAGACGACACAATGACAATCCGAAGGACAAGAATTCAGAAAAGCAAACCAAACTGAAAATTGCGAGGCACAAAGGTGATATAAGACAATAGATAGACGTCGAATAACTATTTTTGTAGGGCAATTTTCTGGAGTTTAGGACGAAACAAAATAACGAGGATAGGGGAACCTGACGGTGCACCTGAAGCTCTGATTACCACTTGATGTGAACGGGGGTCCCGATCTTCCGAAAGGTTCCGACAAACAATGATTTGGCGGAGGCTTGACACAAATCGATCCGGCTTCCGAACAACACGTTCCGAACCCCGCAATCGCAGCACCACGTCTCCTCTGGTTATCAACCGTGCAAGAACGATTGACCTCGCCAAGAAGGCTAATCCTTGCCTGCGAGTCGAAGAACACAAGCAAGAACAAGATAGAACAAACCAAATTGTAAATATATGATTAAACTCACGAGTTGGGGTCTCACAAACCGACAAAATGGCGAAACTATTCTTGACAGAATAATCTAAGCAAAACCCCAAACCCTAACGAAGGGGCGGTGGCTGCTTATGAAGTCCCCAGGGTAGTCCATCCCCCTAGACGCAGCCCTAAGTGGGCTTAACAAAATACACGATCCAAAGGCCAAAAGACGGTGGTGCAACACCGAGACAGTTTCTGGACGTCTTGTTATTTCGGCAATTCCCGACGACTCGAGAGGAATTTGGATATGAGACCAGCGCCAATGGAAAGGTTATCAAATTATCTTTCCATCCATATAAAGAATGTCCCAAACGGACTTCGTATGCGACCGGGACATCCGTTTTGGTGCAGGCTGTTTCTGGACTCTGAAACTTGAAGTCGAGTTTGTTTGGGCCTCCAACTTGACATGGACGCCCTTGCTGGCCCTCCACGCCTCCAACCTTCTTCTTAACCATATTATAATCATCTTCATGGTTCCTAACAATAATTAACTCATTAGGTAGTAATATATTCTCAAATATAAATAAAGAGATCATTAGGAATATGCTCACCCGTAAATTCAATTGTAATGCTCTACGTTTTATCCTTGAATTATGTATGTGTATTGGAGGAGTTTTGGTTATATCTGAAGGTGTGATGTCCTCATCACGAAGTCTGCTTCGAGATTACGAGCAGCTTTGTTCTTTCCGCGCGGCTCACAGAATCTTCATGCACCGAAGATACGACTGTTCCATGGCTTGATATCTTTGCGGTGAACCATTGCATATACGATCGTCTTTGCGATTGAGTTGTTCTTCATGTTTGCATAGGTGGACTTCTCCACTTCCTCTCCGGCCTTCACCAAATCTTGCATTGGGAACCCAGCTTGTTGAGCGCGACTGACAAATCCCAGCATGTCTAGAGATTGGTCATCATCCTCTTCATCTTGGCTCAATTCTTCGAAGTCACTCCTCACCCAAAACCGAGATCGCCTCCACACTCTTCCACTGCATGGATGTGGGGCTGATCTCTGGACGATGCAGCCACGATGAGCACTCGATCCCTTTCCATCCTTTCCTGATCCAAGA
This sequence comes from Chloris gayana, assembly GCA_031894775.1. NCBI lineage: Eukaryota > Viridiplantae > Streptophyta > Magnoliopsida > Poales > Poaceae > Chloris > Chloris gayana. The sequence continues at coordinate 366,884 of JAUNZO010003281.1, forward strand.
TGTGTTGGGCATATGAGATTCTACCGTTGATCGGCTCCGGCAGGTGCCGAGCCAACGCCAGTGTACCGGACGCGAAGCCTTCCCTACATTACATCATCGATTTTGGTGAGCAATCACCAGATTCGCTGGTGGTAATGGCGGATACACTCATCGCCGAAATCGCTCCCTCTGAAAAAAGCGCGTGCTTAGCAAGGTATCGTTAACAAAATGGTTGTGAGGACTGTTATCTAGGTACATTTCATATTTGACCCCGCTAAAACTTCTCCTGCCTATTGGAATTCCTGCCTCCCTCTCTCGTGACGGGCGCAATAAGAGAATGGCACCACCGACTTGAGGTACACCGTGACGTATTTTCTAGCAATTTTTCACTAATTGCTGTCACCACATTTTTCTCCACCTCCTCCATTCCCAGCCCATGGTTTACTTTTGTCCTGTCTTCACCAAAACAAGGACTCAAGTACGGAAGGATTGTTGGATGATGGTGGACGGCATCTTTAATTCGGCAGTCTAAATTATTTTTGGATTCATTGTGTGATGCAGTGTTGCAGTTGGCTAATTTAAATCTAATTTCTTATCTTGCTCAATGACTTCAACCACTAGGGGTGTTTGTTTCATTGCATTAGCTTGGATTGGCTTTGATAGGGCTATCCAATCTAGTGTTTGTTTCATCGTCAGCCTCGGTAACATGAACAGGAATCGAAAATATGATGTCTGGATAAGCATATCCGAGAAATTTGACCGGACAGGGCTTGTCTAAGCATGATCATTAGTAAATAATTAAATATAATTAGTGTATTGTGATATTAATTAGTATACTTTATTGTGATATTAAGATAAATAAACATTTTATATTAATTAATTTGCCAAAATCATGTGGAGTGGAATATAATTAGTGATACCTTGCATGTTTTAGTTTAATTAAGAATTGTTGTAACAAGATTACTTTATTATAAAATCAAAGTAGGCTAATTAGTGCACGATTAACTACTATTATTTGTCAATAAGATTTAATAACTCTCATTCAATATTTTCTCATTCCTCCAATTGTTACAAACAATTGATGAACCTATCCAGTCAGACAAACAACCTATCCAGTTAGACAAACAATCAATTGGATGATGCGGTCCCAGAAAATATGAAAAGGATGATCCCATCCAACCTTTGATGTCCAACCAAACTCACCCTAAATTTCTTTCGTTGCTCCATTGTTTGTGAAACTATAAAAAAAGGGTTCCCTAGAGATTTCTTATCCCATAGCTCTCTCCAGACTATGTACTGTAATGTACCTTAGATTTGTTTGATACTTTTTGTTGACTATTTGGAAAAATAGCACTATAATTTTGGAGTTTAAAAGCTGCACCAGAAATAGCTAGAACACTAATTTAGGTCCCAGTTTCTCTTGTAATTTACAATTAATACCATAGAATTTGTGTCATAGTGTTGTTATATATTGGATTTAATTTTAATTTCCAAAATGTCATACATATGGAACTTGCACTTTGTGCTGCTGACAATAAATTTTTAGATTCACATGTAATAAAATGAACCGTTACAAAAAGAAAAATCATTGTTGAGGAGCTGTGATGTTGAAAATTGGGACTTAACAATGCAGTAAGATTATATTGTTCAAATATTACTACAGGTAATACACAGAAGGCTATTTCAATTTTGTGTTCCTTGACCAATTTAAAAGATCATTTTTTTTTCAGAATACTCGAGACGAAATGCAGCAAGCAGAGTAACGAGCTTTTTTTTTGGTTTACCAGAAAAGAAGGTGCTGATGGGTAGTCCAGTACTAAGTGTTGGTTCAACAACTAAACTAGAAATTGATGATCATGCTACAAGCAAATTCGTGGCAAATTTCAAGTGTTGTCAATTCATTGTTTCAGGTTGGACTACCAATATCTCGTTTATAATTTCATTTACAAATTTTTCACAAGGGTGGAACAACAAACAGATAATAAATACGTTGAAGATGGTTACCAAACATCAAATTTAAAATGCTATCTAACATATTGCGCAAGTATTATGTACTATTCAGTGTCCTTTAGGTAAATTATATCAATGTCTAAGACATGATCCTGTCCATCCAAGGGTCTATATATGAGTGAGAGTGATACTATTTTCCAACCTTCATGCGGCATGGTATGTGACAGCTGGGATACAAAGCCTATGCTCATGAAGCTACGTTCTGTCTTATATTGTTGATAAATTCATTTGAGCCCTACTACAAAACGCTACTGTAGCAGCGGGCCCAAAAATGGCCCAGCGGCGTGGCCCGAGCGACCCGCCGCTACAGTACTTGGCTGGGCACCAGGTTAAAGCGGACCGTCGCTATAACCACCTAATAGCAGCGGTTGGCTTTACTAACCGCCGGTACAAATGACATGAATTGTACCGGCGGTTGACAATGTCAGCCGCCATTAACATACATTTGTACCGGCGGCTGGAAACATGACCAGCCGGTACAAATGACCTGCTATAAATAGACGTGTTCGGACAGCACAGCGAGCTTCTCCATTATAGGCGGTCCAAAAATTCGGGCAAAAATAGAAAAACAAGGGGGGGGGAGGTTTTGAGTTCGTTTTTCTTGGATAGATTTGTTCCCTAGGGTAAGGGGAATCTATCCCATGTATTATTTCTACCTATCATGTTGGAATCTAGTAGAATTTTGGCTTTGTAATTTTCTTTGAATTTTATGCCTATTTGTCACAATTCTCTAGATTTGTAGAGTTATGGTTGGTTTTTGTCCATGTATTTGTATCTTGAGTCTTTTACATGGAGAAAAGTTGTATCTCTAGGCTTCTCATGTAGGAAAATTATATATCTAGGTTTCTCATGATAGATGGAGAGCTAGGTTAGGTAAAGGGGAAATTTATATTTTTCGTCAAAATAGTTTACGTATCTAGTTGGTCACTTTATTTGTAGCTCACAAAACTTGATTCTACGAGATATATTGTCCCATGTTTTGTTGAAGTGATTATTATTTTTGATCTGTAGTGCTTAAGGTATGGATAAATCTTGGATGTATGAGGCGTTAAGAGCGGGAAGTTATTTTCGAGGACAAGTCAAAGCATTTGTCATGAAGGTCGCACAACATGCTAAGCGAGAAGGAAGGGATGAAATACATTGTCCGTATCATGATTGCAAAAATGAGAAACTCTGGAATTATACGGTTATAATCAATTCACACATAATAACGAGAGGTTTTGTTAAGGACTACACCCGGTAGACAAAGTATGGTGAAGACGTGGTGGAGGCAATACCCGAGCAATCTGTTGATGGTGATGTTGACGATGACCTTGATATTCACGATCATGTCAATGTTGAAGATGAGGAGTCTGTTCGAACCGAGGAAGTAACGGAACAGTCATGTGATTTTGATGTTGAGGAAATGTTGCAACACGTTGAACCACAAATGTTACTCAATGGAGAGACAACGAGAGGGTTGAGCAACTTTGCATCGCTGGAGAAAGCATCGAAGGATCCACTATACGAGAATCTAAGGAATGTGAAAAATGGTATACTTGTGCTATGTACGGTACTTGAGCTGATGAAATTAAAGGCCATCAATGGTTGGTCGGATGCTTGTTTCATGGATTTGTTGGAACTCCTTTCGGACATTCTACCGAAGCACAACTTGTTGCCAAAAACCATATATTTTGCTAAGAAGCTCATAACCCCACTTTCGTTGGGCGTGCAAAAGATTCACGCGTGCCCAAATCATTGCATATTGTATCGGGGAATACAAGGACGCCGTGAGATGCCCAAGATGTAAGCGTAGTCGGCACAAGTGTAAGGACGACTATGATGCGGACACATCGGTTGTTAGTGGAAAGAAGAGCAACAGAAATGTAAGGAAGAGGAAGAAAAGCATCACCGTTGATGACAGCAAACAAACAAGGATAAGACGCTTGTTTGCCAACCCCAAGGATGCTGAACCGATGACGTGGCATTCGCGCCCCGGGGACCCAAACAAACTTAATCATCCAGCTGATGGGACCCAGTGGAAAAAGTTTGATTCTAACCATCTAGAATTCTCTCGAAGAGACAAGGAACATACGATTTCCTCTCGAGTACGGACGGGATGAATTCTCATGGTCAATTGAGGAATCCGCACAGCACTTAGCCAGTTATACAGTCAATATACAACCTTTCACCATGGTTGTGTCACAAGAGAAAGTACTTACTATTGACAATCCTTGTATCTGGTCCGAAAGAACCTGGTAACGACATAGATGTGTTCTTGGAACCATTATTGGAAGACATGCAGAAACTATGGTTAGAAGGGGTTAGTATATGGGATGAGCACCGTAGAGCGCCCTTCTTGCTCAAAGCCATCATTTTTGTGACGATAAGTGATTCCCCGGCGCTAAGGGCGCTACCAGGACAGACCAAAGGAAAGTATGATTGTTTTGTATGCGTTGATGATACATCCCATGTGTATCTTCCATCATCCCGGAAGATAGTGTACACGCGAAACCATCAAAGAATGTGTACAAGAACCTGCCGGCGCGATGCGTAAGCTGCACGACCGGTACATGCAAACATCGAAGCTTGGAGTCGAGGTCATCATATATAAAGTTCCAAAGCACGTGTTCAACGATCAAGCCGACTCGGTTCTTGGATTGTATTTCAACGACATTCACACTATTTTCCGGCTTAGCAAGGTGGAAACAACCTTTATATCCCTCTCGGTGCTTGTAAGTAACCCATGTTTCTATTTCGTATTTCAAATATCAATCTCGTACATATTCTCATATTTCAAGCATTAATCTCGTTCATTTTTGACTTATGCTTCATTTAGGATGAATTCGGAATTTCAGAAAAAGAAAATCAATAGACCAGATTGGAGGGTCGGGTACCTCAACCCGAACATGATAAATCAATCCGCCATCAACCCGCGGATAAATGAGAAGGACCCAAAATATAAGGACATGAAGCCTAAGTAGCTAGATCAACTCAAGGCCAAGATGACAACCAAAGCTAAATCTGATGTTGCAACCTACATCTATAACTGCTTCATCAAGTGGCAGGACAGATGTTCATTGACTGGTACGTAGTTAATCATCGTACACATCTATAATTCGGAAACGATAGTTTTATCTAACTATACGTTTTTACGATGGAGCAGCGCATACGACCATCGTTCTCTCTATGAGTGGTGTGGTTCGACACGACCATTCATGAACGATGGTAGTGAAGACAATGATGAGTGGATAAGGAAAGTAGTTTGATAGACTTGGTAGTTTCTCATGTAAAGACAATGTATATTGTATATATATATGCAAGTGACTTGTGATTTGTTTTGAGAAGTAAACATTTGGATGATGAATGCATGTGAATGTTTTGAGATGTCAATGACTTGTGATTAGTATATGTGTATGTTTTGAGAATTGTTGCATTTCTGGTGTACTGTAATTTAATTCTTCTTCGGTATTCAAATATTAACAGTGGTTGGTGATGAAAACCGCCGTTATAAAGGTCTTATTAACGGCGGCTTATATTTCGACCGCCGTTAATAATAACCTTATTAACGACGGCTGGCTCGACCAACAGTCGTTAAAAACACTTTTGTAACGGCAGTTGGTAATGGGCCGCCGCTACAAACCTCCATTTATAACTGCGGAGGCGTAGCGGCGGCCTAGCCTACCCGCCGTTATAGGTCCATTTGGCCCGCCGCTACAGTGGATCAGTGTAGTAGTGGAGGCCCTATGAATCTAGATATTTAAATAGGGGTAATAGAGATACTTTTAAACAAACATAATACTATTCATTGGTACTTGAAACTGCCTTTAAATTGTCATGATTTTGATTGAGTTCATATTATAGAAACAAGACTAAATTTTATTTCTGAAGACTATCATGACATATATATTAAAACAGAGAACATATAAAATCTTCGAATATTTTTATGCCGAAGTAAGAAAACATCCAATCCTGCCCTGAGCAGTAGCCTTTTTCAGCAAAGGATGACGTTGTAATACTAGTAACACAAGTAACAATGTGAATTCACTAGAGCATAGGTCTTTTGCCGCGTCCACACAAGAAAGACATGCAAAACTAATTGGGAGCAAAAAGTGCACTAAACTTATTCAATCGTTATTGCAAATGGAACTGAGCTGACGGCGAGAGCACAGAAGAATCATTGTCGACTTGTATTGCACTGTGCTTGATGGTCGAGGCTGTATACAAATTACCAAAGACCAATAGATCAGGAAATATTGCAACAGCATAATCATACATAATCATAGAATTGAAGATACATCACTGAATAACACACGACACCAAATTTTGCTTCTAGCAGGAAGAGAGATTAAGGCATGGACACAATTTATTAGATAATATAAGTTAGACACACGAGGTTTAGAAAGTTTCTGAAAAGTACGTACCAAAAATAATAAACACGACTCTTGACAAATGTGCAACGCCCAATAGGATTTTTTCATTTTTTTCTGAAACAGATATGGTCAATAGTGACTTTGTCGGTTCTTTTAAAAAAAATATCATCAGTAGTGCCTTTATCTTTTAAACAAATATGACCACTAGTGTGGTGTATATTGTTATTATAAAACAATAAGAGAATGTGATCCCTACGTGTATATACCCTTCATTTTACACGACTTCATCAATTCCTCACTCACCCACCAACCCACCAAATTGTCTTATCCCTAGGCTTATATTGTGGACAAACTTCGGAATGCTCAAATGCTTATATGGTGGAATGAAGGGACTATATTTATTGGTATTCTAAAACAAAAATATTGTTTCTTTTCTTAACCCACCTGATACATGGCATACATTGTAATCGAATACTTAAAAGACACGTTACAGCGTTATCATCTTGATAGATGTCCAAACCACAATTAATTTCACTTTAATGATTTCTAAAGACTAAAATATAGAATAGAATAATCAATATGACAGGTAATTTTACAAAACCAATTACAAAAATGGCCACAAAAATCGAAAACTAGGTGCTAAAATGATGATCCTCTAAATGGAGAGGAATAAAAAGGTCCCCTCTTAAAAGTAAGATATTCTCCAAGTGAAGTGATTAGAAGACAAGCGCTATATATAAATAGTATATTCATTTAAAGATTAAACCATCTTACCACTAGTTGTAGCTCAAATCATTTGGGCCCTAATTTTTAAAATGTCAAATACTCAACTAGTCATCTTTATGAAATGATACAGAAGATAGTTGAAGCATTGAAAGTTCAAGATCTTAATTACCTCTACTTTCAGCTCAAGCCAACACATTTTAGGTTAACACCTGCAAAAAAGAAACAAAACAAAACAACAATAAGATGAAAGCGCTCAAGGACTTGGTAATTTAAAAAGTTAATTGACTTGGTGAACAATCATAAATACAAGAACAATAAGCAGATCATTTCAATTTTGGACCAACGTGCAAGCGTATAGCTAAATGTCAACTCAAAGGATTTAATTAAATAAGATGACAAAAATATTATTTATTTCTCTAACAAACAATATGAACATTATTTGTAATGAAGTTTGCATTGAAAATGAATCCACATATAGGTGGTAAAAGCAATGGGCATAACTACTGAAGAATCACCAAATGACATTGTAGTGGTAGGAACCAGAAGATATTTAGTTCAAAAAAAAGAGCTCCACAGGGACAACAGTTCCATTTACAACTAGATGAATAAATTAAACCATCAGATAAACATCCGGACACTGTAAACTCATAAATTTTAAACCTGGATCTTTATGTTGTCATTTTATTGCACTCATATTGTATGTTCTAGAAGATTATGCATATAACGATGCAATGAAAATTTATTAAGCAGAGCGTTCTTATTTATCCTTACTCTTGTATAGCTTGAACTATGTGTAGGATGGAAATTTCAATGTGTCAATAGAAACTCACAGCCAGATCTTATAGGAGAACACTGGATGTTAATTTGCTCCAGTGGTATTCCGCAGGCAGTTAAGATCTTCATGATTTCAACAATCATTGCATCAAGCTCTTCACATTGAATTTCAACTATTCTAAGATGGTCTGATACAAATGGTTGTTCCACAAGTTTGCACGTTCCATCTGTTCTCACAGAATTCATTTGCACCTACAGTGTGAAACATATTTTACTAATCAATAATGAATGGTCACTTAAGTAGCAGAGAGAGCTAAAAGTTTAGAAGTAAGTACCTCTGAAAGTTGAAGGGTAAGCTTCTCCAGAATTGGTGAATGTTGGAGCAGCCTAATCAGTCCACTGAAGTCATCAACTACAAACCAATTGTGTAGCACTAATGTCTTTAGATTGGTAAAGGTTGGACAGTTTTTGATATCCCTGCAGAAAATAAACTAGGCAAAGGGAAAAATAGCAAAGATCAGATGAGGAACAAGCAAATTATTAGTTTTCAGATGTGTATCCTACAATATTTTGAATTCTGAACTTTCTCACTAATAAAAAAAGGGTCAATAAGGCATTTTGGTTGGCTGCAAAATTACAGTTTCTCAACAAATCATTACCCAACCCTTGTTCTCCCTTTTTACAAGTCATGAATTCCAGGTGTAAGATTTTAGAAATATCATAGCATGGGGCTTGTGAATTGGCCACTGGTTTTATGGCATCTACAGAACATAAGGCTTATACGTGTGAAGTCACAGTGGCATATGTTAGCAATCATAGAGGAAAGTACCAAGTTACTATAGAATAATAAAGAACTGAATAAATATAGGAGTAAATGGCAATAGTAGATTACCATATCAGGATGACTTGACAACACCAAGTGTTTAGCCTGTGACAAACCCTTCAGAGGCACGCAGGTTTTCTGGTCATTATCTGGCCAGTAAAAATCTTGACATCTCTGGCAGATCTCACTGCTACAACTATGAATGGTAGCATCAATACACCGATCATGGAGACCACAATAACCAAATCTAACAACTGCTGCTGCTAATAGTGGCATTCCTTCCAACAATGGACACCTTCCCACACAATCTGTAAGCTGCAGTGAAACAAGACTTGGTGCACGTATTCGAGTGCGGGTCAACATAAAGTCACAGCGAGTCACTGTCAGATGCTTCAATGATGGAGACCATACTTCTTCAGAATTGAAGGACGAATCATCAATTGTCAGATCCAGCAGCGCTGGACAGCCTGAAAGGTCTAGGTTGTCCTCAACAGAGATACCAAAGAGATATAAACTCGTCAGATGTTTCGAAACAGGAGTCAGCCTCGGTAGTTCCAAGTGTTCATCACAGTCCCTCCAGTCGAACGAGAACATGTGGACTTGACAATCCAAAGCGCACTGGATCCAGCCGTTCACCATTGTCTCAGTAATAAACACTTCTTCATCACTGAACTCGGAAGGGGAAAAATCAATACGACAGTAATCAAGCGGCGCCCCTGCGACTCCTCGATTCCCTGGGGTGTGCTGCCTGGAGAACCTGGTGCCGCGACGACGGAGGCGCAACAGGCGGAACACGAATCTGGAAAACTTGGCGACGCTCCCCCAGCCGTTGATGCGGAGCTCTGGGGATCCCATCCAGAGGTCCCGCCAAGAGCGGGCGAGCACTGTCGTTCGCACGGCCTCGTGCGCCGGGAGGTAGGACAGCACGTGCTCCTGGATGCCGTCCGGTAGGGCACTGATGCGGTCGATCTCTCTCGCCCTGGACGGCGGCGGCGCATCCCTGCCGATGCCGGCCATTCCGTCGCTGCGGGGGACAGCAGGCCAGGTGATGAATCAAGCTCAACAGGGAAATCGGAAAAGGGAGATCTGAGAAGGGTTATTACCGGGGACGTTACGTTAGCCGGCTCGCCGCCGGTGGCAGAGGTTAGAATCGCTTTGGGTTCCGATCCCGAATTTCCGATTCCGACTGGGGCTCTATGGGTGTGATTGGTTCCCTGCTTCCCTTCGGGCCAGACTCATCACATGCAGCATTCTGTTTGGATACCTGCACTCCTTTTCGGGCCAGACTGAACTCATGCAAACAGTGCCTCCAACTCCAAGCCAGGCCCAACTGGTACCCCAAATCGGCCGTTTCTACAGAGCCAGGCTGAGAGCATGAGTACGTGCGCTCACGTGACCGCTCGTCTTACCTTCCTTTAGGTTTGCCTAACCTTTTCACCGATCAGATTTCACCGTCGCTGTGACGACGATCTTGCTCTCCGTCGTCAACTCGTCGTTAGAGCCCCACAATGGGGATTCTCCTCGATGCCATCTCCGACAAGCGACGGCGGTGCGATTTGCTATTTGGCTATTCTCCTTGATGCCATCTCCGGCTCCTGCAACGCTGGAGCATGTGACCTCCGCCGCTTCCGACATAGGCTCATGCGTGACCAGGAAGAGACCTCCATGTCCATGTTCACGGTGGGTACCGTGGCTTGCATTGGCTGGGTTGTAATTGTGACGGTGAAGTCACCATTCAATCTGGACATGGTGAGCTTATCATTTTTAAGCGGCCATCCAATCACGATCTCAAAGGAGCAGTGTCACTGGAACCTGGCTCCGCTCAGCCAGGCCCAACCACTCAGCCTAGCCACGCGATATGCAAGGAACCAATCACACCCTATATCGGAATGCAAAGGAGTAAGATGTCGTTTACTTTACACTTTCCTGAAAAAACGTACATGTGGAGACAAAATGGGTTTAATTGTTTTATAATAATTTCATAGATTTTATAAATTTTATAATAAAAAGAATATGTAGTAAAATTATTCATAGAAAAAATCCGTATGAAAAAAAATTCAGCACCATCAAATGTTTATGACAGATTTTATTTCCCAGCAGTGTATTGAGGATAAACATCTTTCAAATGGTATTTCTAAAAGGTGAAATTATTCACCACTCTGACATAATGGTATGTGAGGGAGAAAATTCCTTGTATGACAAAAAAGATGGCTGTTTATCAGGCCAGAATCGAAGTTCCTTATTAGGCCAGGAAAAAAAATTCTTCCATTAAGGCCAGAAACAAAATTTTGTTTGCTCCATTAGTTTTAGGCCTAAAGGGTATTTGAAGTTTATTTTAAATTAAGGGTAAATAGTCTTGTTACCCTATACTTAACACCATTAAGACCTAAAACTAACAGAAGGATCACAAAAGTAAACAAAATTTGTTTTACGCGACCATCTTTGTTTAGGCCAAAGAAGGGATTTTCTCCATGTGACGATGGCACTTATCACGCGTGTCGAGTAAAGAGACAAAAGATATATTTTTGAACTTCATAAGGCAAAAGATATTGCAGCCTTGCATCTTCTATAATATGATGGTTCTTTCTTCAAAGATGTTGATATGCTAATATTTATTTCTTATGTTTTAGTTAAACATGTACATAGATATTGTACTTTTGAACTAGCTATTCCCTTCGTTCTTAAATTGTTGTTGCTACATTTTACCATTCATCCTATCAAAAAAATACTCAAATATTAAAAGTTATAGGCTATATTTCAAGTTTCTTTAGTGATACAACATACTAGGTCAATCACCCTCCGCCCATATATATTGTTGCACAGTTTAACAAAAGATGAAGGATATAAGTGCTATTATTGCTGGATTACTATAAACCATAAAATGGATTAGCACAAAGAGATTTTTGTAAAAACATGCACCCAGCCCATAAAAGAGCAGGCCAGAAGTGGTCCATGAACCGAGCAGGCCAGAATAAAGACTGTTCTGATAAAATATATGATGTTTTTTTTAAAAAAATTGAATAATACGAATCGCAAACTAACGAAATAAAATCAAGGGCCACAACAATTTTGGAACCGAGTTAATGTCATTTCCATATCCCGATATCTAAATTAAACTAATAAGAAACGAGAGTGCCCTTCACCTTCTGTTTCCTGAACCAATATATACCCACCAATCTCACCCTTTGATTGAAGTGGGCTCATTTTATCTAACCACATAATTGCTAGATGAAGGAAGGGCTTACTAAAACAACACTTTTTACTCTTGTGTCAACACACCCCCTAATGATGTTCAGATTACTTTCAAAATTACGTCGAGATGAATTCCAAAATAAGAAACGAGAGTGCCCTTCACCTTCTGTTTCCTGAACCAATATATACCCACCAATCTCACCCTTTGATTGAAGTGGGCTCATTTTATCTAACCACATAATTGCTAGATGAAGGAAGGGCTTACTAAAACAACACTTTTTACTCTTGTGTCAACACACCCCTAATGATGTTCAGATTACTTTCAAAATTACGTCGAGATGAATTCCAAAATAAGAAACGAGAGTGCCCTTCACCTTCTGTTTCCTGAACCAATATATACCCACCAATCTCACCCTTTGATTGAAGTGGGCTCATTTTATCTAACCACATAATTGCTAGATGAAGGAAGGGCTTACTAAAACAACACTTTTTACTCTTGTGTCAACACACCCCTAATGATGTTCAGATTACTTTCAAAATTACGTCGAGATGAATTCCAAAATAGATTCATGCCCAGATTTATTCCAAAGTCACCAGATTCGTGCCCTCACCTTCGTGTTGTCATTCACCGCCGGGCCTCTCCATTGTGGCCGACCTTGTCGGAGCCTCTACTACCTCAGCCGCTGCCAGCCGATCGGAGCAACCTGGCGCATCTCAAGCTCGCCGCCAGCCTGGCTGGCCGATCGGAGCAACCTGGCGCATCCTAAGCTCGTCGCCAACCTGGTTTGGAAAGGCTGACATCTTGTGCCACTGACCTGGGATTGCCGCATTCGCTCACACCAACCTCACTATCATCATTGACCAGATCCACTGCACCAAGCTGGCACAGCGTGAGCTGGCCGCCAGCTTGGTCATCGCCTAGTCGCCAGCCTCGCCATCACCTCGCCACTAGCCTCGACGATCTGCTTGCCGCTAGCCTCTGCGCCATCCTCAGTCTGGTCTAGGAAAAATTTACCGGTTAAAAAAAAATCGGAGGTCTCTCGTAAATCAGATTTTTTGGAAATATCAGATAAAAATCCAATACAAATTTCATTTTTAAAAGAAATTTGAAAATTGCAGACTTGATTTTGATAGAATATTGAATAATTTGTTCCTAAACTATTTGACACCACGAAACAATATAAGGCATATAAAAATGACATGATATCTTGACTTGAAGCGAATTGATGTTGCTTCGGTTATTAGAGCCATGGTATTGCTGCATTATTAGAGCCTGTATTTTTTTAAGCCATGCTCTTCGATGCAATTAATGATCAATGCTTTCCTTTGGATGCACACCGGCTAATTCAGGATTTTTAAATCCGCAAATAGCTCTAATACGAAATCTTTACTTTTCCTTTGTTGATCAGACAGAGAGATTTATCATGGGAGAACACAAATCCAACCAACATGCAGACAGATGTTGCCGAAAAACTAACTCTCACAAGCCCATGGTCATCATTGCGAGGAACCACAACCAGGCAAAGGAAGGGCTGGAGTGCCTTATACTCGATCGATGATAGTGCCTCCGTCTTTCCATCATCGCCAAGAAACAACAATCTCCATTGCTCCATATCAACGATCTTGATGACGTCTTACGCCGCTGCCAGCTTCGATTGGATCTTTGGAGATATCTTTGACCTAACAAAATTTTATTAATCTATTACTATAGACTAAGAGGAAGACAAATCCCCACTCATTTGTTTGAGCAATTAGCCAAGATATCTTGATGTTTGGCAGCCGTGGCGTTCAATGCCAGTTTCAATCTGTTATTTCTCTTTTTCAACCTTTGTTTGTGTGTGGGTTGAGATCTCAGATCCAACACTTGAGGGTACGCCTTCAAAAAAAAAACCTTGATGGGTAATAGCTAAATAGTAATGTTCTTGTTCCACAGGTTCTGGCAGTAAAGGGTTGTTGATTGTTGACTTGGAACATCACGATATGGTGTTTGCCTGTTTGGTAGTATGTAATCAATTTTAGCAAACATATTTCCAAGGCAGTTGGTAGTGGTAAAAATCTGACAGTTCAGAGCAAGGAAATGGAGAAAATTATGAAACTTTTCCAATTCATAAAAAAATTCCAAAGTAATTTCAATTCTATGTTGATCAAAAAAAATTCAAAAGTAATTTCAATTCTGTAGTTCTGTTAACCTATCAAAAATATTTACTTCCTCAGTCTTTTTTGGAATTGAGATAAGGCTTGACGCAGTAAGTTATATTACAACAACAGATGTCATTTTGATTTTTAGTTGAAGCCAAGAAGATTAATGATTAATGTATTTTCTACAATATCTTGTGTTTTGCTCTGTTCTCATAGGTGCTAAATGCGGCATGCTAATGACTGCAGTTGAAAGACTCGGATGATAAGGAGGAATGTTACCTAGAGGATAAGAAGCCAGAGATGTCTTCCCAGGATGTGGTTTTATATCAGAGAGTGTTGATTTTGCACAGGTTTGCGACGCCGAGGATCTTTGGTAGATATACTTGGGAATAAGTACTACTAGGAGGCATGTGTGTTATTGGAGCACGGGCTCTATACCTTGATGCTTAGCACGTCAAGGTCTCTCCAGTTCCTTTTCTTTTAAAACTTTTTTCCATCAAATATCTAACTTTATAGGCTCGTGACCTAAATTTGATGAATTCGTTTATAGGTCTATGCTTTGGTTTGTCAAATTGTCAAAAGAGCTTTCTGTTGACAACATCAGGTAGTGCATGATTCAACTTTAACATTTTGTATGTGCTTGAAATGTGTCCTTTCAAGGCAACAAAAGCACATAGTATATCCCAAAAATCTGATTACATGTTGATATCTTTATCTAAAAACTCTTGTATGCCTCACACCAGCCATGTGTTAAATTGTGGTTGATGGATAGATAAACTTGTGCGTGATGACGTTCATAATTGTGGATTATGCTCAAAAGAAACTGAAAATCAGTGCCTTCTCGATTCATTCATTGTATCAAATATTTTAGAATGTAAAATGAAAATAATATTTGAAAGCAAGATTTATTGTTCATCTTACTCTTAAAAGATTGTCATTATGAGAATCTAATTTGGAGCTTTTTCAAATTCACCTTCAATATAGACTATTCTTAAATAATGGGCATTTGTTTTTGAAATTATGCACTCTAATATTACAAATCTTCAATAATACAAGATTAATAAGATAATACCTCTGTCCCATTAAAAGTGTCATTCTCGCTTCCCAAAAAGTCAAACCATTTTAACTTTGACAAAAAATATATGAAAAATTATAAATATTTATTGAAGATAATTAGTATCATTAGATAGATAATTGAATCTACTTTCATAGTCAACTTATTTAGAGATACAAATATTACTAATATTTTTTACAAATCTAGTCAAAGTTTAAAAAGTTTGACTCAGCACTGGATACCATAGCGACACTTTCAATGGGACGGAGGGAGTAGCTGGCAAATATAACGAGCTCTTGTATCAGCTTGCTATGTTTTATATGACGGGCCACCTGCAGACGATGGCACTCTAGTGGTCCTCCTTGTAACAATATGATTATTTTCGTTTTAGGATATGTGGGTGAGTGACATGTGGTCCACTTTTGCTAAACCAAGAACCATGGGATGTCTCTATTTCTTGAAGTAATACATTATCAATATTTTTAAAGTAGTGTAATAGATCAGACTGGTTTCCATACATTCTTTGGTGCGATGTATATTGATGTAAAGCGATACACCAATGTGACTTCTTGGAGAATATGAACATGGTGTCAGAGTGTTGAGGTATATTGGTAATAGTTCATTTGGGTTCTAAACTGGCAGGTTTTTTTGAGTTCTTGTGCTATGGATTAGTTATTTTATTAATGATTCATATCGTAGTATAGTGCCACACGTGCATGATTACTAGTTAAGTGGTTGAACTATGCTCTTCTACCACTACGATAAATCAATCGCTACTATGATCTGTAGTAACTATGCATTGATCACAAGATAATTCTGTTGTCCATGCGGGATGTATCTCTAAAGATTGCTACATCTGATTTGACCGTCAGTCATCAATCTGGTCTTTAGAGCAGATGTTTTGGGCTAGGTGGGGTGGATTGTGATCATTGTACTGGCTCATTTGTAGTGGCAGACTATCAACTGAGCAGTAGCTAAAAATGATTTTTAATGGTGGATCAGCCCATAAACTGTCACTAAAAATGCCTAAACACTATTGCAATGAGGCATTTTTTGACTGCTGATAGACTCATTCTGGAAGCACTATAGTAAAATTTTGTTGTAGTGTCCCGACAACATCGTCCCTCCTTGCTTCGACCCCAGCCCGTAAATGTCGTACAATGACAATGACGAAGTCTACTGCGATTGTGATGTCCGTGAAGAGTTCTTCGTGGTTCTTGTATATTAGAAACCTCTACAGCTGTCGCGACGACCGCATAAAATGTGGCACAACAAATAACGTAGGGAAAATAACTTGTATGCCACTGGCTAAAACCAAAATCTCTTGTATGCCATTTTAGACCACAAGTCATTGGTACAACCGGTCCCATATGTCATTGAGACAATGATAGCACCTAAGGTATTAGAAGTTTTCTTGGTATTAGCATACGTGTGAATTCTCCAACAACGTAGGAATCCTATGTCGCCATGACAATAGTGATTTCCAGGTGGCCCAACTTAGTGCGACTTGCCACCACTCTGGTCCTAGTGGCTAGCAGAGCGGCTTCCCAGCCGTGACAGCCGAGATATGTTAGATGGTCAGTGGCGACCATGCATAGTCCACCCTCAAGCACGTCCAGATCTAGGGTGTCAGCGAAATGTGGACAATGATCACCTGGTCTGGTGGGAGACTGACAATGTTGTTTCTGTTCGGTGAGTACATATGCCGGGTGGATTGTGTGATAGGCACCTTTTTCTGGGATGTTCTAAACCTCGGCGTATTGAACATTATGTACGACACTGAAGATGGTAAATCTTTATCATGTTTGTTGCTGTTTCACCCAGTAGATTTTTAGTTCTACATCAAAAACCAAAGCACCGTTGAATGGTGGTTCTGCAATTATCTCATGCACAATGGTCAGCAATTCATTTCATGGGTGGAGTATGGCAGGTTGGAATAAAAGATTACTTCTATAATTGCGCTCGCCAAGAACATGTAATCTTCTGCGACTTCAGGTGCTCGCTCGTATATTATGTCTACACTGTAGATGCGTCTCTTGCATGGATAATGTTTTCATGACTACAACAACATCTGGGAACTGGCCGTTACCATAAATTAAATGCCACTTAGCATTCACCACCTGTTGAAACACATATCACCAACATGACATTTCTGATAGATAGCATACATGTAAAAAAGGAAACATGTTTCTCATCACATGTGACATTATCTGTAGCATCTTCATTGATTAGCTAGTCTGAATTCTGGAACGAAAAACAGATATTATGATGACAAACATTAAGACTTGTCTTCACTAACATATATAGAATCCTTGAGAAAAAAAACTCGTATATAGAGAGTCAAGACGAAACTAATAACTGGTGCAATTTACATCATCGAATGTTTTTGAATGAATAAAAGATTTAAGATCAATCAATGGGGTTCTGAATATTCTGACAACTTTTTTGTAACCCCAAAGTAGTGCAAACATAACCGGAACCTGCATGAGAGAAACTTACAAAAAAAATATCAGTACTAAAGGACAGTGTTTAGAAGCATGAATTATTCTTTAACATGAGGTGGGGTCAAAATATGTAGTTGTTTAATGATCCCCAGACTTTCTTTTTGTTCTTAGTTTCTTACTGTTACCACAATACGCGGAAAGACAAGTATTTTTAGTCCGGACATGCATGATGCTTTTAAGATATACTTCTTTTGCCTAGAATGCAAATTTAATCTACACATGATGCAAAAATACTGTCTTTGTGTTTTATGTCTAGTGAGTTTTATCTCTAGCCTACCCCACCTTGTTTGGGATGCATGTCTTTTTGTAGTATGACGTAACAATTCTTGTAGGTAAATCTCACTTTTACACTGCCTACTTTTTACTAAATTTGTAGCAAAGATAATGGACTAGTGTCAATGCTAGCTCATTTTAAAAAGTAACTAGCTTTGTTGCAATAAAATCATGTAGGAAAATGATTGTCCAGCACTAATTTGTGAAGGTGGTCCACTAGTCATCTTGCAAAATACTGCAACTCTTAAAATGTTACGAAAACTAAACTAGTCATGTTTCTAAAATGATACGAAAGATAGTTAAAACCATTGAAGTCCAGGATCTAAATTACCTTTACATTCAGCTCAATCTAACACATTTTAAGTTAATCACCTGGAAAAAAGAAGAACAAAACAACAATAAGATGAAGCCACTCAAGGATTTGGTAAATGACAGAGTTCATTGACTTGGTGAACAATCCTACATGCAGGGAACAGTAAGCAGCACGTTTGGACCATATCGTGCAAGCTTGTTGCTAATTGTATCTTTTTTCACTCAACTCAGGAGGGTTTAATGAAATAGGATGACCAAAATATTATTTACTTTGACGAAAAATATGAAAATTATTGGTAATGAAGTTTGTATTGATAATGAAACCACATATAAGTTGTAAAAGGAATGTCATACATGGGTAGGAACTGGAAGATATTAAATTCAATAAAACATTAGTTTCACCGGGCACTATAGCATTACTGAAGAATCACCAAGTGGCATTTTAATGGCATACATGGGTAGGAACTGGAAGATATTAAATTCAATAAAACATTAGCTTCACAGGGACAACAGTTCCTTCCACAACTGGACGAATAAATTAAACCGTCAGCTGAACACCCTAACACTGTAAACTCATAAAGTTTAAAGCTCAAACGTTATGTGGTCATCTGATTGCACTGATATTGTATGTTTTCGAACAATTTGCATATAATGATGCAGCAGAAATTTATTGAATAGATCATCTCTCCTTACTCTTGTATAGTTTGAACTATATGCATGCGGTGAAAGTTTCATTGTGTCAATAGAAACTCACAGCCAGATCTTGTAGGAGAACACTGGATATTAATTTGCTCCGGTAGTATTCCGCAGGCAGTTAAGATCTTCATGATTTCAGCAACCATCCCACCAAGCTCTTTACATTTAATTTCAACTGTTGTAAGATGGTTTGATACAACTGGCTGTTCCAGGAGTTTGCATATTCCTTCTGCTCTCACAGAATTCGTTTTCACCTAGAGTGCAAGACATTTTACTAATCAATAATGGAGGGTCACTTCAGTACGTAGCAGAGAGAGATAAAAGTCTACAAATAAGTACCTCTGAAATTAAGTTGAAGGGTAAGCTTCTCAAGAATGGGTGAACGTTGGAGAAAACTAATCAGTCCACTAAAGTCATCAGCTACAAACCAATTGTCGAGCACTAACGTTTTTAGATTGCTAAACGTTGGACAATTGTCTATATCCCTGCTAAAAACAAACTAGCCATAGGGAAAAATAGGAAATATCAGATCAGGAACAAGCAAATTATTAGTTTTCAGATGTGTATCATACAATGATATCAATTGTGAACATTTCTTTCAATCGGAGAATTAAAGACCAAACTAACTGGAAGCTTTGTTAGAACATGCACACTAATGAAAAAATGATTAATGAGGCATTATTGTGAAATTAACATTGCTCAACAAATCATTAGCCATCCCTTGTTCTTCCTTTTTACAAGAAATAATCATAAGTTCCACGTCTAAGCTTTTAGAAATATCATAGAGCATTGGAATCGTGATTTAGCCACTGGTCTTTGCATATATAGAAAACTAAAGGGCTTATATGTATGTGTTATGTCACACTGTCATATATATATGTTAATTAGTGTGTTGTCATAGAGGAGAGTACCAAGTTACTAACTTATTGTAGCATAAAGAACTGAATAAATAGAGGAGCGCAAATGGCAAGAGTAGATTACCCAATCGGTACGACTTGACAACTCCAAGTGTTTAGCCTCTGACAAACCGTTGAGAAGCAGACAGCTTTTGTGATCATTATGGGGCCCATAATAATCTGGACAACCCTCGCAGATCTCACTGCTACAACCATGAATGGTACCATTAGCACACCGATCATGGAGGTCACCGTAACGAAATTTAACAGCTGCTGTGGCTAATAGTGGCATTCTTTCCAGCACTGGACACCTTCCCTCACAGTCTGTAAACTCCAGCAATAAAAGACTCGGTACACGTATTCTAGTGCGGATCAACAGAAAGACACTGCAAGTCACTCTCAAATGCTGCACTGATGGAGACCATATTTCATCAGGGGCGAGGCAGGAATCATCAAGTGTGAGGTCCAGCAGTGCTGGACAGCCTGAAAGGTCTAGGTTGTCGTAGATAGCAATACCAGCGAGGTATAAACTCGTCAGATGCTGGGAAACAAGAACTCGGTTGTGTAGTTCCAAGTGTTCATCAAACTGGCTCCAGATGAAGCAGATCATCTCGACTCGGCAACGCAGAGCGCACTGGAACCAGCCGTTCACCATGGCATCAGTGATGTCCACTTCTTCATCATCGAAATCACCAGGGGAAAAATCAAAAGCACAGTAGTCAAGCGGCGCCCAAGAAACTGGTGGATTCCCCGCGATCATGTGCCGCCTGGGGACCAAGGTGCCGCCACGGATGCGCAGCAGGAGGAACACGAATTCGGAAAACTTGGCGACGGACCCCCAGCCGGTGATGCGGAGCTCCGGGCATCCCATCCAGAGGTCGCGCCACGAACGGGAGAGCGCTGTTGTCCGCACGGCCTCGTGCGCGGGGAGGAAGGAGAGCACGTGCTCCCGGATCCCGTCCGGCAGGTTACTGATGTGGTCGATCCCGCTCGCCGTGGACGGCGGCGGCGCGTCCTTGCTGGCAATTCCGTCGTCGCTGCGGAGGAGGGCACCAGAAAAGCCGACGAATGAAGCTCAGCAGGGAGATTCGGAAAGGGAGATCTAGGAGGGGTTATTACCGGAGCCGCGACGTTAACGGGCTTGCCGCCGGTGGTGGGGAAGCTCGAATCGTTTCCTGTAGGGCACTGTTGCGATCGATCTCGCTCGCCGTGGACGGCGGCAGCGCGTCGTTGGCGGCCATTCCGCCGCTAGCTGCGCGGGGCACCAGAACAGGTGACGAATGAGGCTCAACAGGCAAATCGGCAAAGAGAGAGAGAGAGATCTAGGAGGGGTTCTTACCGGAGCCGCGCGCGACGTTATCCGGCTCGCCGCCGGTGGCGAGAAGCTCGAATCGCTTCATGTAGGGCACTGTTGCGGTCGATCTCTGACTTGGGGCTCCGACTGGGCCCTTTATCAGAAAATGTAGAGGAGCGACTTTCCGAAAAAAAGGGGGATTTTTGGAGACAAATGAGGTTTATTCGTTTTAAAAAATGGCGTAGAGAGTTTATTATTGCCTTAATCAAAAGAATCCACTGCCAAAAAACCCAGCTGAAGAGTGAAGTTCTCTTTATGGAAGATTTTATTTCTTTAACAGTTTATTTCACATAAACACCTTTCGAATTCTGTTTACAGCAGGCGGCAGACTAGCGGCTCAAATGGCTTCTGCCGGCACGACGAGATCAAGTGGGCGGCGATACGATCGGAAGCGGCGGCGTGGATGGCCGGTGGCGACATGAGCGCGGACTGCAGCGAGTGCGTGGACCAGCTGTTGGGGCTGGCGCCGTTCCTACACAGTACGTGCAGGCGCGGGCCGATGCCGGACTGCTGTGGCAGCGTGGGGCAGGCCGCAGGTGCTCGGGAAGTGCTCGAAGTGCCTGTGCTTGCTCGTCCGCCGGCTCAAAACTATTTTGCATCGACAAAGACCAAATTACTCCGCGTTGGAAAATCCTAATTAATTAAAATTGATGTGAAATTGCTTCCTTAACCTTAATAATCAACGACAGGATTTGTATGTTACCACGATGCTGTTGCAAGTGGTAAAATGCACTGTAAAACGGGTCAGCACATAATATATCTCTCAACGATAGAGTCGGCAGCAGGCCTGCTCAGGGAGGAGGCGGCGCAGCGGCTGTAACCCCGGCCGGAGGTGAGGTTGGCCACGGACGGCGTGGTGACCATGGCCTGAGCGGCGCGACGGCAGCAGAGGTGACAGCGGCCCCAACCCCGGTACGAGGCATATATATAGCGGCAGCCGCAGCTAGGGTGGGTGCGACACAGGAGGCAGCGGGCCCGGCCTTGGCAGACCCAGAGGAGAACCTGGCCTCGCGGTGGGCGGGCTAGCGTGGGCGGTGGCTGCCCCGGCCAAGCGGCAGCCTTGCTGGCATGGTGGCAGCTGCATCGTCAAGGCAGAGGCGACAACGACCCCGACATGTGGCGGCGGGCGGTGGTGTGGTGGCGGCCGTGCACCGGTGGGTAGTTTTTTATATATATTTCCAGAAATGCTTTCTGAGTGTTTCATTCAGCACTCAGCAAACAGCACTTTGGCGGTCTTTTGTTGCCGTAAGCTCTTTGTCGAGTGTTTTCACAGGACACTCAGCAGAGCCGGGTTTCCCATAGTGATTAGATAGATTTATCCGTTAGAGAAATTGTTGTTCCAATATCTATTTGTTTGATTCTATTACACTTGTTTATAAATAGTTTATTTTGGCACGAGCTCTCTCCTCCATGCCATTTCCTTACCACAATATCTTGGTAAGTGGTTGTACTACGTTGTCTAAAAACAAATTGGGTCAACTACGTGCCACAAATAATATAAAAAAGTACCGCTATTATCATCTATAGTACAAATGAATATGATGAACCAAAGATGTACAGGCCATTCTCACTGTAAAGATTAATTGTGTGATTTTCAAGAGTGTCATGTTATCCGATAATTTTGAAATAGTTAAATGAAACTAGGCATTTCATTTCTCAATTTCATATGCTTGTGTACCACCTAAATGTTTCTTCCAAGTGACCAATAGAAATTTGTATTTAATGCGTAGAGATGAAACTAAAATTGTCTCAATATAGTTTCATTTTGGTTTCAAAGTTTTGGTAACCATGTAGACCAATTTTCAGCTCCATGAAACCCAATTCTTCTATTTCCTAATCAATTTCATGTCATGTCTCAGTTTTGCCTATGTGGTGTGTTATATAAAGTCACTCTCAGTGGGGGTCACATCATCTAAAAAACTGACATGGAAGCGTATTTTAATATGAAATAGAGCAAATGATTTTACTGGAGATGAAACTCATTTGATGTTTCATAGGTATGATACTCCTATTGAGAACATAAAGTTTCAACCCTACATGTTTTGACCAATCTCAATGCAACAACTAGATGTTAATTACTGCTATAACTTATGTATGAAATCGAGAGATGAAACTGTGCACTGAGAGAGACTATTTCATCAACCAAACTATATCTCTAAATTTGATGTGAATCTTGGTAAGTGTGAGATGATACTATGCATTGGGACTGATCTAATGCAAATGAAACTAGCCTTGAGAATGACCTAACCAATCCGATCAGGTTGGGAGACAATTGAATGGGAGGAACCAAAGAGTCTACAGCTGGTTTATTATGAAATTGTTTATTGAACAAAAAATCTTCGATTTATTAAAGTGAATGCATTTGATTTATTAAAATGGTTTATTAAGTAAATGTCTTTGATTTATGAAGAAAGTTTATTTTATAAATACTTATGATTTATGAAAACGGTTTGTTATTTAAATGATTAATTTTGTTTAAAGTATTTTATAAAGGAGTTTTCATTACCAAAAAATTTCAACAAATAAAAAGAGTTTTATTATCTTCAATGAATTTGGTTTCGAAACCAAATGATTTTCATACTATGTTTACCTAATTTAAAGAAGATGTAAATTGGGCAATATAATAAATATTATTTGTTGCTTTCATGCCGAAATAGTGTGCATTAGGATTTTTTTGTGGGGAAAAGTTTTTTAAATCCGCTTAGAGATCAATTTAGTTTATAGTTTATAAATTAGAATAAGAAAAAGAAACAAAAGAAAACCCCAAAAAAGCCCAAGCCTAAACCTTCCAGCTAGCCCAGCTTTTTCCGCTTTCTCTCTCACGATCGACCAGCCCCCCCCACCCCCACCCACAAAAAAAAGCCGCCACCGCAGCAGCAGCAGGCCGCCCAAACGGCCCAGCAAACCAAGCCGCAACCCAACCCCACCTTCGTCTTCGTCTCGCCTGTGCACCCGCCACCGGAAAAATAACAAAACAAGCGTCGTCGGACGTTGCTGTGCTTCCTCTCCCCGCCATTCTGCGTCCCTTCACGAACCGCCAGCACGAACGTGACACCTCCGCATCCACTCCCCTGTTTTGTCCCTTCGTTGGTGAAACGCTGCAGCTTAGTCCGCTTTAATGGTCGCCAAGCCTTAGATGCCGGCGACCTCGAACGCCTCGCCTCCCGTCGCCTCAACCCCTATAAAACGACGCCACGAGCCCTGTCGATTTCTTGCCCCAACCAAGCCTAAGCTTTCACCCTCTCTCCTGCCGTGAATCGCTATCAACGCCGGCTCCAGTGAGCTCTGCGGCCGCCCGCTTACAGTTTTCTTTTCTTCTTGTCCCACGTCTCCGAGCTCTCTACATGCATCGGAGGAACCTCGTGCGCAGCCTCCTGTCGCTCCCCAGCCATCTCGGAACTCTCTCCGACGAGCTCTGCCTACCACCATCGCCTCTCTCCATCGCAAGACATCTCCGAGCGAGCACAAAAGCCTTCCCTCACCCTCCTAACGACGCCGCGGTGAGTTTTCAAGCACGGGAGCACCCGCGCACTTCTCCGGCGAGACCGCCCATGGCGCCGCCACCGCCGTCCTGCGTGTCGCCGACAGCCGCTCCCAGCCTCCCATCACAAAACAAACGATCATGATTGGCCACCCTCTATCCCCCTTCGCCCGGTCCATCACGGAACCCGTGCACCGGCCACGGTCCACGGAGCCTATGGACTGATTTCATGGCTTTTTATATTTAATTTAGTTTCGTAAAATCCTGGTAAATAGGTAGATTTGCATTGAAGCCCCTGTAGTTTCTTTAAATAAGGACTAGATCCTATTTCTTTTGAAAAATAGCCTTTGTTGTTTTTACATTTTAGCCCCTGAAACTTCAAAACTTCATAACTTTTCGCTCTAACTTCGATTTAGGCGTTTCTTATGCTCACGGAATCGTAGCGACGTGTACTATCTTTTTAGTAGTGTTTTTATAATCTTTTGGCATGGTGTACTGTTCTGTTTCTTAGTTTATTTGATTGCTTTTTTGCATGTTTATTCGACGCGACGTAAATACAAGACGATCAAGTCAAGGATATCGAAGAACAAGATATTGAAGACGTAATTAGCAACGCACAGGAAAGAGGCAAGTGTCCTTGACGTATTTTGCACCTACTTCTTTCTATCTGCACATGTTTGTTTGCATTGCATGAAATATGAATCTTATTTGTGTCATATCCTGTTCCATGCTTGTCCTTATCGCCTCGGGTGGAATTAGATGTAGATTTGGATACGTCATGCTTCGCTTCCTTAGTTTGGTCGAAGACTTATATTGAAAACCGTGATGATGATCCATGAGAATGCTCGCCTTTGTTAGAAATACTCTTAGATAGAAATCTAAGCGAGTGGTATGTGATGGTTGGCGCCGAGGGCACACGGTGGAATGTGGCATGCTTGTTTTAGATTTAAGGACCGGTTCTTGGAGCGATTCACCCAGGACTTTCGTGCCAACACAAGCTTGATATGGGTAGGCTTGACTTGGTAATTAGGGAACTCTCCCAAGTATTGTAAGATTTGGTGGGATGGGCGATGATGAGGAACAGGGACCGACGGGTTGTCCCAAGACTTGCAAGGCACAAGAGGGGGCCCTTAGGAGGACGTACCCGAGTGGTAGTCTCCTACCGGTGAAACCTTAGTGGCCATGTGCGATCTGGGTGAAGAGCCTAATGAAATGTCTTCGGTGATCTCCTGGCAGCATACCAAGGAAGTATGCAAATGGCTAGCTACCATGGCAACATGGAGACTTTAGTCCACCCGACAATATGGGACGAAATCACTGTCTTGTGGGTAAAGTGGTACAACCTTTGCAGAGTGTAAAACTGTCATGACAACCGTGCTCACGGTCAAGAGCGGCCTAGAAATCCTCACTCGATTAGGGGGCATGGATGGGTGGTTATGAGATGGTTTTGTTGGATCGATGACGGATCAGATGGTGATGTTGGATCTATGGTTGGTCTTGGAGTGAACTTCACACATAGTAAATAGGTTGCTTTAATTAATGAACTAGACATAGTGCTCTCTATGCAATAAACCTCATGTTAAGAGTTTCTTGAATTAACCAAACATGTTATACTTTCCCCCACTCGCTGAGTACGTAATGTACTCAAACGTTGTTGCTTCCCCCTTTTGCAAATCTTGATGCTGATCGAAGCCAAGTACAAAGGTGGACTTTGGAGGAAGACAAGGAGTGAAGAGCTAGGCTTGTGGTCTTCCGGCCGATTGCCTATGGCAGCTGAAGGACGCCGACGCTTAGATTGTTCCGCTGCATTGTAATCTTTTCTTTAGACCTATGGGTCCTTGCTGTAACAAAGTTATCGAATTAATAAAGATATTGTTCTTTTACCATATTGTCATGTGTGCGTGAAACTTGATCCTGGACACGCATACAAATGAGTCTGGTTTTGTTCATTAAAACCGGGCATGACATCGCCTGCCTCGAGCTCGGCCGCCATCCGACGGAGCTGCCGCCCGCCGCCTCTCGAGACGCCGCCGCACCTAGGGGCCAAGATCTGTCAGCCGCCCACCACCTAATGGTCGGATCCGCCCACCGCCGACCACCTAAGGCCCGGACCCGCCTACCGTCGCTCACACCCGACGTCAAGAAAGATCGCCCCTCTATAGAACCTACCGCCCCTACGCAGATCCCGTCGCCCCGACAGCCTCCACCGCTGTGTAGATCCCGCCAGCCTGATGGTCACCGCCGCAGCTCAATGGCCGCCGCCTCGCCTTGCCTCGCCGCCAGTCCATGCCTTAGAAGGTGAGGGCTGAGTGGAGGGGGAGAAGAGGGGAGGCCGGGGAGAGAGGGCGCTGGGGATTGAGGGCACCGGCGCCGAGGAGAGAGAGGGTTGTGTCGCGGGAGGAAGCGGGCGACGGCTGAGTGGAGATAGAGAGGAAGAGAGGAGAATGAGTGTTGGGGTTTGGGAAGTGGTTGGTATTATATTGGGAGGAGAACTGGGCCAAAAGAAAAAAAAAAGAGAAATCCACTTGTAGTATGCTCAATAGCCACGATTGATGTTGTCAACTGTGGCTATAAGCTGCTCGTTAGCCATGGTTGATGTTGTTGATCGTGGCTATTGATGTCTGGCCCAATAGCCGCGATTCACAACATCAACCGCGACTATTGTGGCTTCTATAGCCACGGTCCACGAGCACTGTAGTTCAACCTCCACTGTAGCCGCGGCCCGTTTTGTCTGCCGTAGCTAGAAGTTTTTGGGAGCTGATGAACTAAACCCAGTAATTGTGGTCTGGCGTATGGTTTGAGTGGACGACAAGAAGAAGACAGATCAAGTATGGTTTGAGTGGACGACAAGAAGAAGACAGATCAAATTTGAGGAACTCAATAAGACCCCAACCGTACACATATGCTATTAAATTATCATGGACAACTAGTAAACAAGCTATATTACAATCATGGCTGAACAGACTATCCAGTGGGCTAATTTAGTAATGAACAAGTACCTGCCCCCGGAACTTGGCTAAAACAGGAAATCATCCACTGCCGTCGCCATATAGGGTAACCTACCCAAACCCTATAGAACGTCTTGTTTTTCTGTCCAATGTGATTTTTGTGTCGGTGATCTTACCATGCCTGCTTGTGAGGAATTGTCGCAGTTGAGAGCTGTCCACCTTCCGTGGCAGATTGCCAACATAAATAGTGAAACGAGGCCTGGAGTGTTTGGCTTCATGGACCTTTTCTCTGATTTCCTGCTCACAGTGGAAAAAGAAAGGTAATTTAACAATTTTCAATACTATTTATTCAGAAAAGACACATTATTAAACTCGGTAGAAAATATGACGTGTTGGTAAATTTTGTTGTTCTCTTAAAAGAATTAGAGATGTGGTCAGGATTTCGAATTGTTTACCTCGTTTGATGCAATGGCAGGTTCGGGCGTGAGCCACATGCAGGCGACATCCCGCCACCGGGGAGGTAGCTGCTCCACCATCTCCGACCTGTTATCACAGAAGCTATACTTGTAGATACGGCACCGCTCCAGGGGCCACTTTCTCTGCACCCCATGGTAGAGCAGCCTCCTGTCCAGGAAGTACGCGCAGCCGGTCATGTCGTAACGAGCTGCATCCACGGCAAAGCTACCTCGCTGGCCCAGAAAAAGGACGCGGTCGGTTAAGCTGTGGCTGTCCCGCACCATCCACTGCGTCTCTCCACCTTCATACCGTATCGCATATACCGACACCACCAGAGCTTCCAGCAGAGCGTGGAGGTCGCCAACATGATTATCCAACAAGTCCTCGTAGTATGCACTATCAGTCTTAACTTGAATGAAGACCCACAGCAGCTCGCCGCGAGACTCGACGAAGTAGCTCGACAGAAGTTGATTGCCCTTGAATTCCATGCCATCGATTTCCCCAGACACACTGTGACTGCTGACCTTAGTGGACATGACGGTCCACGAGTTCCCATACCAAGGGCCCCCTCACATAGTACAATCTTGCCCTTATGGTATGCGATGCTGTAGCGATCCATGTGGCATCTAGATAGGTAGAGATCGTTGTTCGTTTCCACAATCGTCCAATGTGTGTCACCAGGATGCAGTAGTGCCACGAAGATGGGCAACTCTGTTTCCTCGACGAGGCCCACGGCGTGAAGAAACACGGTGCCGTCACCGGAGACCATACCAGTTGCGCGCTTCACCCATGGCTTCATCTCCTCCGGGTACGGAGGCAGGGCAACTGGAGATACACGTCCGGCCAGAGGGTCAACAAGACCATAAGAATTATCCGGACCTGCAGTGAAGAGGCGGCAGGCGGCGGTGCCATCATCGGCGGTGATCGCCCATCCCTGGTCCCGAATGTATAAACCATTGGGGGTGGCGCAGCGGCTGGATCTGGAGGAAAAGATGCAGCGAGCATTGCGGTGGCCCGTGTCGTCTCGCCGAGTGACGAGCCATGGCAGTAACTTTGGGCGGCAGGACGCTGCCGCAAGCGTGCCTCGCCAGGACTTGCAGACGGCATGGAATCGGACGTAGTCGGCGGAGGCGTGAAGGCGGAAGGAGATGTCAAGGAGGAGATCGATGGGGAGGTCGGTCGAGCGAGGGGACACCGCCATGGCTTCCGCCGGCTTTGCAGACACGATGGATCTGATCGCGATGTCGCCTGGCCCAGGATTTGCTATATAGGAACGGCGAGAGAGACTATATTGATGAGAGCAGGCTCGATCTTAAAGCCCCGGCGCAGTCCTGTCACTGGCATACTAGGCCCAATAATAATCAAAGGAGAGCCCGCAATGCCTCCTTGGGATACTCCTGCACGGCGATAGAAGCTCACAGTGAAATTTGTATATTTGCCTCAAAAGAAGTTGAATTTCTAAATAGTTTTTTTAAAAAAAGTGAAATTTGTCTATCGAATTATTTTCCATCGACCACGATTGTTGACAACTGTAAATATAATAATTGTTTTCTATACCACAAATTCAATGTGCAACTTAGGAGGACAAAAATCTCTTACAACCATATTCAAATCAAGAATTCTTAGAATAAAACTACAATGCACAAGTACGACAGTTCTCCTTTGATGCATTTGTTTTACAATCTCAGGTTTCCATAATTTTTATACATACATGGCTTTTTTTGTTTGAGAAAATTCCTTGTATGGCCTCAAAAAAGATGGGACTTCCTTCTATAGCCTCCAAAAAATGAAACTTCCCTATGAGGCCCAGTTTCGTTTTTCAGTTCCCTCTCGTGGCCCTTCCGTCCATTTCAGTGACTAACGGTGTTAAGTCTAATATAAAAAGACAGTTTTACCCCTGAAACGAAATAAACTTATTTTTTTAAAAAAATGTTCTGCTGGAAGTATTTATTTTCTAGTTGTTGTATAAATACAAAACATGTATTTCGGCTTATTTTAATTTTTCATCTTGTTTAAAAATTAAACTGGATCAAATTTGCACACTATTTTTTCGTGCGCCAGGAGGTAGGACAGCACGTGCTCCCGGAGGCCGTCCGATAGGGCACCGATGCGGTCGATCTCGCTCACCGTGGACGGCGGCGGCGCTTCCTTGCCGGCCATTCCGTCGCTGCATGGGGCACGATAATAGGTGATCAATGAAGCTCAACAGGGAAAATCGGTAAAGAGAGGACTGGGACGGGTTCTTACCACGGCCGTGATGCTAGTTGGCTCGCCGTCGGTGGCTGATGGGAGGCCAGGGGCTCGAGTCCCTTAGACTGGGCCAACGCCTGCCACCTCTCGCTGCCCGCCGCGTCTTGAGATGTTGCCGCCCCTAGGGGGCGAGATCCGGCCGCCGCAGACCACCTAGTGGTCAGATCCGCCCACCGCCGCCTTGCCTTGCCCCGCCGCCGCTCCTCGCCTTAGGAGGTGAGGGGCGAGCGGAGGAGGGAGGAGAGGGGAGGCCAGGGAGAGGACGCGCTGGGGAGAGAGCGGCGAGAAACAGCGGAGGAGAGAGGAGAAGGGAGGCCGGGGAGAGGACGCGCTGGGGAGAGAGAGGGCCGCGTCGCAGGAGGGAGGATGCAACGACAGAGTGGAGAGAGACAGGAAGAGAGCAGAATGAGTGTTAGGGTTCGGGAAGAGGTTGATTTTATATTAGGAGGAGAACTGGCCCCCCAAAAAATAGAAATCCTACTGTAGTCCACGAGCACCGTAGCTCACCCCCGCTGCAGCCGCGGCCTGTTTTCCCTGTCGTGGCTACAAGTTTTTGGGAAGTATGGCTATAGTACGCGATTTGTATAGTGCATGGCGGATGAACTAAACCCAATAATTGTTGTCTGGCCTATGGTTTGAGTGGACGACAAGAAGACGACCAAACAATTTTGAGGAACTCAACATGACCACATATTGGCAAGTAATCTGTAACCTTCCCAAGGAACAGGCGTCCATTCTTACACACATGTAAATAGTTTATCATGAACTAATGTACAAGTTATAAAGGAAGAGTCATGGCTGAACAAACTTCCCAGTGGGCTAATTTAGTAATGAACCAAGTACCTGCCCCCGGAACTTGGCTAAAATAGTGGAGAATTCATTATCCACTGCCGTCGCCATAGGTAACCTACCCAAACCCTATACAACGTCTTGTTTTTCTGTCCAACCTGATTTTTGTATCGGTGATCTTACCATGCCTGCTGATGAGGAACTGTCGCAGTTGAGATCTGTCCACCTTCCGTGGCAGATTGCCCACATAAATAGTGAAACCAGACCTGGAGTGTTTAGCTGCATGGACCTTTTCTCTGATTTCCTGCTCACGGATGAAAAACAAAGGTAATTTAACAATATGCAACACTATTTATTCAGGAAAGAGACAATAGTAAACTTGGTAGAAAATATCACGTGTTGGCAAATTTTTTTGTTCTCTCAAACAATTAGATGAGATCAGGATTTCAAACTGTTTACCTCGTTCGATGCAATGGCAAGTTCAGGCGTGAGCCACATGCAGGTGGCTTCTTGCCACCGGCGACGCAGCTCCTCCACCATCTCTGACCTGTTGTCACAGAAGCTATACTTGAAGACACGGCACCGCGTCAGCGGCCACTTTCGCCCATCGTAGAGCTGCGACGTGTCGATGAAGTATGCGCAGCCGCTCATGTCATACCGAGCAGCATCGACGGCAAAGCTACCTTGCTGCCCCAGAAAAAGGACGCGGTCGGTTAAGCTCCGGCTGTCCACCGCCACCCACCTTGGCTCACGGCCTTCATACTGCATCGCATATACCGACACCACCAGAGCTTCCAACACGGTGTGGAGGTGGTGGGCACCATAAAAGTTGGACCAGGTGTTGTAGTAGTACCGTCTGTCAGCCCTAATATGAACGAAGACCCACAGCAGCTCGCCACGAGACTCGACGAAATAGCTCGACTGAAGTTCCTCATAATTTAATTCCCTACAATTGCTGGGCCGAATCACTCTGTGACCGCCGACCTTAGTGGATATGACGGTCCACAAGTTCCCAAACGACGACGTTCCCTCGCATAGTACAATCTTGCCGTTATGGTACGCTATGCTGTAGCGATCCATGGCGCTTCTAGATACCTCGAGATCGTCCGTTTCCACAAGCGTCCAATCTGTGTCACCGGGACGCAGAAGTGCAACGAAGACGGGTACAGAATAGGGCATTGTTTCCTCAACGAGGCCCAGGGCATGAAGAAAGATGGTGCCGTCACCGGAGACCGTACCGGTTGCACGCTTCACCCATGGCTTCATCTGGTCCGGGAACGGAGGCAGCGCAATGGAAGAGGCAAATGCGGCTACAGGGTCAACAAAACCATAAGAATTCTCAGGACATGAGGTGAAGAGGCGGCAGGCGGCGGTGCCATCGTCGGCGGTGATGGCCCATCCCTCGTCCCGAATAGATAACCCACTGGCGGTGGCGCAGCGGTTGGACCTGGAAGAAAACATGGAGTGAGCACTGCGGTGACCGGTGTCGTCTCGCCGGGTGACAAGCCATGGCAATAACTTTGGGCGGCTGGACGTTGCAGCAAGCGTGCCACGCCAGGACTTGCAGACGGCTTGGAATCGGACATAGTCGGCGGAGGCGTGAAGGCGGAACGAGATGTCAAGGAGGAGATCCAAGGGGAGGTCGGACCAGCGGGGGACGCCGCCATGGCCTCCGCCGACTTTGCAGACACGATCGATCAGATCGCGATGCCGCCTGGCCTAGGATTTGCAACAGAAACTGCGAAACTATATTGATGAAAGAGCAGGCTCTCGATCTTATAGGCCCACTATGGTCGGTTCCAGACTAGGCCTAATAATCACAGGATAGCCCGAAATACCTCCTGCTCCACCGCCATAG
Organism: Chloris gayana; assembly: GCA_031894775.1. Taxonomy (NCBI): domain Eukaryota; kingdom Viridiplantae; phylum Streptophyta; class Magnoliopsida; order Poales; family Poaceae; genus Chloris; species Chloris gayana. Next base: position 399,750 of record JAUNZO010003281.1, read on the forward strand.
GAGCTCACAGTTAAATTTGTATACGGATCTGAAAAAAAACGTGAAATTTGCATATCACATTATTTTCCATCCACCACGATCGTTCACAATCACAACTCAAGATAAATATACTATTTTTTTTATATACCACAGATTTAATGTGCAACTTACTAATACAAAAATCTCTTTATGTACCACAAATCAGGAAGTAATGTAAATGATATCATGATTTTCAATGATCACATTAATCATTTGGACTTGGTGGAAATCACCTTTCAAGGAAGGACATATTTATGGAGTAACATGCGAGATATTCCTTTGCTAGAATATTTGGATTGGTTGTTTACTTGCGCTTGGACTCTGCAGTATCCAGTATCCAGACAGAACAGTTTTCCTTTATCTAGGCCTATCTCTGATCACATTCCATATCTGATTAAAACGGCACTCAGATTCCTGAGGCTTATTTATTTCGTTTTGACAATTACTGGATGAATTATGGAAGATTTTCTTACTTCTGGTGGGGTGTATAGTGTGTATATGCGTATGCTTTTGATAGGAAAAATCCCGCTGAAAGAGAAAATAAGAGTTGAAAAGGAAGTGAGTTTTGCAGCTTGTGTGGAACACTTGGAAAATTACTTTTCGGTGGGGTCTAACTTAACAATTTTTCTTTCACTACAAACTTTGACATTTTGACTTGCACTACTATAATAAAGATCCATAGTGACGGACACCATTTTTACCTTAGTCAAAATCAAATCCGCTACTATGCCCACTTTTAGCCCGTCGCTGTAGAGCTTAATTCTAGTACTGTTGGTAGGTCCAGAAGAAAAGGGTTGCTGTTAACATTGATGATATCAATACCTGGGAATACTTATTAAAGCAAACGTTAATATTTCACAAAAACACAATAAGAGCCTTCTCGTTATTGCATGTTTGTTTTGGAAACGTCGAGTTGTCCCACTCCACTCACACCATAGTCTATTTTCCAGCCATCACCGACGACACTGACAAGAAGGCAACTCTTTAATGGAACCGACTAATACCTAATTCTTCTCACACGTGTGGTTTGAGCCGATGACACATGGAGAAGAATCAAATCATTTTGGAACGATCCGATCTGACATAGTCAAAATCAGTTGAATTATTCATAACAATAGTGATTGCAGGGATGGTAGAATGCATTGTGCTGTATACCTACTCAAGTTTAAATGCATCTTCTTCTATATGTCCTCTCACGTTGGTTGTCCTGAGCAATGGCTGGTCTTGGTGTGATCCACATACATGCCCCGTCGTCCCATTCTGTACACTACGGGAGAACAGGCGTTTGCCGAGTGCCTCAGGCACTCGGCAAAGACACAATAACACTCGGCAAAATCTTTGCCGAGTGCCGCACTCGGCAAAGGCCCGTCGGCTTAGGTCCGATCGGCAAACAGACCTTTGCCGAGTGTCTTCCATCGGGCACTCGGCTAAGAAAATAATATTAAGGAATAAAATTAGTTAAATATAGCAAAAAGATGAATAATTGTACCAAACTTAAACATGATTAAGCTGCACCTATCTATGAGCTACACAAAAAAAAAATGGTGGCCAAAAAGTGAAGAAAAAAAATTATTGTGCCGAGTGTCAGCTCTTACACTCGGCACAAGGGGTCCTTTGCCGAGTGCCCCAAGACAGACACTCGGCATACAGTTGACCTTGGCGAAGTAGTTCACGGGAGGCTTGTTTGCCGAGGGTGGTGCCGTTAGGCACTCGGTAAAGAAAAATGTTTGACGAGTGTGTCCTGTTTGCCGAGTGTCGCTCCCCGACACTCGGCACAAGAACGATGTGCCGAGTGTTCCTTGTTTACCGAGTGGCGTACAGTTGACACTCGGCAAATAGGACGTTTTCCGAGTGTCCGTGTTTTAGCACTCGGCAAACCCTCAGACACTCGGCATCCAGCCATTTTCCCGTAGTGGTAGGAAGGTGCTCAATAAATTCTGACTTGCCATGGCGGAAGCTATACTTGAACAACATGCACGGCTTGGGATAGTGGCTCCGATACTGTTGAATGGGCATTCTCTTGATGACAAAGTAGGCACACCTGTCGGTCATGTTGTCGAACCGGGCCGTGTGCACGGTGAAGCTACACGGCTGCCCAAGGAATAGGATTTTGTCGGCAAAAGTCCGTCCATCCTTCTTCACCCACCACAGCTCGCCGCCGACACTAGCTTCGCCTGCTTCCTGCAGTGCATATACCGACACTGACAGTACCTTTGCCAGCTTGTCACCCGAGACATAGCGATCATCCAAGAGTTCCTGTCTCTTAATTTCAACAATGGCCCAGAGCAGCTCACCATCAGACTCTAGAACGTAGCTAGATTCGTAATGAATGGGCTCACACACGGCACTGGCATCCACGACCAAAGATACTCGTGGTCGGCGAGGAGGTAGTTCGACTGCGCGGTCAAGATGCACCAGCAACCCCTGCCCTTGCAGAGTAGGATCTTGCCTTCACTGTACGTGATGCTGCAGCGGTTCGGTTCACTGGAACTGATTCTCAGGTACGTTATCAGGGATGTCCATTGTCTGTCACCCGGATGCAGAAGGAAAAAGGAAAAATTGAACCAGTACCTATCACAAGTACCCATCGTCTGGCCGGGAGACAAGAGGCAAAGAACAATGGTGCCGTCGCTAGATACGGTGCCAATCGGATGATCTGTCCACCACTTCAGCTCGTCGCCGGTGAAAGGTGGTAGTAGCCTGGTGGCCCCGGCAGATCCGGCGAGCGGATCGATGATGGAGTTAGGAGAACCTGAGAGCAGCGTGGCGGCGGTGCCGCCATCCGCCATGATAACCCATCTCCTATCCTGAACTCGTGTCCCAGTTCTAGGGCGGGTACTACCCCAGCGGCACGATTTTGAGGAAAAGATACAACAAGCCGTCCGGTGGCCGCTGGCATCGCGCGGCGTGAGGATCCAAGGCAGGAACGGAGGATGGCACTCCGGCGGTTGAAGCGTGTTGCGCCAGTGCTTGCAGACGGCGTGGAAGCGAACGTACTCCTTGGCCGTGTGGAGGCGCTGTGAGACGTCGAGGAGGAGGTCGAACGGGAGATCAGCCCAATACGACGTTGCCTCGTGTGTTACCATAGGGTTCATGGTATTCCTACAGTCCTACCGGGTGAGTTCCTATCGTGGCCCTAGCCTTTTTGTGCGTGGGGATCGTCTGTTTCTAATTGGAAAAGGTCTCCATGTTCGATGGCAGCAAAGGATTAATATCTAGGGTGAATCCCTGTATACCATTGCAATTTTCGCCAAACTATTATCTGCCATCGCAAAACTGCATATCCGGTCTATGCCATCGAGTTACAAATTTTTGCCCTTGTATGTCATGGCCGTCTGTTTCCTTGTTGTTTGAGCACGGCAGACTACGTGAAATGACCAATATACCCCTGATGCAGTTTGTAGTCGAAATGTAATCCCTTTTATGCCATTCTGATATGTGTTGTGTGAGTAAAAGTGGCCAATTAAAAACGAGAAAGTTTATGCTCATCATTTTTATTTCAATAGCAATGATAATATGAACATAATTAAACCATAAAAATTTGGTTGTCAATTTAAAATTTAATTTAACACTTTTTGACATCCATGGCGGCGACGATATTGGGGAAGGGCTGCCGGCAGGGCGGCGCTCGTGCGTGGGTAGGGCAGGGCCAGGCTCGACGCAACAGGCAGGGCGGGGTGGTACTTGCGCGAGGGGTAGGGTGGGGCGGCGCTCCACGGGCAGGGAGGGCAGAGCGGGCGGGATAGGGTGGGGCAGCGCTGGCGCGCGGGGTAGGTCGGGTGCGTCGATGGAGCTCGATGCGCTGGCAGGGTGGGGTAGCGCTCAATGCGCGGGGAGGGCGGTGTGAGCGCGATGTGCCTTGGTGAAGTGAGCGCATGAAATTTTGGGAGAGGGGGAATAAGGCTAGATCTATTTTTGACATAAAGGTCCCACCAGTATGAAGCAGCAAGACACAGGGGCACTCTAGGCTTTGCAACTCAATGGCGGCATACAAGGGATTAGCGTGATTTGCAATGCATACAAGGGATTAACCCTAATATCTAACCGACTTCTCTTTTCGGACCATCCTTGGGTCAAGTTGTTAATTTTTGTGGTAACAATTCCAGATAACCTTCTACACATGGTCAAAATTTATAGTTTACAATTCCAGATGCCCTCCTGAACAACATACTTTTTGCCTCCATCACCCAGATTGTTCATAACAACATGCATGGCTCCATCCCCTGTGATTTCTCTTCTCGCTGCGAATCAGTCATGCTAAATATATCTGATGAGTACCATATCACTACCACAGATCTGGCATATAGAGAGATGCACTTAGTGACAACTAAATGACCGCTATCTACAAAAATTTGAGTGATGTGTCCCAAGAAATCTGACACTACTATTTGGCTAAAGTGCACACTAATACCGAAGTAGTAGTAGTCTATAATGACATCTTCAGCAAAATATCCGAGCCTTTGCATGCATTTGATGAAAACAAAATGTGCATATGGATCAGTAAGTAACATAAGTCATTAAACACAGTTGGTCGATTGGCAAGAGAATTTTGAATAAGGTTCTATAAGTTATTAATCTCTACTACTTAAAAAATTCGTAATGTTTCCATCTGGCTGCCATCTTCGTCCAGCACCAACAATTTTGGTACGTCACCTGTGAAAAAAAATGCACGTGCGATCCGATACCCCCGTCATTCTCTTCCCAGTTACGTTTCGTTTCGACTGCCCCCTGCTCCCAACCGCACCCGCCTCCGACGCCTTCCGCTGCCACCGCATAAGCTTCCGCCTCCGCCCGCCGCATCGCAGATCCGCCTCCGTCGCCTTCCGCCAACCGCAGCACGAGCCTCCGCCTCTGCCGCCGCACCTGGTGCCGTGACCACCGCTGAAAACCGATCTCCGCCGCCGATCTACCTTGCAAAGCGGCTGCGGCTGGGGAGCCTCCTGCGGTCAACGGCACCTCCGTTCCAATCACCATAACCTTCTGGGCCATGAGCTATACATGGCACTTCCCCTACTCGGTGCACGCAGAAAGACTGGCATCTGGTGAAGCGGGTGGCCGAGGAACACCCAGCCATCGTCCCCTGCTTCGGCCTCCACCCATGGTAAGATTCCCAGCCTGCCACTTTGTGCTGCTCTGCATATTATGATGTGTAGCCCCGTCAATTGCTAGGTGGGTGCCCGAGAGATCGCCGGATTGGATGGATTCGCTGCGTCGGTTCTTCGCTGAGACCCCGGAGGCGGCCGTTGGGGAGGTGAACTTTTTCTCTGTCCTCTTATTACACTGGCAGATGTTCAACTGTTCAATCCGTAATCAGCAATTGAAATGTGATGGTTCTCTGGAATTCTGCACTGCAATGACTTCAAAAGTTGAAGAGCTTAGTTTTTTTGTTTCAGCAATTCTGTTTTGAAATACCTCTGTATACTTGCTAATTCTGAAGCCAATATAGTATCTGAATTGATGCCACGAATGATTGTGGCATATGTTCACAAATCATATCCTCTTCTAGATCTTCTGTTTAGGCACCCTTTTATCTTTATTTTTTTCACCGACAATTAGGCACAACCATTATCTGCTCTTAGATACTCCTGTATATTGCCTTGCTCAGTTGCCCTGCTTTTCTCATGTTAATACCTCTTGTCATATGTTCGTTATTAATGCATATTGGCCTAGATAAAGGTTCACATGGGAAGACTATTCACTTTGGTGAACAGGTTAGAAATTCATGCTTCGTCCACCTTGTCAACAGTTTTGGTTGCCTGTTTTTGTACACAAATGTACCTTTCATATCTGTAATTCTAAAGGTAACACTGAAATAATCTAAAGTGATAAGGATGCATTCACATATCAAAGTACTGTGGGTGCTTTTCAGTACTTTACCTTAATCAGGCCTGATCTCTCGTTTGCTGTGAATAAAGTTTGTCAATACTTATCTCAGCCAACTGACATTCATTGGGAAGCAGTAAAAAGAATTCTTCGGTTTGTTAAAGGAACAATGGCTACTGGAGGACAGGTTGTGACCTCCGCTGCAGCCACACCCACGTGGGACCTGCGTTGTGGTCCTCCCGTACCCACACCTGTCCGCTCCGTTGATCCCAACTGACGGCGGCACCAGACCCTTGTAGATAAGGCATTATTTCTCCATAATACTCATTAGTTATGCATGCGGAATTGCATATGTTAGCGATCTGTGACTATTGAATCATGTATAAACTTTTTGTCAACTAATAAATGAACATCCATAAGTATTTTAGAGTTCAGAAAATTAAATCTCTGAAAGTAAAACAAAGACATTATTTTCTTCTATGCATATGGAGATGCTTGTTAACAGTGGCAGATTCCCTTTTAAGTCAATTAATTAGTGAATTTCCAGAAAGATGACTTAACATTCAAGAAAATAAGTTTATCAAGTTAAACTAAGGCGTAGCGACAGCTTCTTTGCTTTTTTCCAAAAGCGCTGGCTTGAGAAGCGCTGTCCCGCTTGTCCAAAACTCTTCTTTTCCTAGAATCATGACAAGGAGAAGCTGGCCTATTTGGCTACCAAGCTTTTCGCTTTTGAAGGAGCGGCAGCAGCCTGTGGTTCTACTCGGCTCAAGACGTATGCGAGGTGGCACAGTTGCCGCCATTGTTGTTCTTGCGGGTAGAGGCCTCTCCCGTATGGTAAATACACGAATGGACAGAGAAGAGAATGAAAAATCAACAATTAATCCAGTGGACGGAGGAAGAAAATAAAATTGGAGAAAATAGCAGCAAAAAGATGAAGAAATTAGCAAAAGAGAAAAACTTGCGCCAGCAAATCGAGGAGGAACATGGCCTCGATTCCGGCAGCTGTGGAGGAACGTGGCCTCAATTCCGGATTCCAGCCGTGAGGAGGAAGACAAATTTGATTCGGGCCTGTCCGGATTCCGGCCGTGAGAAGGGAGATGGCATCGATTTCGGATTACGGCCGTGAGGAGGATGATGCCGGCGGTCAGGCTATTGGCACAGGAGGTCGGGGAGCAGGACCGCAGTGGTTGGGAAGGGATTCGTGAGGCGAGAAGGCTGGGAACGACGAACACCACCAGGTACGAACACGGTTTGGCGTAAAAGCTCAAGAAGCAACCACGGAGGAGCTTTTCCGCTTTTAGTGTAAAATAGGCTTTTCCAGCTTTTCACGATTAGGAGAAGAGGCCCATCCGCGACCTCGTTTGGGGAGCTTTTCGCCTCTCCTGCTGCCTGGAGAAGCAAAAGCTGAAAAAGCTCCCCCAAATAGGGGCTAAGATAGTAATATGTACTTGTACAGTCATTTGTACAAAAATGTTACTATTGATTGCCTTTATGACCTGTGACCTACTGTTTATGATTGAAGACTAATTCTTTTAGTACACTGGGATATTACCTGATTACATGTAGCAATTTGGGATAAATGTATCTTTATTGTGAAAGATTAGAGTGCATGTGAATCTAGATTGTTAAACCTGTCATAACTTGGCCAACTTTTTTACATAGCAATTCTAATTCTTTTCTCAGTCAGTTTTAACCTATCAATTTGTCTATATCAAACTGGTTCAGAAGTGCTGTTAACTTGTTGCTCTGAACTCAGAATTTTTCTTTGATAAAACTATACCGCAAATAACACAATTTGTTTTGCACCAGATAGGAAGGATCGGACAAGAGGTACGAAAGTGTGCATGGTTTCTTAAGTATCATGTAGTTGCATCAGTAGGCTGATATTGATTATGAGATGTCACTTGCTTCCAGTAGGCAACATTGATCCTGAAATTTGATCATATGGGGGATCTAAGCAGCAACGCCGATCAATCTTGTTTTCATTTTGTTTCATTTTTATCTTGGGGGATCTAAGCTGACATGTTTGCATTTTAGATCAACTTGCTACTTATGCGACTGAATATTGCCACATTGGATAGTTGATAGCATTTTCTTTGGAAAAGCAATTAATGCATATATCTTTTTTTAGTTATTGTGAATAAGTTGATTCAAAAATGTAAACCTGTGAAAGATCAGTTCTTTGTATTTAGAAAATGAACAATAAACAAATGGGAAAATGAGGTGTTAACTTGCTTCCTATGAATCTGAAGAAACTCCAGGTTATGTGAAGGAGACAGAAATAAGCCGGTAGAAAAAACAACTAGACCACATCATCACTTAGATAAGTTGGTGATCTATGTGTACTATTGACCTATTCATTGTTGATAACACGATTCATGTACTACTATTAATTGTGCTTAAATTATTTCCCATTGGTCGTATATCACTGTTTTACTAGACTCTTAGGTATGGTCTCAAACTCTCTGTGCATAGTGATACTCAGGATAGAAACTTGACAACTCTATAACCTGCTCACCTGTTGTGTTCATTGTGAGAGTTTAAGAGCATTTCTTTTATCCTTTCAGGGTTAGTGTCAACATTTGGTTACTGCTGCCACTCTCATGTCCTTAATATTTTCGTCATTAGTAAGTTATATTCTGTAGTTAAAATGCTGCGCAAGACTCTGGTAACAAAAAAAATTGTTTCATAGCGGAAGATGGTGATGCTTGAAGTAATATGACCTGCATACCTACCCTGTAGCAACCCAAGACATGTTGTTGCAGTTTTTTTTTGGGAGAAATTTGAAGGTTTTAAAGACCCTGGCGTTGATATCTTAGATGAGATGCCATTGTATTATGTGCAGCTGTGTTTTTTTTTAATCATTTCTGCTGTTATTTTATCATTTCCTGATCATCCAAGGTACCTCCGCTTTGTTACAGCAAATTTTCAAATTATGTTTCTTTCCTCATTCAGAATGTTGGTTTGATTAAATGTCTGACTAAGATTGTATTGCATTGTAGGTGCATCGTCTAACTGTCCCTTCACCACTCAGTTGAATTAATTTATCATGAATTTTTTGGTAGACACATGATTCTCTAAATAATTATATGAAGGGACTGAAAGAACTCATATGTCTCTTATGTTAAAAAAAGTCCAATGTTTAAGTTATTGTTGAGTTTATAATTCTCCATTTTAGTACAATCCATTAAATTTGTTTCTCTATTTTTTTTAGTTAACCCGCACACAACATAGAAATAGTGTACTTCAAATAATCTCGTGTGGCTATGTTTTATTACTAAAAAAACTAATGTGGTGCAAGTCGGTGAGTTGTGTTGGATCTTTACAACATAATTCAATTTCATTGGTGAATATGTAGACTATCAATCTTTTGAGGAGTGGAGACACTATATCAGTCAAACTGTGGACATGTTACTCCCCCTCCCTACCAAATGCAAACCATGGAGTTAAGTATCATTAGAAGTAGATGAAGGTGCAGCAAAGAGAATGCAACTCACTGTTTGTGAGATAACTGTGCGAGTTTGGCGTTGAAGCATTTGGTGTAAAGACCCAGAGGCCTTGACGTTGAAGTGTTAGATAGTGATAATCTAATGATTATGTATATTTGGAATGACATCTTATCTGGTGAAATGTTGTACTACACGTTCTTATAAATATATCCAAAAATATAGTTTTAACATGGTGCTTTTTTTGCAAGGAATAGTTTTGACATGGTGCTAATTAAGATGATTGCACTCCCGTTGCAACGCACGGGCATATAACTAGTCTAATAATATTCTGCTACATTTGAATCATAAATAAACTCTTGTACAGATTAATACCTATTTAAAATATTACCTCTGACATGCGAATTGTGCTCTGTGTTATGTGCAAACAAATGGTATTATTGCATTTAAATTCAAATCGGAACTTTTCGAGAAAGACTGAGTTCTCTCTGCAAGTAGTGATGCACAAACAAATAAAAATGAAATAGGGCCACATATGGACCCGAACAACAACCGAAACAGGTCCAGAATGGTCATATTCTATTGTTGGCAGGTTACTTGTTCCGATGCTCAATTACGGATGGCCCGTTACTCAAATACGACAATGAGGATCCACAGCTTGCGACCGTTTCTCCTGATCCTCATCTGCCAGCTTCGCTTTGCAGGGGAAGCCCTTCTAAAGTCTGGAAATCAAAATAATTCGGCAGAGCTGATGATATCTCTTTCCTTTATTTTATCGACTAATTAATTAAGCACAGATCCAATACCTGTCCATGTTTCTTGGCACCACCGAATTTTTGTTTGAACCCTGGATCCTTTCTTTGATTTCCTGCATGTGAATGATTGCAAAATTCAGGTTACATACATTCAACCTATAGATTCATTTTTTTTTGTCGACATAATGCTATGATCACTAGTTTCGAACTAATAACAAGGTCCTAGAGTCAACCTTTTCCATGAGAGGTATTAATAAACGTTTGATTACTAGATGAATACAACACTACACACATATTGTTGTACATATTAATGGTTGTATTGGATCAAGTGGAATCACTAAAATCCCACACCACAGAAACTCGACTACAATACAAAATGTTACCAAATTTTGATTCGTTTGTGTGAAATTGAATATTTACAATGTAACTACGTTTGAAGTTTATTACCTCGGTTGGTGCAATGACAGGTTGCGGTGTAAGCCACGTGCAGGCCTCGTCGTTCCATGTTGCAGGCAGCTCCTCCACGAGCTCCGACTTATCATCTTGAAAGCTATATTTGAACAAGAGGCAGCGCTCTGTAGCGGCCGAATCGCAGGGAAGCCTTCCACAGGCCACCTCCTTCCTGAGGACAAAGTAGGCGTAGCCGTGGCTCATGCCCAACCGTGCTGCGTCCACGGCGAAGCTGCATGGTAGCCCCAAGAATAGGCACCTGTCGGCAAAGGTCCGGCGGTCCCTATTCACGAACACCGGTTTGTCGTCGGTTGCTGCTGTCGCCTCGTGCAGCGCATATACTGCAACCGACAGGCCAGAAGCGAGGCTGTTGTCGGCAACACAATTCGTCGATGCGCTCTTGTCGTAAACAAGAGCACAAAGCAGCTCTCCCCGAGACTCCAAAACATAGCTAGATTTAAACATGTGCAGGTCACAAGGCTCTAGTCCCCATGCATACCAGGTTGGGGGCACCCAACCGAGGACAGCTTTTTTCCCGTTGTTTGTGCTGGACAGTAAGATCTTCCCGCCATGATACGCGACGCCGCAGCGGCCTCTTTCGCGGGCAGTGGTGCTGTTGTTGTCCAGCTTCTGCGACGTCCATGATGACCCGGCGTTGCTCGGACGCAAAAGTAACACACTGTCCAATGTCCGCGGACCAAACCGGCAGAGAACTATTGTGCCATCGCTAGAGACAGTGCCCATGGCTTGATCTGCCCTCTGATTACTCTCATAATCGGACAAGCCAGGCGGTAGCGTGGCGCCAGCAGATCCCATCAGAGGATCGCTGGAATCCCTTGGAAAAGGGGAGGTGAGGAGGAAGGCTGCCGTGCCGCCATTGGCGCTGATAACCCATCTCCTATCTAGAACACGTGTCTCGGTGGATGTGGCATCGTCGTTGCCAGAGCCGGAGCTGAAGATGCACCGAGCCATCCGGTGACCCGCGGCATCGCGCGGCGCGATGAGCCATGGAAGAAGCGCAGGCCGGCAGGCCAATGGTGTAAGCGCATCGCGCCAGGACTTGCACACGGCGTGGAAGCGGACGTAGTTGGTGGCCGTGTGGAGGCGGCTGGAGACCTCGCTGAGGAGCTCAACCGGGAGGTCGGCCCAACGGGAGAACGCCGCCTTGTTATTCGCTGTACCTCGACACATGATGATCAACTCAGATGCGTAGACGTCGTAGCCCTAGACTCCAACAAAACTCGGACGGAAAAGTTGCGTTGATGACATGGAGTAATTGTGCGTGGATAAATTAAGGGCAATACCGTGAAAATATTCTATCAAACCGTGTCTCATACAAGCATTGTGCGGCCCGGGCCTGGAGTCTTGGGCATGTTACGCGTTTGTGGGAAATCTGGCCCATATCAATTTTTGCCATGAGTTCAAAAAAAAATCAATTCTTACCAAAAAAACGCGTAACATCTGAAGAAAACCGCTCCGTCAATTGCATACGCCATAAGAACGAACTTGATCCTGGATGAACCAAGCAACTCTCAGCCGTAAGAACCAACTTCCAGCACTACGGGAGAACAGGAGTTTGCCGAGTGCCTCGGGCACTCGGCAATAACCAAATAATACTCGGCAAACCCTTTGCCGAGTGCTGCACTCGGCAAAGGCCCATCGGCTTAGGTCCGATCGGTAAAAGGACCTTTGCCGAGTGTCTTCTGTCGGGCACTCGGCAAAGAGTTTGCCGAGTGTCTAACGGCGCACTCGGCAAAGAAAATTGACACGTGGCTCGACGGACTTTTTGCCGAGTGTCATTGGACGGAGCACTCGGCAAAAGAAATGAACTGTGCCGAGTGCCGGTGGACAGGGCACTCGGCACACAACATCTGTGCCGAGTGCCACGTGCCTAGGCACTTGGCAAACATTTGTGTGCCGAGTGTCACGTGGCCAGTGCTCGGGCACACATTTTTTCCATACAGTAAAGAAAAAAATTATAAATTACTTAACAAATTTAAAAAAATGTCAAATTTTTGGTATGGCAATATTTCAATGTTATTTTACCTACATAAAATCACATGAAGTCAAATGCAATTTTTTATATTAAATTTACTCCAACCTTAATGACTCACTCTCAAAACTCTGTTTCCTATCCGAAGATTCTTGGATTTATACACAATGTTCGTCACAATTTTTGCAAAATGTTGTATACTATTTACCATGATGTTTATATATGATATCAAGATTTCTTGAGAGTTCTCGTTATTTTTCGCCTTTGTTTACTTTTTATAAAATTAAAATATCATTCAATCACACGCAAGTGGTAGCATTTCTTGTACAAACTCCATGAAATTTCCCCTGATTTTTGGTATTTTACTTCATATTGATTTCACTAATACGAACATCAAGTTTCCGTTGACTTTATTTCTTTTTTCGATACGCCTCTAGTTCAAATTTGAATTTTCATAAAAAATGAAATTAATGAACAAAATTAATTAAATATAGCAAAAAGATGAATAATTGTACCAAATTTCACAATAATGAACTAGGAACTATCTATGGCCTACAGAAAAAAAAATGGTGGCCAAAAACTCAAGAAAAAAAATTACTTTGCTGAGTGCCATGGTTTGGACACTCGGCAAAGATCTAACGCCGTCGAAGACCTAACGGGGATTTCCTTTGCCGAGTGTGGCGGCGTTAGCCACTCGGCAAAGGGCAGTCGTTGCCGACTGCCTGAGTTCTGCCGAGTGCCATCATCCCGACACTCGGCATATGTTCAGTGTGTCGTGTGTTTATTGTTTGCCGAGTGCCAAACATTCTGTGTGCCGAGTGCTCGACATATAGCGCTCGGCAAATCTTTCGACACTCGGCATTTAGCCATTTTCCCGTAGTGCAGCTGCCAAACCTGACTAACCGATGCAGCTGCCGAACACGATGGAAAGCCCCCGACTGAGTGATTCACAAAACAAGGTCTAACCCGACCGAGCAGAGCTAAGCCATGTCCGATTCGGCACTCATCAAATCATACCTGAACACGACAAGGGAGGTGGCCTTCTATGACAAACTAATTCTGTCATAAAAGCCTTGAAAATCGTCACAAAACCATATCCATGACATTTTTGCATAACGTCATGTATTCTCCGTCACAGAAAGTTTCTCGTGACGTTTATGTCAAAATGTCACAGATTAATACAATCTATGACATTTCTAAAGTGTCATGGAATTGTCCAAAGCCCACATGAACTCAACCCAGGCCCAATATTAATGACAAACATAAACGTCATAGATTAAGTAGCCATGGCATCTACAACCTTATGAGGATGACGTGGCTATTGACATGGACTGTGACATGGTTGCAAACATGGATTGCGTCATGGCAAATAGCCAACTAAATCGTACAATGTTCAATTTTAGCTCATCAATTTTCAGCCAATTAAAGATAAAAGGCCCAACCAACATTAACAATACAATATTTTTTTACAAAATCACATCAAGACCATACAACATCAAAATCTGTTCATCCAGAATTAAAGTTCCACCAAAATCCATGTGTTCATCCAGAAACTGAATACACAAGCAATTCACCATGGCACATAAGCCATCTCACCAAAAATAACAGAATTTTGGCTCACCTGTCCCTGTTCAACAGCATACCAAATCACACACTACTAGATCAGACCATGTACCAGATCACAAACCACATAGGAGAATCTCAGGTTTTGCATAGCAAAAAGACGATACAACATAACTTAGTGAACCTGACGATTCAGCAAAGCCTCAAGCTTTGCATCGAGCTCTGCTTGCTTCTTGTTCATCATCTCTCTGTCCTTGGCCATTTGCTCCTTTGTCTCCTGCTGCTTCTTGGACAGATCATCAATTTGTGTACGCTGGGTGTCGACAAGCAAGCGCAACTCAGCATTGACCCTCCTCTCTGCTTCCAACTCAGCTCGACTGTTCTGCCCACTAGCTCTAGGCAGCACAGGCCGGATCCAGACATTTTGAAGGAACTTACTTTTCTCACCAAGCACCTTATCAACAACCTCCTCTGCAGACTTGAGGTTTTCACCTTCTGTAGTTGTAGCCAACATCGTTTCCATTCGAGTCTAACAAGAAACAAACAAACATGGTTACTGATCTCATAAAATACAGATAAAACAGATAAAAAAAAACAATCATTTGAAAAGGGGACAAATGAATAGTTGCAAGAGGACAAATAAATAGTTGTCTTACAATTATTGCCTGCACTTCAGGAGTGAAGCCTTTGGTTTTATTGCTGTAGTGGCACTCCTTGAACAAATTAATTGCATTGGGTTCTTAATCCTTGTATTTATCTCCCTACAAACAATATTTGCATGTAGCAATTAGACAAATAAGTTGCTTGCTGCTAAACTGAACCAGAAACAACAAAGATTATTTGCCCTGTTTTATGTTCTCTTCTAGCAGCCAAAGCCTGAAACATATACCAAGTTGAAAGTTTTATAACACTAAGGATAAGCATTGTGCCGATGTTATCATATGCACAATAATGGAATATTAATGCCATCAGCAGAAGATAATGTTATAATGCTCGTACAGTTAAACACAAGGATATATACAATGCTAAATATTCAACGGATATATAAAAAAATCAGAAATCACGTACTCCTAGGGCAACATATAACAAAGTCAATACAGAGTTGAGATCACTCAACAAGTACAGCGGTGTGACATATCATGTATGGCAGTATAGATTTAACCAAATATACCCTAAGCAAAAGAAAAATGTTTGTGTCCACAGCTATACCACCGGCTAAACAATCCTATTCTCCATATTAAACAGAACACAAAAATGAAATTGGGTATCCTTTTCTACTCAATACAGCTGTAAGTTCAAACTTGTAATGCATATTGAGCCAGTTACTTACAAGATTATTTTCAACAAAGACCTCATAGCTACGAGATCCAGTTTTTTGATGTGACTTGACATTGCCTCGACTGAATTTGTTCATTTGGCATGTCTCCTACAACAGAAAAATCCCACTACTCATCAGTCACGTATTTTACATTTTAAGGAAGAAACAAAATAGCATATAAAAGTAAAGATTTTGATCTCAGGAAGAGACATACCATCTTTTTTGGACTGTTCCATGATTCAACAAGGTCAATCCATAGTTCATTAGACATGCACCTGACAGGAGAAGTTTTAGTAACCCGATGTAGTGGGAAAGGATCAAAATACTTCTTCTTCAGGTTGTGGCGTTGTTGGCGAACTGCTTTCTTCATCATCTCGCGACATGCCTTTTTGATTGTCTCATCACTTGTGTCGATATGAAACTTTGCCTATTCAAATGGAAGAAATTACATATCTGAAAAATGAACAGCCTGAAAAAACAAAAGAACACATAGGGTAAAGGATCAGAGAATGTACTTACACGAAGGCATCCCATAAACATTTCAAGCAACGCAGGTTTATCCTTGTAGTCCTTCCAGTGCTTCAGCACGGGCACGTGTGTTCGAACTGCTATATTGCATTCTGTTGCCCACTTGGTAGGAACAAGTGGTACCACAGGCCTTATACTCCCTTCATTTATGGCAACTTGCAATCTGCCACGCCGAGCTCGGCTCATTCTTTCAAGGCCATGTCCCATAGTGGCTCTCCGAATTCCTTGTTGACCTCCTGATTGTAAATGTTCATTGAAAACGGAATTAGCAAGGTGAAACAAACATTGATCCAAAGTGATCATGCAATTAAAGCTATGAAAAAAATAGTTCCATCCAACATCTGAACCAGCGATGTAATACACAATATGGAAAGTAGAGGAGCAAATTATCACCTCTAGTGGTCATCTGGTCATCAGGATGGGTAAGGTCACGATCTCCAGCAGCCATTGTAGCATGCTCATTCTCATCACCATGGGTAAGGTCATGATCTCCAGCCACCATTGTAGCATTCTCATTCTTATCACCATGCTGGGCAGAATGATCTAAAAAAGGCAGCCAAAAAGAATGTATTGAGCAAACTATCAGTGGACTTGTAGTTTGAGTTGTGATACTTTGTGGCAGATGAAAAGTACAAAAGGATTGTAAGAATACATCACCTTCACTGTCCATATGGTTGTACATGTACTCCATTCATGACCATCCGGCATATGGAATTTTTTCGGCTGGTGTGTTCACGGGAGGTTTCCATGCCCGGTATGCAAGTCAGTTGTCAAATTCTTTTGGTTGGCGAATGGTGGCAAGTATGTTGCTTTTGACAAACACCGACAGTTCCTTACTATGGGTCATCCATTCAGACGGGACAAAAAGAACTTTACAAAAGGTGTGGTGGTTGAAGAACCCCGCCACATATATTGACAGGTGCCAAAATTCTTGAGCAATTAAACGCGCTCAAAGAAAAGGCCGGTGGTGGTTTTGAAGGATATGGTGAGGAGCATGCATGGACTCAGATTTCCGGCCTGTGGAGGCTCCCGTATATGATTCACATTCTTCTTCCACATATTCTAGATATGATGCATACTGAAAAGAATGTCGCCGAGGCACTTTGGGTTACAATCATGGACATTCTTGGTAAGACTAAGGATAACGTTAAGGCTAGAGTGGATCAAGCTAGCTTATGCAATAGACCAAAGCTCGACATTCCGTCTCCTAAAGACAGCAAAAGATGGAAAAAGCCTCCAGTCGATTTTGTATTAAAGAGGTACCAAAGAAAGGAAGTACTAGAATGGATCAAAACTTTAATGTTCCCCGATGGATATGCAGCGAATCTGAGGAGGGGTGTGAACATAAGTACTATGCCAGTCAATGGGATGAAGAGTCATGACTACCACATATGTATTGAACGCCTTCTTCCAGTCATGGTTCGAGGTTATCTTCCCGACCATGTGTGGCTAGTGCTTGCAGAGTTAAGCTATTTTTTTCGCACCCTTTGTGCTAAGGAGTTATCTCGAACTGTGCGGAGCCTAGCACACGGCAACTACTTCACCGTGTGCCCGCGCTTTGGCACACGGCGAAGGCGGCTTTGCCGTCTAGGTATGTGGCCGTCGGGCTTTCACCGTGGGCTACCTACGGCAAAAGTATTTGCCGTGTGCTAGAGGCTCTTCGCCGTGTGCCTTAGGCACACGGCAAAATATTGATTTCCGGTAGTGAGCACTACAAGAATCGCTCTAGTAGCTGCGGTAGGCAAAACAGGCCCAAGCTACGGTGGGGGCGTGGCTGTAGGACATGTCAACCGTGGCTGTAGTGGCGACATTAGCCAAGGTTGACATTGTGAATCGCCACTATTGAGTGAGTGACCAATAGCTACGGCGGACATTGCTAACCGTGGCTAAAGGGCCACTATCGTCATGGTTGACAATGTCAGACACCCGTATTGTTGTCTACAATATATAAACATGCGTCTGGACAACATTGAGCCTCACTCGAAACTTGAACAGTGGCATCCCAAAAATTGGGGCAAAATATGAAAAACGAGGTGAGATGGTTTTGAGTTTGTTTTTGCAGGATTTCATTCTCCAATCCCATGTATTTTTTTCTTTCTATCATTTTATATCCAAAGAGAATTTGGGTTTCAGTTTTTTATTTGGTTTTGATTCTGATTTGTCAAATTTCTCTTGGATCGCAAGGTTGTAGTTGGTTTGAGTTGTTTGTAATGGAATCATGCATCATGTATTTGGGTTTCATACAAAAAGAAAATCATGTCTTACAAGCCCTTTAATTTCAAACAATTCAAGATCTAGTTTATCTCTCTTAAGTTACATAGGGGAATAGAATATTTAATTATTACTATATTGTTTTTTGAATTAATTGCATATAATTTGTTGATTGTTTTAGTTTTGTATTTTTATAATATATTTCCTTACGCAATATATTTGCTCCCTTCATGTTCCATTTAATATTTATTTAACATCGTAATTATGTTATTTATTAATTAATATCTAAATATTGTATTCCCTATAATACTTGTGCAAATATACAAATTAGGTACGTACTGAAGCATCAAGATTGAGTAAATATTTCTGAGATCAAAAATCCAAATCATTCATCTTCACGCGAGCGTCGGTGCGGGGCAGTGGTTGTGCCATTGTCGGAGTTGATTACCCATTCCTACCTGGAACTTGCACGACGGTGGTGGGTTGATATCGAGGAGAAATGTAGCAAGTTGTCCGGTAGGCATCATCATCTTTTAATTTGGCATGAGCCCGTGAAGGTAGTGAGCGGAGGGAGAGTATCGTGCCAAGGCTTGGACACGGTGTGGAAGGCGGCATAGTCGTCCGTGCTGTGGATGCGGTACCATTTTTTTTTTTTTTGCGGAGGTGGTTGATCGGGAGATGGGCCCAGCGTGAGGATGCTGCCTTGACTGCCGCCATACGTGCAGGCTTGATTAAATCATACTGCCGCCATACGTGCCTTCGTAGTGGTCCTAGTACTATTGTTTTACGTCTTTACTTTGGTTCAATCAACTAAAAAGCTTTCAGTGGATTGTCTTAACGGGTCTGTCGGTCTTACCAGTACCAGATCTGTGGTCTTAACGGGTGTGTGAGTGTTTATGGGTCACATAGTTTTGATTTATTTTTGTATAAATTTGTAATTCAAAAATCTATAGAATTATTTGCTTTTGAGTTGGACTAGAATAGGACCGTGATGTTCGATTCCGTCTCCACCTCATGGTCCAAATGGTATGACAACTGCTAATCCGATTCTATATGGCACAAGTGCATGATCATGGAACTGAAGCACTAAATGGAAGGGCTCGATGACAACAATAGGGAGTGGCTATGTTACCATTTTGATAAAAAAAAATCTATCTTTTTGAAGACCAAGTAACAATGTAACAAGGTGCCCTAGAGAAAAAACGTATAGCCTAAAAAGTATATCACTCGCGTCAAAATGATCACATAGAGTGATTCAAAAAGAAAATTGTAAAAATAGTCATGTAATACTTGTGCTTACAATTTTCTTCAATCTTCAGACCAACTCTGTTGCAGCCACTCCCTCCAGCATCAGCACTGTCCCCCACATCGACCTGGAACATTGCTCAAATCCGATCCAACAAGGCAATCATAATTGAATGTGTTCTGTTGCTGATCTTACATTAATTGATACATGTAAATCATCTTTTATTAATTTCTTTTGCTTACTCATTGTGGGTTTAATAACCCTACACTCCAATTAAGCTATGATCCTGTGACACTCCGTGTTCTATTTTTACGAGTTAGCATTTTTAAAACTAATCTCAAGTCCGGATCAACCTACCTAAGAAGTATCATTGACATGCAAAGTGTTTTGGGCACCAAATAAATTCAAAAGCACTTTGGTTTGAACTACAACTCAAATTTCTACAACACAAGTCTGGTCCACCAAAAATATATGTTGTAGGAAAAATCTAGGACAAAACCCCACTGGATTTCATCAAGGTTTGATACCCCAAATAAATCAGACAAACTTAGCATTTAACCCTTTTCTCTGAATTTTCAGAATTAATCCAGAAAGGATTTTGGGGTAAACTCTTCGTGCATGTCACTTTATAGAGTTATACTTTTCAACACAATTCTTCACATAAATTTTCGAACGCGAGAAGGCCATGTATTTGATTTTTCAAATTCGAATTGGGCCACATTTGGAAATTGGAAGAAAAAGGAAAAGATGCCAGGGGAATATACCGCGGGCCCCACCGGCGGTGGCCCGGGGCCGCGCCCCGCGCCCGACCGGGCCGTACGCCGGCGCCGCGTGGCGCCAGCACCCTGGCCGCGGTTCTCCTGGTCGGGGGCAAAGGGGGAGCTCGAGGCCCGGTCGGAACCCCTCCCCATTTCCCCTCTCTCTCTCCGAGTTCCTCCCCTCACCCGCTCGCCACTTCCGCCGCCCTAGGAGCTCGCCGCCACGCCAAGTCCGGCCGCGGCAGCCCGGGCCAAGCACGCCGCAAGCTCCGCCCCACCCCCACCCTGCTCCACGCCAAGAACCCCCAAAAATGGCGGAGTAAAACCGGCCAATTTCGAAGAATTCCGCGAAGAGCTCCGCCCCGGCCGTCACGCCGTCGCGACCAAATTACCGCCTCTCCGGTGAGCTTCTTCCGGCCAATCTTGTCCCGGTGGGTGCGCAGGGTGATGGAGCACCTTCCCAAACCCTAACCTCTCTCTTTTGCCTCGCGAGATCGCCGGAATCCTTGTTTTCCCCGGTCACGGAGCTCCGGCCGCCGCCACCTCCACGCCGACGGCCGTCTCGGGTCGTGCTCATCCTCAACGGAGGACGTGCCGGCGAAGCTCGTGCTCCGGGGAAGCTTCACGGCCAAGCCGCCTCCCCTCCCGTGCCTCCTCCGCGACGAGCACCCCCGCCGGACCACCTCCCTCCGCCACCCGCCGTCGCGCCGCCCCTCCGGTGAGCCTCCGGCCGCTTGGAGCCCTCCGTTGAGCTCGCCTCGTTGCGCGACACTCCTTGAGCCCCTGCCGGGCCGCGCACGACGCGCCGGCGTCGTTCCGACCACCGCGCCACCGTCCCCGGCTCTGCGCCGGTGAGGCCGCAGGGCGGGCCACACGGCCCGGATCCCGTGTGGCCATAGCCACACGCGGATCCAGAACCCTGTGGTCCGCGGTGTGACGCAGAGCGCGGAGATTTAAATTTAAATCTCGAATGGCATTTTCGTAATTAGTTCCGAAATTCATTTAAAACTTAGAAAATTCATATCTAGAGTTCTAGACCTCCAAAAATTGCAAACTAAATTTGGTTGGACTCCTTGAGACATGTACTATTTTATGGTGCATTTAGTTTGGCATTATCAGAAGTAATTTTTTTAGGTTAAATTCTTTTTGGAGACTTAAGTTAAATGCTTAGTTAATTAATTAATTGCCCCAAATTATGAAGCTTAATTTAATTATTATCTTTAACATGTGCCTAAGGACCAGGAGCAATTTAATTGCTATTTTAGCTAGTTTTTCTAGGATTATTGAATTATTTTTCTTGCACATGTGATAATGATTTAAATGCTTCATGGGAGTTGACGAAGGAGATAAATTAAATAATTACCTTGAATCATTTTCACCCCGCTGAACACCTAGTTAATTTATATTCATGAATTACATGTAATTGATGAAATCCGCACGTATTCCGTAAAATATTTAATGTAATGTTTTCATCAAAATTTACACATCACTTTGCATCATGTAGCTGCGGTGGTGAACGTGGTAACCGGCGAGGAGGATCCGAAGCTGCTGCTACTGTTGGCCCAGCTGTTCAGGGTCAAGCTCAAGGCAAGCCCCGGTGCACAACCTTTTAATTTAAGTATTTTATTTTACCACTATGCTTGTAGGTCTGTATTCTGCATTAGGTCCGCAGGAGTTGTGATGAAAATCCTAGCATGCAGTAGGACTCTATCTTCTCCGGTTCGATCACCCTACGCTAGATGCTTGCATAAATAGGGCGATGATCCGTCGAGTGGTACGGAGACCACTCGTAGATAGGACAATCACCTTTTTGGACACGATGCTAAGTATCAAGTTGAGAATGGAAAATTGGAGGCCGGATGGGCAACTTAGGTGGAAAGTGAAGGACTGAAAGAGTCTTCAAGGTTGTAGCCCCGTCCGTGCACACAAGGACCGCGTCGTGTCCGACCCATGTGGATTAAGTTTGAACGTATTGTTTTGCATGCTGGAGTTTATGGGCCCGGTAAACCGATGTAGCGATGGATTGCTGTAAGGTTGGAAGATTTCCCTACTCCCTTGGTTACTAGGCGGTTTTTGGGAGGAGAGGAGGGAGCACTCTACTCACGGATGACGTCCGGGATGGCATCGCGTGAGGGACCCTTCTCGGGGCGGTAGGACTCGGACGACCTTATGGTGCCCGAGCGAAAGGTTGTCTCATGCGGCTTCCAGGAAGCGCGTATGTGACGTGCGGACAGGTTTCTCCTACAGGATGTAAATCGATTCGAATCGCTGCCCCTCACGATGAACGAGTACCACTTATCCCGTCGACCGGAACGTAGTAAGAAGAGAAACATTGATGATGATGATCATGATTAATTTGTTGTATTGCTTAATTACTTGTTTGGAAACATGTAATGCAGTAGCTTAGTGCAAATTAAATTTATCCTCTCATGCAACTTAATTAAACTGCTAAAAGATGAAAGTAAGGATTCACTTGTAGGCCAGCTTAGTGCTTAATGTATCCTACCCCCTGGCCTTTGCATGTTTAGGAGTCGGCTGTAGATGGCCACTTTGACGGGTCAGTCTTGCTGAGCTCTAGTTGCTCAGGGCTTTGCTCTATGTGGTTTTCGAGAGGACCCCATGGGACAGGACTTCGACGTCGGCGATGACGTCCGGTAGGATGAGACTCGGGTGACGGCCACTACACTTGGGAGTGGTGCGGCCCGGATGAATAGAGGAGTTGATGTGCCGGTAAGATGTTCTAGGGCAAGAACATTTGTCTCTGCCGGGTGCCCGTGATGTTTCGCCGAGAGTGCGATTGTATCTTTTCGCTTCCGCTGTTTAATTGTTTTTCCAAACTTTTTAGCTTCGATGCTCATGAGACTCTGATGTACTAAGGTACTTGGGATGAATGTAAGAGACTTGAACTTATATTCATTGTGCTATGCTTATGTTTGTATGTTGTAATATCGGGTATCATAGCGTGTGATGCCACCCATGATGATCCTGGAGATGGAAACGCCTCTTCGTGAGGTGGGTCTGTCACAGATCCGGCAATAGCAGGTTGTGGTGTGAGACACATGCAAGGCTCGTTGTTCCAATGGGGAGGCAGCTGCTGCACGAACTCCGACAGGCCATCGCGGAAGTTGTACTTATAGACACGGCACAGCTCGGGCTCGACCACACTACAAGACGGGCGAACTTGCGGCCTCCTGTCAACAAATAGGCGCATCCGCCTACGCCGAACCAAGCAAAATCCACTGTGAAGCTGCCCTGCCAACAAAATAGGCGCATCAGTTTGAGTTATATTGCAGATCCTTAAACAATTCAGTTAGTTAGTAATATTTCACAGAGATGTAGCAAATAACAGGACAAAGGTGTATTTACTGAATCTTTACAAAGTAAATTTAAAAAGTAAATTTCGATAACATCATCTGGCTGATAGATTAAAATGATACTCATGCACTTTCTGATTAAAATAATATGTTCATTTGTTACGGCGGGTCACGATTTTACGCCGCTATTCGATGTTATTTTTAGCTACGCACTGGTAGCGGCGGGCCCAAATACCCGCTGCTACAGGACCGGATTGTTGTAGTGATCTTCACACCAACTCTGTTCCAGCCACCGGCTTCACCTTCCATCAACCCTGTCCGGCACCAGGAACATGCATTGCTCAAATCCAGTCGACAGGCAGTCATGATTGAATCTGTTATTGGTACATGTGAATCATATTACCGGTACATGTAAATCATTTTCAATTGCTTACTCATTGTGGGCACTGCAAGGATAAACCTACTCTAATAACTAAGCTATGATCCAGCAATAGCAGGTTGTGGTATGAGCCACATGCAAGGTTCATCATTCCAATGGGCGGGCAACTGCTGCACCAGCTCAGACATGCCATCACGGAAGCTGTACTTGTAGACATGGGATAGCTTCGGCGGCGTCCAGCTCTGAGTCAGGCCAAAGCAGCATAACCGCCTGGCAACAAAATAGGCGCATCCTCCCGGTATGCCGAACCGAGCAGCATCCACTGCGAAGCTGCCCTGCCGACCCAGGAAAAGGATGCAATCGGTCAAGCTCTGGCCGTCCCTCTGCACCCACCGCGGTCCGCCGCCATCGTCCTGCAGCTGGTGTACCGTCACGAACAGAGTGTTTGTTGGGTGGCCAAAGTCGTCGGCACAGTACGCCATGTAATCGTATGCATTCCTAATATGGACGAACGCCCAAAGCAGTTCCCCATTAGACTCCACGAGGTAGCTGGACCGGACTACCTTGCCACCGTCATGCTCTATCTTCCCGGACGGTCCGCCGCCCATACCCAGCCATCTGGTCTGAACAGACATGGTTTTCCACGAGCTGTTGCAGCAGAGCACAATCTTGCCTCTATGATATGCGACACAGCAGCTATCCCTGTCTCGGAGATAGAAAGATAGATCATCATTCTGCACGAACGTCCAAGACGAGTCACCAGGACGCAGAATTGCCGCCCGGATAGGCATAACACGAAACACAATCCCGTCCTGATGGTACCCAAAGGCGTGAAGGAATACAGTGCCGTCACCGGTAACCACGCCGGCTGCGCGGTTCACCCACTGCCTGATCTGAGCACTGTAGGGCGGCAGGGCGATGGAAATCGCAGACGGTCCGGCGAGAGGGCGGCCTGCCGAGACATTAAATTCCGAAGCCGGGGTGGAGATGGAGCAGGCTGCTGTTCCGTCCTCCGCACTGATGGCATATCTCCTGTCGCAAAGATACATCTCGGTGGAGGAGAAGACACAGCGAGCCTTGCGGTGTCCGGTGATGTCGCGCTGCGCGAGCAGCCACGGCAGGAGCGCGGGGCGGCGCTCCGGCGGCGGAAGCGAATCACGCCAGGGCTTGCAGACGGCGTGGAAGCGGACGTAGTCGGTACCGGTGTGAAGGCGGGACGAGATGTCGACGAGGAGATCGACGGGGAGATCGGACCAAGTCGAGGACAAGGCTGCCATGATTGGTGAACGCACAACCGCGGGGCTTCTGCTAGGGTAAGTTGGAGATGAGGGGACGGCGCGATCGAATCAATCAGGCTCCAGTAATAAGGGCCCTTTTTTTTAAGGAAACAATAAAGGAACAACTAATTATTGAGTTGTCTTGATCAAAATTTGAGATCGTGATATGTGCGACCAGAAGGAAAAAAATTTCGGTATGAAAAAAATATCAGGGGTCACCGATAACCATGATATTTCGGAAATATCGGTAATTTCGGTGATTAAAATTAATTGCATTTTGAAAATTAGTTGCATGATTTGACTAGAAATGATCTTCAATCTCTAAATTATCATAGTTGTATGTATAATAAAAACAATTTTCGATAAATAAGCATAGTCAATGATGAAATTTCGGCGATAAAAATTATATCGGACCTTACCGATAAATACGATATTTCGCTGAAATTTCAGGGAAATTGTTTTCCTAGGCGACCACACAATGAGGTCTGGATGCCGAGCTGACTTGCCTCGGCTCGGCTCATATTGGCTTGTTAGAAAATGAGCTCAGCTCGACTCGGCTCGTTATACATACGAGATAAAAACTTAGCTCGAATCGGCTTGACATTCATCTTGAGCTAGCTCATTAGGCTAGTGGGTTAGAAATATAGAACCATTGAGACATTATATTCTCCTAATCTGAAATATTTGATTATAAAATAGGTAAGATATATGATTTATAGTTAACAAAATAGCTAATAATGTAGGTTAATTTAAATTAGGTTTCAAAATATTCAAAAAATTAACTCAATATTTGACATTACATTGGTACTAAACATTATTTATTCTCTACGTTTCACAGCTCCTTGAGCTCACGAGCAGCTGGTGACCTAGCTCGGCTCGGCTCACTAATCTAATGAGGTAAAATATAAGCTCGGCTCGACTCGTTTAGAAACCGAGCCGAGCCGAGCCGAGCCACGGGCTTCGAGCTTTTTGTTCACCCCTGGCCATAGAATTGTTCAAAAGCGGTTTGGAGACGGGTCAAATATGGATTTGATATTTTTCACTATAATGTTTCAATACGGATACAAACAGTAGTGTAGTTCTATCACATTATTATCATGGACACATACGTCTAGAAGAGGATTTATGAACACTACAACAAAAACATAATATAGTTGCATGGGCCGAAATCTAGTAGAGGCAGCAGCTGAAAGAGAGAGAGTGAGAGAGAGGGATAGCGAGAGAGAGAGAGAACCCATTGCTACTACCAATTTGTGAAGCCAGCCGCTATTGTGCAGCCCAAGGCTCAACCTCCATCGAATATAAAACCAAACCCTAACCTAACCCAACCGCAGCCAGCTTCCCTTCCTCACTCGTGCGGCGTCTTCCCTCCATTCCCCGCGTTGGCCCCCCGCCTTCTTGCCTTTCCCCGCGCCGCACCCTCCTTCCCTCCCTCCCCCAAGCGCCCCCTTATCCCACACCGCCCCTAAGTAGGCAGCGATGGATCTGGCTATACGACAGGCAGATTCGACGCCGGTAGCCTAGATTGAGGCAGCGCGGCGGTTCCTCAAGGTGATAGCGTTGCAGCCGTCTCAGTGAGTTGCGAGCCAAGGGCAAGCTGGCATCCTCCCCTAGTGAGCTCGCGGCTGCCCCCTTTCCGGCGTCCACCTACCCGACGTCCTCCCTAGTGACCTCAGCCAACTAGTAGAACACGACGATGACCATATCCGTTAGCCAAGAGCACGATGGCATCCTCCTCCCTATCACGTCTCCTCCAGCGTCCCCCTCTTCGACCTCCTCAGCACACTCCTCCCCTACACGCTCCTCTTCGGTGGCCGACAGGTGACCTCACCCGGGTAGCAAGGCACGATGATGGCCAGATCCGGTGCCCTGGGGCACAACGGCGGCCGTATCCGCCTCGGTTGACGCGTGGTCCCATGTGGGCCTTATTTTGTTTTGTTTTGTATCTAGCATTGTTGCGGCGGGTGGTTTGTGTTTTTGTCGCTACAATATTTAATTTTTAGGCTCATCTTCGTAGTTGTGGGTGGCATTTGGTTTGTATCCTTTCAACCGTGGCTATAGTAGCCTTTTTTTGTAGTGGAAGTTGCTATTGCTGTTGCTAATATGGCCAACGCTCTCATAATTCACATGCGATGCGTTGGGGATCGCGTGTAGGTGTGGCATAAGCGGTTTGCAGAGCATCCTTCGTCGGGAGGAAGGATAGCCAGAGTGGGGCTACCTCTTGTTCCTGATCAGCTCGCTGCCGGTTGGCGATGTAGGCAACATGTCCATGATCTACTGATCACCTTGCTGCCGGACGGTGCCTGCAAGCACCTGTTCTCTCCCAACACAGCTTCTCGCCAATGCCAGCTTACCGGCCTTGCCGTCCCTCTTCTTGTTTTCATCCTTATGTATTCCCCTTTCATGTCTTTTTAAAGCAATAATTTCACACAGAGATAGTTCTATAGCCGAAGCAATCAAGTCAAATTAATTTGAATATGATGTCATTATGTCCCTAGAAATACAATCTGCAGATAGCTACGGTTAAGCAATTAATGATAAATTGTTTTGGCTGAGGCAGTCTGTCATGAGATGATTTTTTATATAGTAATTGATTGAATTACGGATAGCAGGAAAATTTCTAGAACAAAGTTCCATGATTGTCCCAATACGTAATGGGTTAGCATAAAAGAAAATGAAGTGGTACTAGTCCATACAAAAAAATGAATACACATATTGTATTTTCTCAGTGGATAGATAATCAACTAGGTGATATATGCACATATTCTAATTGTACAGCCTGCAACTATCATAAAATATCTTTAGTCCGTCCTCTGGATATGGAAGCAAAGACCCTTTGGATATGGGTTTAAGTTCCTGGCTCCCCGTGGTTCCAGCATTTGTTAAGCTATATTTTACCAGTAGCCTTTTCCATTGTCTTTTTTCTTTCCAGAACAGGGTTAACCCTGGAATTTCATTACCTTTGGTAACAAAATCAGAATGTTCACACGAACTGAATGTTCCATCGCTCATCATACAGCTACTTAACCTACTTACTACTACTGAGTTTGTTCTCTCCATTCTCCAAGTTACATCTACGGGGAACACAAAAGAAAAGAGCCAATCAATCACTATTTCCAACTTTCCTCCTTTGCTTCATTCCTTTCTCCTTGATTCATCGCTTCAGATCCTTGTCGGGGCGATCACCACCAGGTCTTGATTGGTCTCGGCAGCATCTCCGTTCCTCGCAGGATGCACCGCCATTGTGTTCTGCTGCAACACTCCAGCCCCAGCTTCTAGACTTGTTTTGTCTGTTTGGTTCAGAAGACCTGCCCAATATTTGAGGAAGACACAAGCATAAAACACAATCTCAGTTGGAGATCTAATCAGCTTCTTTTCAAAACATTTTCTATTTCGAAGTTTCCAAATGGCCCAACAGATTGCTGCTAGACCAATCACATGGAAGTTTCTACTCTGTGGTAAGAAATGTTCTACCCAAACTGAAAATTGTGTAAAGGACTTTGGCCTACAGTTTGCTCCCAAAACCTCAGCTACTATACTCCAGACGAACTTGCTCACATTACATTTGAAAAAAAGATGTTCAATTGTCTCATTTGTATTACAGAAACTGCGTTCCATATCTCCTTTCCATTTTCTACGCGCAAGATTATCTTTAGTAAGTATTGCATCCTGTTTTATTAACCAGAAGAACATTTTAACTTTCAAAGGTATTTTTGCCTTCCACACTCGCCCATTTGACTTTTGACTGTATGAGATTTCACTGAAAAGTACCCATTTTTTCGCACCCCCAGACAGCAGTGTCTTTCTGGTTATTCAACCATATAGTTGTGAGGATATCATTCAGTTTCCTTCTTTCCTCTTGAAGATTTTATGTTAGCCATCTTCTAAAATGTATCTGCCATCTAGCAGTTGCCATTTTTGCCACAGTTGTTTTCTGTTCTTGGCAGATTTCATACAGGCCATGGAATTTCTCACAGAGGGAGAAATCTCCACACCATTTATCATGCCAAAAATCAGTCAACTTGCCATTTCTTATTTTCATCCTTCTCCCTGCCAGGTAGGTGTCTTTGACTTTAAGGAGGTCGGCCCAAATTGGTGAGTCAGATTGCTTATGCTTAATATGAGCAATGCATTGGT
Organism: Chloris gayana; assembly: GCA_031894775.1. NCBI lineage: Eukaryota > Viridiplantae > Streptophyta > Magnoliopsida > Poales > Poaceae > Chloris > Chloris gayana. The sequence continues at coordinate 428,966 of JAUNZO010003281.1, forward strand.
CTTTAACATACTTCTTTTTAATAATTTCTGGCCATAACCCTTCTTTGTTTTCCAACTTCCACCACCACTTGCAGAGTAGACTGATATTTTGATTTCTTAGGTCCTTTATACCTAGACCCCCTTTCTTCTTTGGCCTACAAATTTTATCCCGTTTTACTAAATGGTAATTTTTCTTTAAAATCCCCCTGCTAGAAGAATCTCTTTCTAATATTGTCCGTTCTTTCTATGTTTGTTTTGGGGAGCAAATAAATAGACATATGGTAGGTCAGTACGCTCGAAAGACTTGTGTCAATCAGCAATTTCCTTCCTCCTAGAGTCTGAGAGTCCCCTTGCGAACCATGTAACCTTTTTTCTAATTTATTCTCCATTGGTACCCACTCAACCACATGAAGCCTGGAGTAAGCCACATGTAATCCTAAATATTTTATAGGCCATTCACCAATTGCACAATTGAATAATTCAACATGCTGTATCATCAGAACTTCGCTTTTTGGAAATTGATTTTTAATCCAGACATTTTCTCATAAAGATATAACATGAATTTCAGATTTAAAGCTTGCTTTCTATCATCTTGCAAGCATATTATAGTATCGTTGGCACATTTTTTTTCCTATCATTCTCACTATCTTTATTTTCCATGGAATATTTTATTTAGCAGTCCTTATAAATATAACGCAGTCCCCATGAGGCCTTCACCATCTGCTGGCACCATGCTAACTAGTGGCTCATTCCATCCTTTTTTTTTATCTTTCCTTCACTATAGCGGCGAACATCAATTTGACCGCATTGCCAGTCCCTTCAGGTGTCCGCCGCTAAGTGGGTGTACACGACGGCATCCGCGACTATGCGCGGAAAATAGTCGCGTAGACCACAGGCCTGTGGCTAACGAGCCACTGGCCCGCCACAGTCTAGTGATCATCGAAGCAGACCCGTAGGCCATTTAACTGCGACACTAACAGAGCGGCCCATCGCAGTGGACTGCACTGCCCTATAAATAGGTGGGGGCGCACCGCCGCACCACCACATTATCCGCGAGGTTATGGTTAGGGTTCTTGGGCGGCGCCACTACTCCTCCTCTCTCCTCCTCCTCCTCTCGCTCCTCCAGCCATGGGTCACCGTCGTTGGGGAGCCACCAGCTCTCGCGGGGCCAGAGGAGCTTGCTCCTTGCGAACGCCACGTCGAGCCGCCCCACTCTTCCACCGTCGGCTTCGGCTCCGGCTCCTCCTCCTCCTCTTCCTCCGCTGTGACCTGGATCTAGCGGCGGCTCGAAAGGCGCTAGCATCGCTACTTTTGTTGAAATATCCGCCACTGGCGAGTTATTAGGCTAAGCGCCCCGACGTGGTAGTCGCGGTCTCCGAACCGCGATTACTTTTGTATGTAAATAATGACGGACCTCACTGGCATTTTAGGGGTCCGCTACTAAGGCCCATTTTGTCCCGCCGCTATAGAGCGTTATTTTAGTAGTGCTCCCAACTCGTACTGTACTTTTTCTACCTTTCCTCTTTCTTTGACAGACTTATCCTTCATGATATCTTTTCAGTTTTGACCAGCACGATCGTTCCATTGGAAATAAATTTGAGGGCAGCCTATTTTTGAAAACTAGAACGTTATGATGTGAGGATGTGTCCATAAGGACTATAGTAGTTGTAAAGGTGGTAAAACTGACTTTATGACTGCAACCTAGGCCTAGATTACTTTTCTACAAAACTTATTATTCTGTAACAACGCACCTACGTCCAGGTAAGAAGGTAAGTGAACACTCACATTTTCCGGGTAGCGGATTATGCGACGACCCCAAGCCAAGTGGGCTGAACGGGGTGTCTTGTTCTTCGGAACACATGAGGGCTGTCAGTATCCGACGTCTGGTGAAATTCCCACCAGTGAAGTGGAGCTGGACGTTGTGTCTCAGGCGGCAGCCTACCTGAGATGTGGCCCGTATGGAATGATACGGGGCGTATTTAAATACTGCAAAATATATTACCTATCTATCTATCTATCTGTCTGGGATGTGAATGTGGATATGGATATCTTTTTACATGTACGCTAATTACGTTATCGGTAGAACGTGTAGAAAAACGTGACTTGAGTGTGAGTGACACCGCCACCAAATATTACATACGGTCCAGCTTGTACAATAATAAATTCCATGTACGTGGCTAACTCAACCTTCTCCGCGACATCCCCGCCTGCATGCCGCCATGTATTACGTCCGCTTCCACGCCGTGTTATTAGGCTGCCACTGGTGAGTTATTAGGTTGAGCGCCCTAACGTGACAAGTCGTGGTCTCCGGACCGCCGGACCGCGATTATTTTTGTATGTAAATAATGACAGGACCTCACCGACGTTTTAGGCGTCCACCACCGAGGCCCATTTTGTCCCGCCGTTATAGAGCGTCATTCTAGTAGTGCTCCCAACTCGTAGTGTACTTTTTCTATATTTCCTCTTTCTTTGACAGACTTCTCCTTTCGTGATGTCTTTTCAGTTTTCACCTGCACGATCAACCTGTTTTGTGGCACTTGAATGAAGCTCTTGGATCGTCATCGCATTTGAGGCTAAGGATCGGTCCATTGGAAGCAAATTTGAGGGCTCAAGCAAGTTTTCTTTTCTCGGAAGGAAAAAAGAAAATTAGCCGATAGAAGGTAAATCTTAACGGCCCTGTCCAGCCTGTACAATACAAGCTCGATCCACATTCACCTATAATAGCTCTCACGATGCACAACAAATTATCTGATTAATCGGATCACCACGTTTTTTCCAGCTTGTTGTCAGTCACGTTTTTGTTTTTTACACGGAATACAAATTAAACTGTACGTAGACAACCGACTCCCGATCCAATCAACATGGCCCCGCCAGATGCCGCCGCTTCCCTGCCATGGCCGGACCTCCCCGTCGACCTTCTCCGCGACATCTCAGACCGCCTGCAAGCCGCCACGTATTACGTCCGCTTCCACGCCGTGTGCAAGCCATGGCGCGATTCACTTCCACTGCGGTGGTGCCGCCCGGCGATCCTGCCATGGCTGATCTCGCCGAGCGACGCCACTGGTCACCGGAAGGCCCGCTGTGTCTTGTCCTCCATGTGGAGACCGAAACCTTCCGCCGCCACCGAGATACGCATTCCAGACCGGAGGTGGGTGATCAGCGCCGACGACGGCACAGCCACCTGTTGCCTCCTAAACTCTTCAGGTTCCAAATCTTCTATTAGCGGCTCTGTTGAACCTATCACTGGATCAGCAGCTGCCACACCCGTGCCTTGTTTCCCTCACGACAAGTTCAAACTGTGTGAAGAGCGCGCAATCGGTGCCTCTTCCAGCGATGGCACCGTCGTTTTGTATATGAATGAACCTTGGAGATTGAATGGCGACATAGTAGTAGGCTTTGATGTGGCCCTTCGGCATCCTGGCCACACCAAGTGGACGGTGGTCCAGACGAACAATGTGCTCATCAGTGGGGATTGCTGCCTTGCATATCACAAGGGTCAGATCATACTATGCGAGAAGCTCTGTTGGCGCATTATACCAATGAAAAGGACGAACAATAAAGACTATGATCAATACTGGAGATGGCTTATTCATAACTTCAGCGAGACATTTATATCCAGCCACCTTGTGGAGTCACGCGGGGAGCTTCTTTGGGCGGTTGTTCATGCTAAACCATATCGCTGTTACAGAAAGTACCAATATAATGGTACCATCAACAGCCTGCTAAGTGCGCTATGTGTGTCGGTATATACGCTGAAGGAGGAAAATAGTGGCGATCTGCAGTGGGTCAGGAGGGACAGCTCAAGCTTATCTGACCTCGTTCTCTTCCTCGGGCAGACGGCCAGCTTCTCCGTTGATGCGAGCCGGATCGGCCTGAGTGACAGAGGGTGCGCCTACTTCGTTGATAGGAGAGAAGTCTGTACTGAAATGTCCTACAAGTGGCCTGTTATGCGGTGCCGTGTGTTCAAGTACAGTTTCCTTGATGAAACTACCGAATTAGTTGAGCAGCTTCCTAAAGGATGGTCTGATCACCAGGGATGCACGTGCATCACACCCCAACTTGACATTGCTCCAACAGAGGTAACTGCCCAAAGAAAACATGTCGTCCCTTTTCAGGATCTTTATTCAACCGAAAACTATCAAAATCACAATATAATAGACACTATCAAGTAGAACCTCTCGTCTGAATCAACAACCATCACTTCTTTTGCACTTGTAGGAAATCAGACACAGGATGCACCTAAAGTATAACATGACAGCAAGGCCTCAGCCACATGTCTGGGCCTATTCCCGGCCGGATTTTCGTGGGAAATCTGTCACGTAAGGTGGACAGCTATCAACTTCAGCAATTCTTCAGCAAATACTGTAAAGTGGTGGAAACACGGGCCATGCATGTCAAAAGAGCCGAACGTTCACGAGGCTTCGGATTTGTAACCATGACGGCCACAACGGAGGAAGAACTGGCTACTACTATTGCCAGGATCAATGGACAAGTATTTATGCAATTTGACAAGTGCTAATTGTGTCTATGGAAGGAATATTCCTTCAGTAATGGAAGGACATGACTTGTTCATGTGTTGAATTTATGTTATGCAGTATTTGGAGGAGGAGGCTGAATCCAGTTCCCCTCCCCCACCTCTCCCGCTCCCCATGGTGTGCCGCCCCTCCCCAGTCTCGGGTTCGGCTTCCTGTCACGCCGCCACGCCCCATCTCGACACCGCATCCCGCCCCCCGTCGCGACCCACTCCTCCGCGGCGTCAGATGCAGTGAGGAGGTAGTCCCAGGAAGCGACGGCCGGTGAGGAGGTGATCCCAAGAAGCGATGGCCGGCAGGTCGAGGTCGACTCCATATGGGCTGGGCGGGCTAGGCCAAGCCCAGCCTGTCCTATTTTTATTTTATTTTTGGAGAAAGTCCAAATTACTCCCCTCAAATATAGCCAAAGTCTCGATAACCCCTAAACTATTGTTTGGTTTAGTTTACCCACCAAAATAGTTTATTTAGTTCAATTCATCCCATAATTGAACTTATGTTTTTTGTTTCTCCATGCACAGGTTGAATATTAAGTTAACATTTCATGGGGTGGTAGTTGGTATCACATTACATGTCCAAAATTATATTTTCAAATTTTTGTCATTGTTTTTCATGCACTTCTGTATTACCATATCAATATACTATTAAATTTCATTATCTATCAAAATAAGAATAAAAAATCATAATTTCTAACATGTGTTACAAAGTGTTCTAGCGCCCTATAAAATTTTACCTTAAGACTCCACTTATGTGTGAAGAAACAAAAAAAGATAAATTATGTTAGGGGGTAAAATGAACCAAATTGCACTATTATAGGCTTAAACTGAAGTAAACAATAGTTTAGGGGTTATCCAGACTTTGGTTATACTTGAGGGGAGTAATTTGGACTTTCTCCTTTATTTTTTCATCACAGCAATAGCGGGCGTTTCTACCGCTACTATAGGTCTTCTATTTTTAATAACGTCCGGTAGTATTGGGTGAGATACCCAATATTACAGGGCGTTTCCACGTGATACTGATGGCTTTGATTCTAGTAGTGTGAATAAATAATAGTGATTATATTACAGGTTCATGACCAGCTATCAGTCAGTAAATGCACTAGTAGCAATCAACAGTGGGTCGGTAATTCTTTCGCAAGACCAACTATTCATTAGTCGGTAAGAGCTTTAGCAACACTAGTTATATAAACCATGATCATCGGTCGGTAAAGGTCTTTACCGATTGTGTCGTGCATTGCTAAAAGCACTTTTTCCGCCCAATTGTACACTACTACGAATCGGGCTTGTAGCGGCGTTCTACGGACTCACGTAGTGGCGTAAAAAAATGAGATTGTCGTTACAGTATTTTTTATTTTTAACACTAGGTCGTATAGTCATCCGCCTTTAAAAATCAATTTTTAGCGGTGGGTGACGTTATGGTTTGCCGCCAAAAATACAACTCATTCTTAAAGATAGGGTACATTGTGGCCGCCCGCTATTTCTGTTCTTCCGGATCAACCAACTCCCTAACCACTTTTTATAATATAAATTGACACCTAGGTTTCACCTCCCATCTCCATTCCTCCCCACTCAGCTGACGCCTACCACCCTCTCTCCCTCCCTCCGCCGGCCACCTCTCTCTCTCTCTACCTACGCACGCGCATCCTCGGTTGCTGACGCATAGACGACAGCCATCGTGCCACCGCCGGCTCCCCGACCCTCAGTCAAGGGCGGCCACCTCCAACCCTGCCCCGGGCTCGTGCGGCCCAGCGTTCCGCCACATCCCTCCTAACCTCGGCGGCGACGTTGGGATGTGGATCTACCGCCCCCTCTTCCTACGACGGCGGTGGCGCACGAGGGCGGTTGGATCCGGTTGCGCCTCCCTCCCTCCTCCCCTCAGCGGCGGCGTTCGGGCGAGGATCTGCCGCCCCCTTTCCGACGACGGCGGTGGCACGTGGGGCGGGCGGATCCGGTTGCGCCTCCCTTCCTGCTCACCTCGGCGGTGGCAACGTTGGGTGGAGGATCCGCCTCCCCCACTCCCGAAAATGGCAACGACGCGAGGGGGCGGCCGGATCTGGCCACTCCCTCTGTCCGGTGGCGCGGGAAGCACGGCGGGCGATGTTGGGCTGGCACGGAGGCAATGGCGGCGTAGGCCTGGGCCGTCTATGGGCATTTTTTGTTTTCCCACAGATTAGTAGCGGCGGGTGATGCCACTACCCTGTTTTTTTTTTTTAACTGTGGTGTGCAATTTTGTGTCGTTATTGACTTTCATTTTTAGTTGCAGAACCGTAGCATCAGACTGCTATACCCGATATAGTGATCTTTTTCTGTAGTGGTAAGTTGTGTGGTATAGTCATGTTAATATGCATAACGAAAAACGGACATGTGGATTTTATATTAGGATGACCGATCGATTTTTTTTGAAAGGAAAAATAAGAAAAGTGCACATGTCGATATGGACGTGACATTGAACGAATTCGTCTACATGACACTCTTGTGACTTAACAGAAAAAAGTGAGACCTTTGGTCATGGTAAACAAACAACATTTACATATTTTACTACGTGCCATGTGAACCAAAAAGAAAAGAATAACATGGAACACGTACTTAAAGATGTGACGCGCATGAAAAATAAAAACATGATCAGAATTGGATTAATTCATACATGGAAGCTACAACACCATGGTTATTTACGGCCAGGGAAGCAGCAGGATCAGGCAGGGAAACATGCAGTGAGATTTTGGGGGGGGGGGGTTATATTCTTTCTCCAAAAATCAAGGTTGACGTGATGGAAAATAAAACTATGATCAGATTTTTCTTAATCCGTACTGGGAATGATCTCTACGGCCAAGGAAGCAGCAGGATCCGAAGATTTTGGGGGTGTGTTTTGTGCAACCGGGTTAATCGTGAGAGAACTATAAAACAATATAATCTTATTCAAGTCTTTCTCCAAAAATCAATGGTTGAGTCTGATTTCTTATCACAATAACAATAAAGTACTATAGCCACGGTTGGGAGACCTCTATAGCCGCGGGTCAACCCAACCGTGGCTATGTTTGCGAGACTACGGATAATCATCCGTAGCCTCGCAAACAAGGCCAACCGTGACTATAGTGTGTCACTATAGTCACGGTTGACATTGTCAACCGTGTCTATAGTGCTACAACTATAGCCACGGTCGAAGTCTTCAACCGCCCCTACAGTAGAAATTGAAAAGCAAAAAAAGCTTGAACGGGCCGAACGGGCCTGTGTGACCCGCCAGCCCGCCCATTTCGGGCCTCATCCGCGTCGCCCACTAAGGAGCCTCCACGCGCCGCTAGGACAGGAGAGAGACAGAGACAACGAATTTGACGCCCAATGCCGCCACCCAACCGCCAAAGAGGGGTGGGTCTCGGATCCGACTGTCTCGCCGTCGCCCATGGCCCGCCGGAGAAGGGTGGCCCCAGATCCAACCGCCCCGCTGCAGCCCATGGCCCGCCGGAGAGGGGGCAGCCCCGGATCCGACCGCCCTTGTCGCCGCTCGTGGTCGCCGGAGAGCCGACCGCTCGGGAGGGTGTTGGTCATCGGAGAGGGACGAGGAGGGACCCCGCCGGAGAGCAATGGTCGATGCCCCTCCGCAGCCCGACGCGTCGTGGCTCTGGCCTTGCCGGCGCTGGATCCCGCCGGACGGTGGAGAGCGGCGGTAGTTGGTGGAGCAGCGTGCAGGGAGGCCGACGGAGGAGGGCACGCGGGCCGGGGAGCAGGAGCGTTCGGGGAGGCCGACCGGTGGCGGAGGAGGTAGGCGCGCGGCCGGTTGGTGGAGAGAGAGAGAGACAGAGAGAGAGTTAGTGATGAGGCGGCGGCTGGAGATAGAGGAAGTGAGGAGGGGAGTGGTTGTTAGGGTTTGGTTGATTTATATAGAGGAATGAGCCTGTGGCGCGCCTCCCCGCTATAGCCACGGTTGACTTCTTCAACCGTGGCTATAGTGGCCTCAATAGCCACGGTTGAAGAAGTGAACCGTGGCTATTGTTAAAGGCCTCAATAGCCACGGTTCACTTCTTCAACCGTAGCTATAGAGAGCACTATAGCCACGGTTGGTTTCTTCTTCCACTATAGCCACGGTCCATTTATTTGCCGTGGCTGCTGGGTTTTGGGAGGCGTGGCTATAGTACCATTTTCTTATAGTGTATCTTGCACCCGGGAGGTGGCAGTGGAAGAACTACCGTCAAATTAGCCCTTTCATAAATGCAGGACTCGTGAAAATAATGTTTCCATTGACTGGCCCATCAGGATCGTCCATGTAAATCCGAACTAGGTTACCAGAAAGATATCCGAACAGATCATCATGGACACGCGCAAGAGATTGTCCCGGGATTGGTCTGGCCTCCCGTTCGATCTCCTCCGCGACATCTCCGGCCGCCTCCACGACGCCATCGACTTCGTCCGCTTCCACGCCGTCTGCAAGCCCTGGCGTTCCACCGTTCCACCTGAGCCATCCCGTCCTGCGTTCCTGCCGTGGCTCGTCTCTCCACGCATCGCCCAGGGCGATCGGAAGGCCTGCTGCATCTTCTCCGCGAAGAAGACGAGTGGCGGAGGTCAGGTCTCCACCTACGATGTGCGCGATGAAGGCAGGAGGTGGGTGATCAGCGCCGACGACGGCGCCGCCTACTGGCTGGTCACCGCCGGCCCGGACTGGTCTACTAGCAGTCTAGCACACTCGTCGAGCCCTTCTCCGGATCAGCAGTCGCCACTATGCCTCGCAACCCGGATGAGTTCCTGCCATGGGTCAAACAAGCAATCGCTGCCGTTTCAAGTGACGGCACCATATTCTTGTACGCCTTTCGCCCCCTCCAAGGTTATTGGGCAAACACCTTGAGCATGTCCATTCTACATCACGACCAACCATGGATGCCTGTTGAAAAGAAGGTGCTTATCTGTGCTGGTGAAGGGAAGGACCTTTGCAGAGTCGCTTACCGCGGCAACGGCAGGGCCGGCTCTAAGGGGGGCAGCCGGGGCAACGCCCAGGGGCCCATGAAGCCAGGGGGCCCATCATCATATATGTATTTAGAATATATACCCAAAAAAAACAGCCCATGAATCATGTACGGGACTACGAGTCTACGAGAGTAACTAGGCTCCTGCCCCTCGGCCATCGCTGTTTCGTTCGCTGTTTCGTTTTCCTGATCGCTCGCCGCCGCTCGACTGCTCGACTCCTGCCCCATCGGCCATCGCCCGGCCGCTCCGGCGCTCCGCCAGGCGCCAGTCCATCTCCGCCGCTCGGACGCTGGACGTTGGTTGCTGCTGCCGTCGAAGTAAGTTCCTATGGGGTTATGAATTACACCATGTAGATTGATTCGTATTTTTCTATGGGCTATGAATTTCTAATTCAATGTATTTTTGTGCTAAAAATTAGTTCAGGGGGCCTTATTTTTGTGCTTGCCCGGGGGCCTTTGAAATTGTAGAGCCGGCCCTGGGCAACGGTAAGGTCGTAGTGTGCGACAAGAAAAAGTCGTGCATCCTCTCAACGCTGGAAAATGGCACGGACAGGTTGCTGTGGAGGCCTGATGATCGGGCACAAGGCAGGAAACTTCACTCCAGCTTCTTCGTGGAGTCCCGCGGTCAGCTGCTCTGGGCATTTGTTCAAGTCAAGAGCTCCTACTACAATCTTAAGGTCTTCACAGATGTTTACGACATGGCGAGCGCTGTGTCAGTGTCAGTATACGCCCTGCAGGAGGGCGGAGGAGGGGAGGAGCTGCCAGCACGGTGGCGGATAATGGACGCCCAGGACATGGACAACCGCGTCCTGTTCCTTGGACCAGTGGGAAGCTTCGCCGTGGACGCCGCCCGTCTCGGCATGAGCTCTGGGTGTGCCTACTTGGTTGACAGGAGGGAACTCATTGTAAATGAAGAGCTGATAGGGGATAAGAAGGCGACTATCGAACAGAGCCGCGTGTTCAGGTTCAGCTTCTGCGACGACAAGACAGAGTTCCTCCAGGAGCTGCCTCGCCAGTGGAACCGTAAGGCCTTCATGTGGATCTCACCCCGACCTGCCATTGCTCCAACGACACCAGTCAGCAAATCAGCAGTGCGTCCAATGCTCCCATAATTAACCATCAGCAGTTAGTTGTTGAAACGTCATTGAAATACTTGGCACACTAGTTATAACGAGTACCGTAAGTATAATTCAGGCTGCTGGTACACCTCTTCAGTATCCTAAATATATTTCTTGCTGCTATTAACAGTCATTGCTTTTTTTTTTGAAAATTGGCACAGTCCAGACGCACACTCTAGTATTCACTCTACGGGAGATGGCGTATGTGCCGTGTACCAAAATTCGTGCCGTGTGTAATTTATCTAGCACACGCACAGATCTCTCTGTGTCGTGTGCCCTCAGAATTACACACGGCACAAATGTCTGTGCCATGTGCCAAGCCGAGACACACGGCACAAACTCCACTGTGCCGTCTGCCAAGCCGAGGCACACGGCACATTTCGTCGGTGCCATGTGCCACATATCTGGGCACACGGCCCAATGGGGGGAATCGCGACTTTTCCAATCGTGGTGTATCGTCTCTCTCAAATCGATCCAATCGCGGTGTCTCTCATCATCTCCTGATCTGCTGCTCGCCTCCGCCTCCGCCTACGCCTCCCCGCGAGATGTGCGCCCCTCCGCCACCTACTCCCCTTCGCCACTGCCTCCATGCATCACACAGCACCCGTCCCCGGCGGCTTCCGCCAGACACGCGCCGTCCCGTCCTCCACTCCTCTGCCGGGTGCGCCGCCTCCTCGTCCCTACCGGTGCCTCCACCCGGCCTTAGACTGCTATCTCCACTGGCCCCCTGGCGCCGCTTCACCGGCTCCCGCCGCCGACGCCCGTGCTGGATTGGGAGAACCAGATCGAACAAGGAAGGGAGGAGCCCTCGACAACGGGAAGCTCCGACGACGTCCGGGAGCCGCTCGCCATCCCCGCGTGAGCTGCTTGCCATCCCCGCGCGAGCTCTGAGCCCATCGCGCGGTAGAGGAAGTTGAGCTGAAGCGGGGAGAAGTTTCTTGTTTCTGGAGGCAGCGCGAGACAAGGTGGGTTCCCTTACCTCACCATCACCTAGTATTTTCATTTGAATGAAAATTTCATCAATGCTAAATGCAGGGCATGATAAACGCCAGATCCGATTTGAATATTTCATTAGTCAAAAAAATATGAGAAAGAAAACTATCATTGTTTAATACCTGGGATCTTTTTAGGTATGTTTCATGCCATTATCTTCGATGTTTATTGTCCTAGTTATTTTAGTGATAAATACGAGTACACTGTTTGGATGCCTTCCAACACCAGAGAAATATAGTTTGATTGCTCTTTAATCCTATGCCATTTGGTTCAAAGTGATAAATGTTTGTTTGTATTTACTACATGTCACAATATTTTTTTGCTAGGTGAAATTATTTAAATGAATTTTCATTTGAATGAAAATTGATCTATGCTAAATGCAGGACATGTTGCACGTCAGATCCAATCTGAAAATTTTATTACCGAAAAAAGATATGAGAAAAGAAAACTGTCACTGTTTCATACCTGGCATCTTTTTAGGTATGTTTCCTGCATTTATCCTATACCTTTAGTATATTAGCTGTTTTATTAAATGAGAAATTCCAAAGTTCCAGCACCTATTATTTCCAAAGAGAAAAATTATAGTTTGTGGCCAGTGTGAATGTAGATCTCAATGACATTTTTAGTCAATCAAGTTTTCTCAGAGGTCTGTCCATTCACTAACCATCTCAGAGATAATGGCATGTTCAGGTTCTGCGACGACCAGACAGAGTTCATCCAGGAGCTGCCTCGCCAGTGGAACCGTAAGGCCTTCATGTGGATCTCACCCCGACCTGCCATTGCTCCAACGACACAAGTCAGCAAATCATCAGTAGTGCGTCCAATGCTCCCATAATTAACCATCATCAGTTAGTTGTTGAAACGTCATTGAAATACTTGGCACACTAGTTTTAACGAGTTCCATAAGTATATGTCAGGCTGCTGGTACATGTCATCAACTTCAGTATCCATATATTTCTTGCAGCTATTAAAAGTCATTACTTTTTTTTTGAAAATTGGCACAATTCAGATGCACAATCTAATCTACTTATATACCCATTAGCACATCTGAATGACTATTTCTCTCAATCCACGTTGCGCCACAGCATCATAATTAATTTTAACAATTAGATAAAGAATAAATGTTAGATATTAACATAATTATTTTAAGATTGTAATATTAAAGCTAATAATATCTTTTAGTCTCGCTGCAACACGCGGGGTTATCAACTAGTATACATGTATGAGCACTCACCCATATTAACATACGCACACAACTACATCCTACCTTTACGAGCACTTCTGAAAGACAACCGGTTTGGTCTTTATGACTCATGGAGACGTCGCCTCCCACTGCTAGGATAATTAGCCTTAAATGAAACACTCATTTCAAATATCTGGTTTGAACCCACTAGGCTCAATTTGCATTTATAAGTGGTTATAATTTTCTGTGAGAAATTTATAAGTGGTTATTTGAACTATACATAATGAGGCAATAATGATTGGATGTTTAGAATACACAGGGGAGCACAAATCGCACTCCAAGGTATCCAAAATAAATGGTGGAATAGATATGCTTTACAGGGGAATAATTAAGTTGTAACATACTAGCTGAAATATAAATACAGGCTGCAAATAAATATCTGAAATTTTCTGTTGCCCGAGTCGTTGAAATTTTCTATGTGTTCACAAATTCGAATATATGTATGCGTAATCACCTGCTATAGATAATGGTTTAGAATGTGAAAATCACTTTTGTGCTACAATGTATCTTGGGATATTGTGTGGGGGAAAATTTCTGTCCTAGGAACAACATATGTATGAGAAAATTGAATTGTCAATTTAGGTAAGCCAATGTATTTGTTTTCTGACTTTTTGTAAAAAAATCTAATGAATGAGATTAACCAATAATTTGTAAGAAGGCAGAATAAACAATATAAACATATTTCCCAGTTATGCACTCATTCACCTTACTGGTTATTGTTAAAATGCAGTTCCCTCTGATCCATGGCGAATAATGGCATGCCTTGTGAGAACTGATCAATATTCATTACTAACTAGAACTGCATCTACTCGTGACTTTGTCAGCCAATATTATAGTTATAATAAATTGAGTAAGTCGTGACCATCAAGATGCTATTTTTATAACTTAATATAGTGGATGCTTCACATACTTTTACTCTCTTGTACTACCAATCTGTTTCCTCAACAGCGATAACTGAAAGAAAATAGTTCTCTGGTCAAATGATTGATATCTTGTAAATCAGTTAGCTGTTGTGACATAGAAGTCTTGTATTGAAGAAGAATGGTATGACTAGGTCTTTATCTTGAAGGGCTATTTTTCATATCTGAAGATGCCACTACTACGAATGAAGCTTTTATCTTTGCTACTGGTGCATTTTGATATTTCATCAGTCTAGCATTGGGGTGTGTTGCAGTCTAGCTTTGATAATTTTGGTCTGAAGGTACTAAAATTTTGTCAAGCATACGGAGTATGATGAGGGAAATGCCTGGTGGCCCGCTTGACGCTGTGGGCAAGCTTGGGTTTCTCTTTTGTGGCCTCTAGGAGCCACTACCCGAATCTTGTAGACCCCTTTTGGCAGCTGCAAGCGCCTCTCACTACGGGGAACAGTATATATGCCGTGTGCCCAGGGCACACGGCACAAGTCCTTTTACACACGACACAATTTGTGCCATGTGTCATTCACGGCACACCACACACGGCACTAAACTTACGGCACAAAAACTGTGTTGTGTGCCATTTGTCGGGCACACGGCACACGGCATAGACGGTTGACGCCGTCGTTATCTTGACGGTCATCTGTGCCGTGTGCCGGAGCATGAGGCACACGGCACAGTTTGAAAGTGTGCCGTGTGCCTTGTCTTCCGGCACACGGCACAAACTCAACGTGTGCCGTGTGCCTTGTCTTCCGGCACACGGCACGAACTCAACGTGTGATGTGTGCCTTGTCTTCCGGCACACGGCACAGTTTGAATTTGTGCAGTGTGCAAGAGGTAAGGCACACGGCACAAAAGTCTGTGTCGTGTGTCCAGCTCCCGACACACGGCACCCCTAATATCCTATATTTGCAAAAAAATAAAATAAAAAATTTCAAACGAATCCGAAAAATACCCAAATTCTACCATGGCACATTACTTTTCATATGTGACCCACATGAAAAGTGCTAGCTTCAAAATCAAAATCAACCGTTCAATTGCTTCCAAATCATATCAAATCCTTCTCATCACTTATAAACTTCTCTCGGAGATTCTTAAATTTATGAGCAACGTACGTGACAACTTCTGCGAAACTTCTTCAACGTTTGCCCATCATATCAATGCATGAAATAATGATGTCAGCACAAATATCATGATTTTTAAACTTTAATTGTCTTTTCTACAATTTAAAAACTCATGAACAACACGATAATCGCAATATTTCATGTACAAAATATTTTATATTTACTCTTTATTGTCAATGTACAGTCTTAAATCGGTCATACGAACATTAATATAAAGTTTGTTCGCAAAATATTTCAATATTTCAAACAATCATAGTTCAAATTTTAATTATGACGAGAAAATACCGATAATGAAATAAAAGCGCCAAATACGCCAAAATTCATCAAAAAATGCACAACTTTGTACCATAAGGTATCACATATAGTCTTCATAGTAAATAAAATAATAATAAAAAAAGGAACTAAAAAATTTATTGTGCCATGTGTTGGACAAAACACACAGCACAAAAATATATGTGCCGTGTGCCAACTTTTGGGGCACACGGCACAAAGGCGCACCGTACCAAGCCAACGGACGGCGTGAGATGTGCCATGTACCCACCGTCCGGCACACGGCACAGTAACAATTGTGCCGTGTGCCGCCCTTGTGCCGTGTGTGTTTTTGGGGCACACGGCACAGTGGTCTTTGTGCCGTGTGCCCGATAAGTTACACACGGCACAAATGTTGGCACACGGCATATACGCTGTTTCCCGTAGTGCCCGGGGTCCGAGCTGGAACTTCTTCGGTCATGGCGCCAATTGAGCCGGTCTAAGGAGGAGGAGGTGGATCTGATGTGGCCATACGGTATAGAACCTTAAGTTGCATGGGACATTGGCCAAAGGATCTGCAGGGTGACCTGTTCCTGTACTTCGGTGGTCGGAGAACTTGACCCGCAGTCAGTACCTTGTAGGTGACCTAGGACCTCGAGCCAGTCTCTTTTGCACGCAGCCTCTTCTTGATGGCGCATTGCTTTGACGTTGGTGGTTGTATTGCCACCAGCTGCAACCTCTTCCGTATCATCAGCATCATCTAGTATTAATTTTCGCCGATGCCCGAGGGGTTGCCCTGTCCTCGCAGTGGTCCCAGTGCTGGGAGGGGCAGAATGTTAGCCACATGTTCTTTGACATCACCAAAATCCATCCCCCAACGGTCGTTCGCTGCAGCGGGGGTGGCTCCTGAATTCATTAACATCCTGGAAGACAAAAGAGGCTTGACTGATGCCAAAATTGCATGGAAGAATATACGAATTTATGAAGAATTAGTCTTACCTCAGGACGGACGGTCTCTGAATTGAAGGCGAGCAAAACTTTCCTCAAGCCTTTAGTGTCGATGGGATCTCACATCTTCAAGACCCGGGCGGTCATCCGATCCAAATTTGGAGGATAGCTGGCATTCCCAGTGTTATCGTTCTCTTTGAAGGCCCACTCAGGTGCTGTCTGGTGCTTCAATGGCTGCATCGGCCATGGGACGAAGCTCCAAGCAATGGTTTCGGTAGTGAGAGCATCTCCAAGAGAGGTCCAAAAACTCTCCCTAAATCAAATAATAGGGGATTTAGTCTAAAAACTCATCTCCAACAGTCTCCCAAAACCACCCCTACATTTAGTTCCCCCTAAAATCTCCTCACTTATAGCTAGAAACAGGGGGAAATTGGGGCCCCCAATCCATCTATTTGCAAGAGAATTAATGTTGTTGTGGCCCCAAATGCTGATGTGGCCCAATCAAAAGTATTCTTGATCATTTTTTAGCGGTGACTGTTGGAGGAGGGAAGAAAATTACCCCTAACATTTTTTTGGGTGCTAACAAAAACATGTTTTAGGGATCAATTTTTCGGGAGATTTTGGAGATGCTCCGACACCCTTCTCCTTCGGATCAACAATTTTCTTCAATAGAGCTTTGACTTGAGGATATTTAGCTAGCTCGCTTTTCCGACCGGGAGGATTCCAAGTAATCTAATACTGGCCCAACTTTTGCCGAGTATGTTGGAAGAGCATGAACTCTCCAGCTAGGCATACTCGGAGGAGCGGAATAGAAAACTACTTAGCCACTTTGCATTTGAAAGACGACACCGCCAAACTGCATCTCTATTGTTGGATGAAGGCAGTGATCGGAGGTAAAAGAGATAGTGAAAGAGATTGAAGTGGGGGAGGACTCCAAGGAAAGCTTCGCAGAGACGGATAAGAAAGGCTATGTGGAGAATGGAATTAGGGTTCAAATTGACAAGTTCGAGGCCATAGAAGTGATGGAGGCCTTGAAAGAAAGAGCAACAGGGACGATCAAATCCCCGGATGAATAACCACAGGAATACTATCCGCTTGTAGGCATTGATCCCCCGTGGAACATCACCAAGGGTAGGAACACTCCATTGGATAACGGGTTGACCAGCAAGAATACATATGCGAGCATGGCATCAAGTGTTTCCTTAGTGGTGTTGCATGTGGTGAATTTGTGAACTCCGACAGGGAGTTCTACGTCATGGATGGTGTCCATTGCCGTCTTGGTCAAAGAAGATGCAATGGATTTTGAGGACATTGTCATTGCCTCGAAGGATTGGATTTAGATTACGGTGCAAGGAGTTGGGATCGATGTGAGATCGCAACAGTGAGAAAACCGCAAGAAGTTGAAAAAGGCTCAGGGCGCGCGATGGATTTGGGAATGGATTTGACCTAGGTCGTCTCCTCGCCTCCTTTATAAGCTAAAAAGGAAGCCTGTCAAAGTGACAGAACAGTAAATACCGTTTGGCCCAACTTATTTTTTTGTATCCTAAAAAGTTAGTGATCCAATATAGTCACGAGGGCTTGTATGTAATTGTACGCTCGATCTACAGTGCAAAGCACTTGATCGTTTGAGTGATTTTGCCAGGCAAAAACTGCTTGGAGGGAAAATATGCTGGTAATCGGTCAGATCAATGAAACATTGGTCCTATATGGTCAAATTTAAAACAATTGACTGCCTAGGTCCTGGGTGCTAGTCTTTTAGCTGTTAATAGGTACAATCACTTGAGCAAATTTCGAGTATATTGGTGACTGATTTAAACGGTCATAAAACTGGTTCTTGGTGAAAATCATCAGGAGTATGTAATTTGTGACCGGTTTCATGGGTCAAAAAATATGTTATTAGCGGAAACCGTTGAGAGGTCTATTATTGGTGACCGAAATTGGTCAGAAATTGCTGGGAATAACCATAGAGCATTTGAAAAGACTCTTGCATTATTTGTGGAAGCTCAAATGATACAAGAGTCGGGGCTGGACCTAATTAGGTGCGCCTAACTCGTGTACCCCATTTCAAATCGGTCAAAAATGATTAAGGAAGACAGAGAATAATGAAGATTCCTCCATAAGACTCGTGCATTATTTGAAAGACCAAATGATCCAAGAGTCGGGCTATACCCAATTGGGTGAATCCGACCGATGCACCATCGGGAAAATAGGCCAATTTTCGACACTTAATTAGGTGCTATAGACATTAAAAGATCATTTTTTTCTTTAAAAAGGCCTGGGCACAAAAAAGATACATTCTAGAAGATTCAAGAAGAGTTCTTTTTAATTTAGCACTGGAATCGGTAGGGATGGCAATTCGGGGCCGGGTATCCGAAGCCCGGCGGGGCCGGGTATGGGGTTGATTTTTACCCGTGGGTGAGACCCGTACCCAACCCGGTTTGATTCGGATACGGGGCGGGTTTATTTTCTCACCCACGGGTGACCTGTCGGGCACCCGAAAACAGCCACCAACGTTTGTCAGCCCAGTCCACTAGGTTGTGTAGCTACAATACACCTCTCATCCAACAATGGCCCAACAATACAGCCCATATTCCATTTTTTTTCTAAAGCCCATCCACATATAGGCCACTCCACCAAAAAGCCCACCAGTAAATGGCAACAAAACAAAAAAAGCCCACCAGTCCAAGTAGCATGGGATGAACCCGATGGGTACTCGATACCCGCCCGAAACCCGACGGGTTCGGGCACGGGTGTGAATTTTTACCCATGGGTCCGGGTCCGGGTCTAAAATTTTACCCGCAGTCTATGTGCTGACGGGTGGGTATTTGCTATACCCGACCCATTGCCATCCCTAGGAATCAGTCCAACATCCGGAAGAATCTGGTCGGACAAATTCATGACAAAATCAAGAATTACTCAGGGTCTCGCTGTCGAGTACTTACCCTATGGGTATACACAACCCGGGACATTGCTTGTCGGGAACATGGTGACTCACTCATCGAACGTGTATGACCAATCGGGAGGGCCCACAAAGTGTTGTCCGATCAATATAGGGTGCCGAAGGAGCGATAGACCGATATGGAAATAGAGACGGGCAGTTCGACCGACTTCTTGGAGTAATCCCCAAGGAAAATACAAGACCGATCGAGTAAGACTCTACGTCGTTAAGGAAGCTTAAAGATAGAGTTTCCAGTTACATTGAACCTTGTAACCGACTAGGACTCTATATATAAACCAGTCTCCCCGCATATATAAGGAGGGGCAAGGACCCCCTACAAACGGATCGACAAATATTGGTAATCTGCTAATAATCGGTAATACAATTCATACAGGACGTAGGGTTATTACTCTCGATACGAGGGGGCCTGAACTTGTCTAAAATCTCTGTGTGTTCGTGGGTTGCACCATCTAGTTCCGGAGATGTGCGAGGCCATATAGTTTACTCACCGAGTTAAACCTCGAGAGTTTTCATGTCTTCAGTTGTGTTTTTAACCAAACTTTCTTGGTCCACTAGATAGTGATTTCATATTAATTACAGGACATGGAAGTCTAATCCCTCAAGAACAGTTCTTCCAAATTCAAGCATCATAGTTCGGCTGAGACAGCTAGAAGGCCAAATGATTGACTTTTGATGCTTGCTACATTTGCCCAGATAAACATGTATATAGGGCAATGTTTAAATGAATAGAGCATTAACTTTATTCAGTTTTAATATCATGTGTATGTCGGTACAAACACAGCATAGTCATTCTGACATAAATTAAATAACTACAGATATCTCCTAATTATGTACGTACGTACCTTGATATAGTATCTGTTAAATTTTGTTAATAAAGCTGAAAATTTTACTTTACGTTTTGGAAGAACACCTTGAAGTTGATGAGGTATTCTACTTTTGTTCCGTTTGGACCCCCTCTAGTTTTTTTTCCTTCAGAAAATGGTTTCTAGAGCTAGTTTCCACAAACGGGTTTATAAATAAGGACTGGCTATTTATCTGATGACAGAGTTCTTTCAAATTTTGTCAAAATTTTTAACATTCAATTTGAATGGATGGAACAATAAAAAAAGTACTATTGGAAAAATGAAAATACACCAATGGAACAATGGGCTAATTTAAGACATGAAAGTCATATTTTTTAACTCATATTTTGTAATAGTCTAGACTACCGAGAAGAAGAGTTAACACTACGCCAGTTATCTAGACCCATTCTGCCAGTAATGAAACAAAATGCCGACATATAGAGTAGGAACATGGCCTGATGACAATGAGAAGTTCATATTAATTTTTGTACGGAGTATGAATGTATTATGTAATTGCTGGGGACAGTTGAGAGCCCCACTCGCACCAGACAGTTACAAGAATTCTTTTTCTTTTTCTTTGCACGTTTTTTGCAAAAAAAAAAAAGAAAAAGAAAAGGCAGAAAATCCCCGCCTTGCATCGCTCCTTTTCCCCCACTACAAAAGAAGCGCCGGCGACCCCCTGGGCGAAAAAGGATAGGGCAAACACAGAACAATCCGCAAGATAGCAGTTGAAGGTCTCTTCTTATTTCTCCAATTGACCCTGATCCAATTGTATATATTTTGTTTCTATCCATACATCCTTTATGCCTCTTGTCAGGTTCTTCTTGTTCGATCAGATCTGATCCATTTTGTGGCGGCCAGGAAGCAAAAAGGAACGAAGATCCATGGCGCTCCGGGGCGTCAAGCCCCTGGACGGCGTCGACGGTTATCGTCTCTGGACCTGGTCCGTGCTCATAGTACTCCACCAATTCGGCGTGGATCGCGTGCTGTTCAAGGACCCTCCTGCACGCGGCGGTGCCACCAAGGAGAAGATGGCGGAGTGGGCCCGCGACGACGCGGTGTGCCGCCGCCTGGTCCTGGCGGCGCTGTCGGACCGCCTGCTCCCGGAGTACAAGCACTACGGCACCGGCAGGGAGCTTTGGGCGGCTTTGGCCCGCGCCTGCGACCTGGACACGCCCGCCGCGGCGTGGAAGCGGTTCACGGAATTCGTGTTCGACGAGGCCAAGACCATTCGGGAGCAGCTCGCGCACGTCGAGGCCCTGGGCGCCGCCGCCGGCCACTCGTCGCTCTGCCCCATCGTGGCGCGCCACGTGTGCCACAAGCTCCCGGCTGACTTGCGCGCCTCCGTCGTCAGGATCTCGTCCGTCCTTGGCCGCGCCGACATGGACACAATCTGGCGCGTTGCTCGTAACAAGGAGATTGAACTATTGAAGCGGGACTCCAGTGACCAAGATTGACCTAGTACATGCTGTAACTGCTCTTATTATCTAGCTCTAGTTGCAGGTGCTTTTATTTACTAATTTAGATAATTGCATCCAAGTTGGCAGTTCTTGTTGTAATAATGTGTGCATCAGACAACTAGGCATCTATAAATTAATCTTTAGACAGATACCGAGTGTCATTTTTTATGTCGACTCCTCTAGAACCATCAGATTCCACTTTTGCCAGAGAATTCCTTTGTAGCGATGACAGGGCAAATTCTAAATTCGAGCAGGGTGATATGCCAATGTTTGTGAAGCCGTATGCATGATTACAACATTTTTGAAAAAGCCAGCCCTTGAAAATATATACCTCTGTAACAGAATTCCTACGAACAATAGCCGGCAAACAAAAGATTTGCCTCTCTGGAATTATGCTAAAATTCACTCTTGCCCTGTCTAGTGGGTAATGCGTAAACAAGGTTACAGAAGCTCATTTTGTACAGCACAAAATAAGAACTACAAACATCATTATGCAGTGCTAATTTCGAGAAAGCTGGATTATCAGAGTCTAAACGCAAATAAAAAGGAGTAGCAGACCATGGGACCACATTTTTTATTTAGCAAAGCAAAGGATGCCCAATTGTAAAAAGTAACAAGTAGCTGAAAGCCTTTACAAGACAGAAAAATAGAGAAAGCTAACACAAGTACAACAGACCTCAGAGTATATCTTTAACCTGACCTAGCTTCCGTGTTGACATCTAGTTATAATCAAGCACAGTAAGATACACATTTTAGTTAAAATATACATCCGAATTGCATTAAGACGATTGACAGTCGAGGAAAAACAAAAGTAATGAAAAGTAAATCATCAGAGATCAGTGTGTGCAAACTGAGAAACAACAGCACATGTGAACGACCTTGCAAGGTGTCGAGCTGCCTCAACACAATTTACCACCACTTAACTAAAAGGCTTATATTCATTTTGCAAAAAAAGTAATGCTTTCGCCACCTTTATTCTTGGACAACCAAGTGATACATCTTCTTGGTACTACCTCCTTTCCAGAAAATTCCCTACTAGCCTTATCCATTCTTTTAATAACAGTTTTTGTAAAATGAAACATTGACATATGGTACACAGGAGTTAGTAAGACTAGCTTTGATTATAGCTCTGTCCTCCATAGATGTGGAACTGCCCTACCAAACATCTATTTTTTTTTACATGATTTCTCTTCCATATTAGCCCAGTCACAACCACGTGTAGTTTCCCTGGAGCAACAGGAAACCAATGTAATTGGCCAACTACGCAATTGAAAAATGTTTTCTATCTCCTGGTCAGCATTTATACTAACGATTTCACTTTTGGTAAGTTAATTTTCAAGCCAGACATCTGTTCATCAGTATAAAGAAGACACATTATATGGCATCTGCATCAAGCCGCTCCTTGAGTTTTTTATTTGTCGACTTTCTGCAGAACGAGTTACGAGTGAGCATTATTTTTTTGAACGAATAAATGGAAGAATACAAGAAACAAAGAGATTTATATATAGCAGTTTGTATCTCCAACGGAATAGGAAAACGAGGAAATGTTTTTACAATATATCAACGTGATGATGGTGTATATGCATCACTTAAGCGTGGCTTATTTTGAATCCTCGTGTCAGTTCAGGCTCCCAAGCATCCAATTCTATGTATGGCTCATTTAATTTATGTAGACAACATCATAGAATTCAGATTAAGTGTTTTGAAATTTTTTAGCCATATATGTCACAAGTCCCATTGCAAATTACAGAATTATAATTTACTTTGGACCAAATTATTGTAACTATGGAAATTAATGATGACTGAACAGATCGTTTACAACAGTTGAAATTTCTATAATAAAACTCGACCTGCCGGGGATAGAAGCCACCCCGACGGCATTCACTAAGGAGAAGAGCCTTCTCACGCAGGCCGAGAAAACCCTCGAACCCCCTCCCCATCCATACACAGGGACTCAGCTGGCCGTGTGAGCTGTGGCGCGAGTCTTTACCTATGCTTTGGCCTGGGGAGAGCGAGGGATTTTTTTCCTAGACACTGCAGCAAATGGCACCCATTTACTACAGTGCCTAGGGGTGCCTCCGCAGGGAATCGAACCCGGGCGAGCGCGCAGCGTCCTACGCGCAGCTGCTGGCCACCCGGCCGCTCCCGCTTTGGCTGAAATTTCTATAATGATAGCACATTATTTATTGATACAAGCAAATGTCGTAGGTATATATCCATACACATATTATAGGTCCAACAAATTACTACCGTACTGTGAACAGGAAATTTGTCTACATGGGAAGAAGATAGGATGACAGTACAAAGCGTTTCTAAATCTGGTTTAAACTTGTGTCAAATCACAAATCAGAGGGACCAACTGATTTATGCAAAATCATATAGTCTATTAAAATGGGGGCAGAACTACCAAACTTAGAGCGGAAGAAGTCATGTTGTGCAGTCCATAGGTGAACGCATATCATCTTACATCTGACGTTTCCATACTACTATAAATCGAGTACATGTAATATGAAAGGAGAGTACATGTAACATCTGAGCTCCTAAACATGCCTAAACTATGTCACTGTACTGTGTTAAATTTTTAATCATCTGATGATATTTTAAAATAAAAATATTTCCAGTTGCAAGGCACTTTAATTACAAACTAGATACGTATTACCTCCTTTTCGTGGATGGCTCTTCTTCATACGAGTGAAGGTAGCTTGGAATGTTACTAGATACGGATGAGGAATCCTGAGATGCTAGTCTAGCATATTTGGTGGTGTTCTCAACAGACAATGTTATGTCCCCATAATAAGAAGTGACTGCTAGTAAAGCCTTTCTTTTCATGTCGATCTCGATCATGAATGTCTGTCGACTGGGGTTATCAATGTAGCAGCTGTTGTTCAAGAGGAAGCAGACGGAGTCAGGATTTTCGATGTTGATAACGGGGAATTCTGGACGGACATGTAGAAAACGGTTCTCGGAACCAAGGGCCCATAGTTCTTCGGCATCCAGTGTCGCCTCTCTACTCCATTCAAGACAACTGCTCAACGACCAGAGTGTGATACGGAATGTGCTCCTCCCTCCAAAGCTGCAGCTGAGCTTGTAGTCGACCGCGACAAACTTGATGCCGGAGCAAGTGACACCCAAACTACGGGAAGCTTCAGGGAACCCTCTTCCGTAGGTCCAGCCATCAGCGGTCCCTCGTACTAAATCATCCTCAGGCAGCGGAACATTCTCAACGGACGAGGCTTCTCCAGACGAGTCAGTACCCATCCTAGCGAAAACCAACCCGTTGCGATAATCTGCCCAGATTAAGCTATGGTTGCGGAACGGCAGCACTGCATTCTCGATGACCACCCGGTCAAGCTGTACCTGTCGACCCTCTCGTGTTACAGTGGACAGGAAGACGATTGAACTCAATCCACTCCTCAGACCCTGACCGAAACATGTACATGTCAACTTGCCGCGGCGAATCTTTCCTGGCCAATAGATCGGCCACAAGGAAGCCTCCCTCGCCGTAAGACAGGATACCAGCGGCGTAACTGCGCAAAAGGTGCTGCATAGGGCGTCCTGCATACCAGTTTTTCCTGGAGTACAGAGTTGGTAACCGCAACAAGGACGGCGTGTCGCTGCTCGCGTTGTAGACGAAGTAGTCGACGATATCACGGGGAAAATTGTCGCCCAGAGTCAGCCGGAAAAGCACGGCAGGACCGTCCGGCCAGTGGAGGGTGAGGACTGATGTCTCCGGCGGCGCCACGAGCTCCAAAGAGACGGAGATGGGATGGCCGCTGGAGGTGCTGCAGATCGATGACGTGGTGCGCTCGTCGCGGAACCAGTCGCGCCGGGCACCAAATCGAGCCAGAATCACCCAGTTGTGACGGGAACGGGCAATGGAAGAAGCGGCACGCCTGGACGACGAGGCCTCAGGCTGTTTGGGTAGTTGCCGGTGACGGGGCATAGGGGAAAGACGGATAAAGGAATCCCCGGCACGCGATTCACGGGACGATGTCGAGGAGCGCGGCATGGCGGCGCCGAGGTTTTGGTGGTTCCGACGTGATGGGAAAAGCGACCGGGCGAAAAAATAAAATATAAACGGGAGAAGACTGGGTTTGGCGACATGTGTCCTACTCGTTTCCGTATTTATTTTCTATTAATAAACATAATTTTTTGGAGACATATAGATTTTTTTTTGTTGGGAGCAGGAGATGATTGGATTGAAAGACACTACTCGGAGCATCGAGAATCCAAAGGATGCTACAAATCGCACTCCAAGCACCTGTCACATGCAATTATACACTCCTCTCATATTTTTTTTAAAAAATACTAAACTTAGATACGAAAATATCTTGTTACCCCTAGTTCTTCGGAACTGAAGGACGACGACAGTCAGGCAAGGGTGGCCTGGTTGACGGTTGCGGCGAAGGGTGAATGCAAGTGGCGCCCAAGAAGGTGCACTTGAGCGGCAGTGGTTGGTGGCCTTGTTGAGAGGCGTGCGTGGGAGGCATCCTGGACGAGTGGCGACTAGATGACATGCCTAGGCAGGGCGTGGACAACAGGGTCAGGCACGGCACGCGGTCTCCAACTGGTCGCCTTCAGGATTGAAAGATGTGACATCATCACCTTCACGGATGGTGAGTTAGATTGGGAGGTGGAAATTTTTTCGTTACTCATGTTTGTTTATCATTGCAATTAAAATTGAATGCATTTCAAATGGGTCCCGATGATGCAAGCAAATATGCCATGTTTACACTTTATATGTGTATTAATAACAGAGCAATTTCAAAAATTGTAAAAGTAATCTCTCTCACTCATTGGGTGGACGGCAGGTACCTATCATCCTGTAGTTGGAGGCAAAGGGTGAAAAGGATGTATTGATGGGTACAAAATACAAATTGGAGGGTCAATTGGAGAACGAAGAAGAGACCCTCAACAACTTAACTTGTGGATTGTTCTGTGTTTGCCCTCTCCTTTTTCGCCAAAGTAGTCCCTGACACTTCTTTCGTAGTCGGGGAAAAACGAGCGATGGAAGGCCGTGTGTAATTATGGGATTTACAGCGGTTGTGCATTTTTTTCCAAAAACAAAAGAAAAAGAAAAATAATTAATATAACTGTGAGGTGCGCGTGAAGCCCTCAACTGTTCCCAACAATTACTAGTTACTAGTCCATCAAGCGTGCTTTGCACGGGCTAGCATCATGAGGAGCAAAAAATGTTTTCCCAATGTATGTGAGAATCCAATACAACTATGTTGAAAATTCCAAAAATGTGTAGCTTTACATTAGAATCACAACTTTTCTCAAAGTATCATGTGAACTGTCTCCATGAATATATGCTACATACCCTATATTCACCATGTTTGTAACCTCTTTCTAAACTTTGAATATGTATATCATATTATTAAGTGTAAGGAATTTGAGCTACAATCAGATATATACGGCCAAAAAGTAAGTTTGGGTTTCATATTTTACATAGTACGCTCCCTTTATCTTTTAATCAATCTGCACACATAAAAATTGAATAGATTCTATTACTTTAATTTTGATTAGTTTTATTACAGTGTGAGAGCTAACTCTTGGTCATGTTGAATTTTCATTATTATAGTGTAAACTCTAGGCTTCTTTGTGTGGTGTCCAAAGAAATAAAATCGAGTATATAACCATTTAATATTCCATGTTTGGCATAAAAATGTGTCAGTTATGAAAAAAGTAAAAGGGGCATATGTCTATCTAGATTAGAAGTATACGTATACCTTCATAGCGCAACACGTATACCGTCACGACCAGTGTGTCCGGCACGGTGCTGAAACGACCATGCTTCAAGATGCCCACGTAGTAGCTGGTGTTATTCTCAACTTGAAGGAACACCCAGGGTAGCTCGCCATGGGACTCTACAAGGTAGGTACACTCAAGTCTCATCCCGGTTTGATCGACATCGACATACCCAAATCGTGTGCTGCCAATGCTCCTCAACCACCAGAAGGTCCTGAAGCATAGTACAATCCTGCCATCGTGATATGTGACACAGGATATCTCCACGCGGCTGGTGGAGGCAACGAGATCAAACTTTTTCAAGACGGTCCAAGCCGTGTCACTGGGATGCAGAAGCACCATGGAGATAGGCACATTTAATCTCGTTCTATGAACCTCGTCGAAGGCATAAACAAACACGGTGCCGTCGCTGGAGACCATGCCGGTTGCTCTTTTCACCCATGATTTACCTCTTCCGGGTAGGGAGGCAGGCGGATTGAAAATTCAGATATGGCGAGAGGGTCGGTGAAGCCGTTAGAGTGGTTGGTGAAGAGGGAGCAGGCGGCAGCACCATCGTCTGCACTGATCACCCATCCCTGATCCCGAATGTACACGAAATTGGCGGACTTGGAGGAGAATACGCAGCGAGCTTTACAGTAGCCGGCGTCGTCTGGCCGCGAGAGAAGCCATGGCAGCAGTGCCGGGCGGTGGGATGCGGGTGGAAGAGTGTCGCGCCAGGGATTGCAGACGGCATGGAAGCTAAGGTAATCGGCGTCCGGCCGTGTGGAGGCGGCTGGAGATGTCGCGGAGGAGATCGATGGGGAGGTCGGACCAGATCGCGGACATGATCGATCAATCAAATCCCCATATAAACATTTATTTTTGAGACGAATCCGGGTATAGATAGCCTAGGATTTGGTAACAGGCGAAGTAGGGGAGGAAGCCTAGAGATCAGTTGACTATAGAGAGAAGGCTCGAGCTGTAAAGGCCCAATTACGTTAGTCCTTGTTGGTTCTATACTGGGCTTAATCAACTCCGGATAAATTCATCAGTTAGTTCCATCCGCGTTTAATTTGTTCCTGGAACATTAATAATCCTGGAATATGCAAGTTTTAATCTCCAATAAAATTATAATAATGTTCTAATTTCAATTGGAAAATAGTATGTCTTCCGAAGGGAAATGTTCAGATTTGTTGCCGTGTTCAGTCCAGAAATTTATAATAATATTCCTTGAATTTTAAGGCAGGTCACAAAAACAATGCTTTTTCGGGCTTGAACGGTTTTCCCAACCACATAAAAATACTTATTCTTGTTTTCCTGGCAGCTTATGGATCGACAAAAGACAACGGAGATATCAAATGGTAAGGAGACAATGCTGGTTTGGACTAGATTAACAATACTAGTAATGTAATTTTCTCAACTGCAAACACAGGAAACTTCTCAACCCATATTTATATTTGGGCGAGTGGTTAAAACTGATTTTCCCTGTAAAGCATGAATTCACCATATAATTTTTATGCCTTGGAGTGCCATTTGGGCTCTCCCGTACAATCTGAATATCCAATCATTATTACCAAATTATGTGTGACAGACCCGCCTTACGAACAAGCAGTTCCGTCTCCAGGATCATCATAGGTGGCATCACGCGAGGTGATACCTGATATTACAATATACAAACATAAGCATGATACAATAAATATCAGTACAAGTCTTACATTCATCCAGAGTACAATATTATATCAGGATCTCACAATTTTCCAAAAGCAAATAAGATACAATCGCTCTCTCGGCGATACACCACGGGCCATCCGGCAGAGACTGTTGTTTTGCCCTGAACACCATGCCGGCACATCAAGGACTCTACTCCTCTAGACCGCACCACTCCACAGTGTAGTGGCCTCCGTCCACGGACTGGTCCTGCGAGTCGCCGTCTCCATCTAATACATCTTGCTCGACGGGGTCCTCTCCAAACCACATGGAGCAAAGCTCTGAGCAACTAAAGCTCAGCAAGACCGACCCGTCAAAGTGGCCATCTACAGCCGACTCCTAGACATGTAATGGCCGGCGGGTAGGATAACTAAGCACTAAGCCAGCATATAAGTGGATCCTTACTTTCATCTTTAGCAGTTCATTAAGTTGCATACATAAGTAATTTTAATTTGCACTATGCTAAAGCATTACATGTTTCCAAACAAGTAATAAGCAATATAGCAATTAATCACCATCATCATCGTCATGTTTCTTTTCTTACTACGTTCGGCGGACGAGATAAGTCGTACTCGTTACTGTGAGGGGCAGCGATTCGAATTGATTTACAGCCTGCAGGAGCAACCTTATTGCACATCACATACGCACTTCCCGAAGCCGCATGAGACAACCTTTCCCAACCGACACCGTAGTGTTAATCGAGCGCTCCCCGAGAAGGGTCCCTCAAGAGAAGCCGTCCCGGATGTCATCCGTGAGTAGAGTGTTCCCTCCTCTCCTCCCAAATTCCTGCCTAGTAACCAAGGGAGTAGGATATCTCTTTAACATACAGCAACCATCGGTACGTCGGTTTACTAGACCCATCAACACCAAGCATGCAAATAGTACGTTCAAACTTATCCACATGGGCCGGACACAATGCGGTCCTTGTATGCACAGATGGGGCTACCACCTTCAAGACTTACAGTCCTTCACTTTCCACCTAAATTGCCCGTCCGGCCTCCAATTTTCATTCTCATCTCAAATACTTAGCATCGTGTCCAAAAGTGATTTTCCTATACTACGAGTGGTCTCCGTACCGCCTGACGGATCATTGCCCTGATTAAGCAAGTATCTAGCGTAGGGCTTATCGAACAAAGGATATTCGGAATCCTACTGCATGCTAGGTTTTCATCACAACTCATATACACCTAGTGCACAGTACAAGCCTACAAACATTTAACGTTTCTACATTTATTTGTCCCAAAAGGTATGGCTCTTGGGATATTTGTTTCACCAACGGCACATGGCATGGAGTTGATGGAATTATTGGGCCAAAGCCCATTAATGATTTCTATAATTCCTAGAAAATCTCAAAGGCCCATGAGGGATGGTGGGAGTGCAATGTTTAGTACCACATTGCTAGTGGAGGTGGAGGGAGACCAACTTATAAACTTGGATGCTCTTGCCTTCCTTGCAAGTGTGAGAAAGAGAGAAGGAAGACCACACGCACGCTCGCTCGCCTCGTCGGGCCGGGCCGGGCCGGGCGTGGGCGTGGGTGAAGGGCGCGGCCGCGCATCACCTGCGTGAATGGTCCGCCAAAATCCGGCCCCTTGCCTTGCAGGGGTGCGGCTTCCTTTTGCACTTTATTTTTGCTGCGAGTCCAATACGTTTTCTGTTTTGGAAACCGACTCGGTTTTAGGTTCGCCTAACCCTAGCGGTCTCTCCTATATAAACGTACGGGCGCCGCCGCAGAAACGATATCTCGAACTCACCTAGGGTTTTAGCCTCTCTTGCTGCTGCGCCGCCAAGACTACTCCATCCCGATCGTCGGCGTGCACCGGGAGAAGGCGAATAAGGTTTTTGGGAAGCGCTCTGCGCGACTGCTCGATCGCTTCCACCACGGCGCGTCTTCCCCGCCGCGTGAGCCAAGCACGTCGCTGTTTTCGCCGTGACGCTGCTGAACGTCGTCGTCAACTCCTTTACTCCGTCAGGCCGGAAACGTACGTACCTTCTACTTGCATTATGTCTTCCATACTAGCCTTTGCGTTCTATTTCTACATGATAGTTATGGATAGTATGGTAGATGTGTTCATCTTCTCTTGCTTATTAGATATGTCTAGATCTTGCGTAGACTTGTCTAATTTATTTAGCAATCTGTATATCATGTTCATGATTTATTTCTGGATTAAATTAAAACTGAAAGTGCTTATATTTCCATCAATCCAAAATCCTTATTATAGACACTTTAGTTTTATGGCTGGATTTGTGGAGGCACCGAGGCCGGAACGTTTTACCGGCGTGCACTTCAAGAGATGGCAAGTGAAAGTCACTCCGTGGCTTAACGCCATGAAAGTGTTTGAGGCATCCAATGGCAAACCTGAAGGTACTCTTTCTCCTGAAGAGGAGAATCGGTACAAGGAAGCCAATACTCTATTTGTGGGCGCTGTGATTGGAAATCTTGCAGATCATCCGTAAGATGTGTACATCCATCACACTAACGCTAAAGAGTTGTGGGATGCTCTCTGCGCTGACTATGGTGGTTCTCGATGTCGGCACCGAGTTGTATATCATGGAGCAGTACCATGACTATAAGATGGCCGAAGGCAAATCTGTAGTCGCACATGCTCATGAAATACGTTGTCCGGTCAAGAAACTCGACATGCTTAAGATCACCTTACCCGACAAGTTTGTGGCTGAGGGCATCATTGCCAAATTGCCTCCTTCATGGAGGGATTTCGCCACTTCTCTCAAGCACAAGAGGATCGACATTTCTGTTTCAGATTTGATCGCGTCTCTTGATATTGAGGAGAAAGCTCGGGCTAAGGATGGGAGAGCTAAAGCTGTTGAAGGTCGGACCAGTGCCAACATGGTGCACCAACCACAGTCGTCTCATGGCAATGGTGGCAAGGGCAAGGGCAAAAACAATAAGCCTAAGCAGACCACTACCTTCAAGAAGAAAAAGAACAAGGAGAACGAGGGATGCTTCGTTTGCGGCTCCACCGAGCATTGGGCAAAGAAGTGTCCACAGCGCAAGGGAGGAAGCCTCCTCAGCAGAAGTCTGCGAACATGGTGACCAGTGTTGACACTACCGGGTACGGTAATTTACCGTCTGTATTTTCAGTATTTCAATCTACAAGTTGGTGGCTTGATACTGGTGCAAATGTTCATGTGTGTGCTGATGGTTCTCTGTTTTCTTTTACCAGGTCGCCCAGGATTCTTCCGTCCCGATGGGAGATGGGTCACATGCTTCTGTTCATGGTGTTGGCACGGTCGAGCTGAAGTTTACTTCGGGAAAGATTGTCCAATTGAAGAACGTGCAGCATGTCCCTTCTATCAAGAAGAATATCGTTAGTGGCTCCCTTTTATGTAGGGATGGTTTTAAGGTAGTGCTCGAGTCGAATAAAGTTGTCGTGTCCAAGAGTGGACAATTTATTGGTAAAGGCTATGTGTGCGGAGGCTTGTTCCGCTTTTCCCTTTCAGATTTTTGCAATAAATCAGTGAACTATATTTGTGATCGTGTTAATGAGAGTGATGCAAATGTTTGGCATTCACGTTTATGTCATCTGAATTTTGGTTCTATGTCTCGACTTTCCAGCTTGAATTTAATTCCAAATTTTTCCATTGTCAAAGGTTCTAAGTGCCATACTTGTGTGCAATCTAAGCAACCTCGAAAACCTCACAAGGCTGCCGAGGAGAGACACTTGGCACCATTAGAACTTATACATTCAGATCTTTGCGAAATGAATGGTATATTGACAGAAGGTGGAAAAAGATACTTCATGACTTTGATTGATGATGCGACTAGATACTGCTATGTGTATTTGTTAAAAACGAAAGATGAGTCTCTAAACTACTTTAAAATCTACAAGGCTGAAGTTGAAACTCAACTAGAGAAAAAGATCAAAAGAATTAGGTCCGATCGCGGTGGTGAATATTTCTCTAATGATTTCGACTTATTTTGTGCGGAACACGGTATTATTCATGAGAGGACGCCTCCCTATTCGCCCCAATCAAACGGGGTTGCCGAAAGAAAGAATCGCACTTTGATCGACTTGGTTAACTCCATGTTAGACACTGCGGGATTATCTAAAGCATGGTGGGGGGAGGCTTTATTGACATCATGTCATGTCCTAAATAGAGTTCCCATGAAGAATAAGGAGAAAATGCCATATGAGGAATGGATTGGGAGAAAACCATCGTTGTCTTACTTACGTACTTGGGGTTGTTTGGCCAAGGTTAATGTGCCAATAAACAAGAAACGTAAGTTGGGACCTAAAACTGTGGATTGTGTTTTTCTTGGATATGCTCGTAATAGCATTGCGTATAGATTTTTAGTAGTGAAATCAGAGGTGCCTGATATTCATGTTAATACTTTAATGGAGTCTCGTGATGTTACTTTCTTTGAGAACATATTTTCTATGAAAGATTCATATAGCATGTCTAGATTATCTACCGATGTGATTGCTGAAACTACTCCTGAACCTGCTGTGCTTTCTGATCATGCTGAACAAACACTTGAACCAATTATCGAGGAGATATATAGTGAAGCTCCTAGACGGAGCAAGAGATAAAGGATTGAAAAATCTTTTGGTGATGATTTCACTGTCTATCTTGTGGATGATACTCCCAGAACCATTGTTGAGGCATATGCATCACCTGATGCAGATGATTGGAAAGAAGCTGTACAGAGTGAGATGCACTCTATTCTTTCTAATGGAACATGGGAGGTAGTTGATCGACCATATGGGTGCAAACCCGTGGGTTGCAAGTGAGTGTTCAAGAAGAAGCTTAGGCCTGATGGTACTATAGACAAGTACAAGGCTCGGCTTGTGGCTAAGGGCTATACCCAGAAAGAAGGTGAAGATTTCTTTGACACTTACTCACCTGTTGCGAGATTGACCACCATACGTGTACTACTTGCTCTGGCTGCCTCTCATGGTCTTCTCGTTCATCGGATGGACGTTAAGACAGCTTTCCTTAATGGAGAGTTGGATGAGGAGATCTATATGGATCAACCAGATGGTTTTGTAGTAAAGGGTCAAGAAGACAAGGTGTGTAAGTTGGTGAAATCTTTATACGGCCTAAAGCAAGCACCTAAGCAGTGGCATGAGAAATTCGACTCTACACTCATATCAGCAGGCTTTTCAGTCAATGAGGCTGATAGATGTGTGTACTACCGCCATGGTGGGGGTGAGGGAGTTATATTGTGCTTGTATGTGGATGACATACTAATCTTTGGAACAAACCTTGACGTGATTAATGAGGTCAAGTCTTTTCTGTTCCAAAGTTTTGATATGAAGGATTTGGGTGAGGCTGATGTTATTTTAAACATTAAGCTAATCAAAGGAGAGAATGGGATTACTTTAACGCAATCTCATTATGTGGGAAAGATGTTGAGTCGCTTCGACTACAAGGACAGCAAACCTTCTCCAATTCCTTATGATCCCAGCTTGATCCTTCGGAAGAATAAAAGAATTGGTAGAGACCAATTGAGATATTCTCGGATCATTGGATCACTTATGTACTTGGCTAGTGCTACTAGGCCCGACATCTCTTTTGCTGTG
Source organism: Chloris gayana (assembly GCA_031894775.1). Classification (NCBI taxonomy): domain Eukaryota; kingdom Viridiplantae; phylum Streptophyta; class Magnoliopsida; order Poales; family Poaceae; genus Chloris; species Chloris gayana. Next base: position 463,255 of record JAUNZO010003281.1, read on the forward strand.
AGCAAATTGAGTCGGTTTACTTCTAATCCGGGAGATGATCATTGGCGTGCGCTTGAGCGAGTAATGCACTACCTAGTAGGTACGGCGGGTTATGGAATTCATTATTCTGGGTTTCCTGTAGTACTAGAGGGATATAGTGACTCCAATTGGATATCTGATGCTGATGAGTTGTACGCCACGAGTGGATATGTTTTCACTCTTGGTGGTGCTACTGTTTCATGGAGATCATGTAAACAGACTATCTTAACGAGGTCTACCATGGAAGCAGAGCTTACCGCGCTTGATACAGCCACGCTTGAGGCCGATTGGCTACGTGAGCTCTTGATGGACTTACCTATTGTCGAGAAACCAGTGCCGGCAATATCGATGAACCGTGACAATCAAACTGTGATAGTCAAAGTGAACAGTTCAAAGGACAACATAAAGTCATCAAGACATATTAAGAGACGTTTAAAGTCTGTCAGGAAAATGAGAAACTCCGGAGTAATATCAGTGGATTACATATCAACTGATAGAAACCTGGCAGATCAGTTTACTAAGGGGCTGTCACGTAATGTGATAGACAATGCATCAAAGGAGATGGGTATGAGACCCATTTGAGCTATTCCATAGTGGTAACCCAACCTATGTGATCGGAGATCCCGTGAAGTAGGACCTGGGAAGAACAAGCTATTGGTCAGCTAGAGAGTATCCTTTTAAACCTTCTCGAGTAATGATGCAATACTCTCAACACTGCATGGCAGGTTGGCGAATGCCTTAATGTATTCTATTGGCTTTAATTAGCGAAGATGCTATCCTGCAGAGCATTCTTGAAAGAATACACCTATATGAGCCCGACCGTTGTAAGGTCGCAGTCTGTGAGATTTGGGTGATCTCTATTAAGCTCATGAAAGACCGTGGAGTACGACCTATATGCTCCACCCGCGGAGTAGCCTACTGGAGGTCCAAGTACCAGCTGTGACTCTAAGTAAAGCTTGTTTGCACAAGACTTGCAATTCAAGGCATAGTCCATTGTTCAAGTCGTAAACGAGTGTAGCTTATTGTTCTAGGTGGAAGTTCAACTTAACAGTCTCCACTCGAAACACCGGTATATTGAACAGTAGTAGGATGAGGCAAAGTCTTGTTGGGACTTTGAGATCTGGTGGGGGATTGATGGAATTATTGGGCCAAAGCCCATTAATGATTTCTATAATTCCTAGAAAATCTCAAAGGCCCATGAGGGATGGTGGGAGTGCAATGTTTAGTACCACATTGCTAGTGGAGGTGGAGGGAGACCAACTTATAAACTTGGATGCTCTTGCCTTCCTTGCAAGTGTGAGAAAGAGAGAAGGAAGACCACACGCGCGCGCTCGCTCGCCTCACCGGGCGGGGCGGGGCGTGGGCGTGGGCGTGGGGTGGGCGTGGGCGAAGGGCGCGGCCACGCATCACCTGCGTGAATGGTCCGCCAAAATCCGGCCCCTTGCCTTGAAGGGGCGCGGCTTCCTTTTGCACTTTATTTTTGCTGCGAGTCCAATACGTTTTCTGTTTTGGAAACCGACTCGGTTTTAGGTTCGCCTAACCCTAGCGGTCTCTCCTATATAAACATACGGGCGCCGCCGCAGAAACGATATCTCGAACTCACCTAGGGTTTTAGCCTCTCTTGCTGCTGCGCCGCCAAGACTACTCCATCCCGATCGTCGGCGTGCACCGTCGAACGGGAGAGCAGGTCTCCGGAACCAGCGCCTTCAGCGATCCTGCACCGGGAGAAGGCGAATAAGGTTCTTGGGAAGCGCTCTGCGCGACTGCTCGATCGCTTCCACCACGGCGCGTCTTCCCCGCCGCGTGAGCCAAGCACGTCGCTGTTTTCGCCGTGACGCTGCTGAATGTCGTCGTCAACTCCTTTACTCCGTCAGGCCGGAAACGTACGTACCTTCTACTTGCATTATGTCTTCCATACTAGCCTTTGCGTTCTATCTCTGCATGATAGTTATGGATAGTATGGTAGATGTGTTCATCTTCTCTTGCTTATTAGATATGTCTAGATCTTGCGTAGACTTGTCTAATTTATTTAGCAATCTGTATATCATGTTCATGATTTATTTCTGGATTAAATTAAAATTGAAAGTGCTTATATTTCCAACAGGAGTTAGGGGATTAGTTTGTGCTGGTAGAACGTTCAAGAACAGTCCTGCAATAAGAAAGGCATGTGACTTTCTGTTGTCGAAAGAGCTTCCTTCTGGGGGATGGGGAGAAAGCTATTTGTCATGTCAACACAAGGTTAAGTTCCGTTACTCTATAGATTTATATGAAATAACACACTTTCTTGCTACCAGTATCGTCAATATACCTGTAATCATGTATATATTCAGGTGTACAGCAATCTTGGCAGCAATCAACCTCATGCAGTGAATACTAGTTGGGCTATGCTAGCCCTGATTGAAGCAGGACAGGTCTCATTTCTAGTTATAACGAACAGACTGTTTGTCTCTATATTTTGACACAGTGCACATTCACAAACGGTTTTTGGTCTTGTTGGCACAGGTCGAACGGGATCCAACACCTCTTCATAGAGCTGCAAAGATTTTGATCAACATGCAATTACAGGATGGTGAATTTCCCCAACAGGTATGTCGTATTGGATATGTTTGCTATAAATTGAAACTAAACGAGATGCTATAAAATGAAACGAGACCAAGGAGTTTGCCCTGACAAGAATAGTTGCATGAGATTGTCTGATGTGGCAATGGAAGGTGTCAACATCAGCCGGAGGCCGGCAGGATATAGCGTCTCAGAGGATGTAAAGTAAAGATTCCCTGTATGCTTAGTCCCAAGAAAAGGCCTTTAGCCCGGTGTCCTGGATCATGTCACACGTGTTTCTCCAAGAAAGATTTCCTGATCCAAATCTTTGTCGTACACGGGTTTAGCTAGTGTCCTCATTCACTTCCAACAAATCGAGGCCATTGTATACAGGGCCAAGACGCCGAGGTGGTGTGAATTTCCGACCCGAACATGCCTGAACCTACGGGGGACGAGTCGGCGGCGTCCCATTGGGCCGACCTCCCGTTCGACCTCCTCCGCGACGTGTCGGTCCGCCTCAACACCCACACGAATTACGTTCGGTTCTATGCCGTCTGCAAGCTATGGCGCGACACGCTTCCGCCGCCGTAGAGGCGCCCCACGTTGCTGCCATGGTTGCTCTCGCCGAGGGACGCTTCCGGCCACCGGAAGGCTCGCTGCGTATTCTCCTCCAGGTTCAATCGTCGCCACAGCTCCAGAGCAATTGAGATTACCGTTCGAGATAGGGGATGGGTCACCAGCTCCGACGACGGCACGGCAGCATTGCTACTCCCCTCAATCCCCAAGGACTCTGCCGGCGTAGTGCTCGTCGGCGACGACCCTCTCACCACAACTGCTGCCGTCCTCGCTGACCTGGCCGTGCCCCCTTCCCCGATGAGATGAACGAGCCATGGCTCAAGTTTGCGTCCGGCATTGTCTACAGCGACGGCACCACCTTCCTACACGGCTTCGTTCGCATCGGTTGGACCTCTTACGCGAACTCCTATGGGGCCCTTCTCCATCCTGGAAGCGCAGGGTGGATGGTCCAGCAAACAAGTCATCACCTCAGCCTCAGTAGCGTCAGGGAGAATAACAGCTGGTGCTTTTCGTACCACAAGGGAATGATCGTGCGATGCCGGGGGCGGTACTGGCACATCAAGCCCGGGGTGGGTAACCATGTCCCCAACGGCGACCTCCTCATGGAGGATGAACCCGGCAAGACCGTTCCGACCAGCTACCTCGTCGAGTCCCGCGGCGACTTGCTTTGGGTATGGGTTCAATTGACTGAGAGTTCCTACCGCAAACGCCATTCTTACTACGGACATCTCGACGACCTTGCGATCGCGTGGTCGGTGTCAATCTACGCACTGGAGGATGCGGACGGAAGCGGTGAACCCAAATGGGTCAAGAGGGATGGACAGAGCTTTGCCGACCGAGTCTTCTTCCTGGGCCGGCCAAGTAGCTTTGCCGTGGACGCCGCACCCCTTAGGATGAGTGGCGATGGGTGTGCCTACTTTGTCGACAGGAGGCAAGTCTGTGGTGGGGTGTGCAGCAATCCACCGGTTACGCAGTGCTGCGTCTTCCGGTACAGTTTCCGTGGCAACAAGTCGGAATTGGTGGAGACGCTTCCTGCCCAATGGACCGACCAGGCATGCATGTGGGTCACGCCCCAACCAGTAATTGCTTCTAATCAAAGATAGTTCCCCGAATGATAAAAGTTAGTGAAAAATAGTTAATTTTTAAGATACATATGTTGATGTTTTGTCTTCATTCAATTGGATACGAGTTGCATATTCCTCGGGAAAGGATAACAGATTTAGCCTGCTGTTGGTGCATACTATGGCCAAGTCATTTTCAACCTTTAATATAGCAATTTTTTGGGAACCATTTTTCTACCCCAAACAATTCATTTTGTCCAACTTTTAGTACCCGAACAGAATCTTAGCTCACTTTACTACCTCAAATAATTTAAGTGGGTGCAATTTACTCCTTTATGCATTTTGTCTTTTTTTTTATTTTTCATTGTATGCTTTAAGTTAATTATTCGGGGTAGTAAAATGAACTTTTCCCTTCTTATAAGAAACTACTGGTTATTAGATTGGTTAAGAAAGAGATTGTACTAAAGAGCAAGGACATAATTATATATGGATTTGTGTAGTTTTCCATATTGCATCCGATTACATTTTCCACCCTTTTGGATCCTGGTGCATCCGTTCAAAATTTTCATTGACTTGTCGTAAAAAAATGTTCTTTGAACAACCGAAAATAGTCCATCTAAGAACCAGCTGTTCCAGTACACTTTCATTGTTACAATCAAATATGAGTTTTATTTTTCTACCAGTATATTTGCATTGCTCCAAAAATCTGACTCAAGCAAATGTAAAAGTCTTGTCGACTCAAAACAAGCCGATCTTGTATGGGTGGCCCGCGCATTTGAGCGGCTGGCTGAATTATTGATTCAAAAAATTTATTAGCGGAGCATTCATAATAAATAACAAAAATAATTGAGAGGCCACCTAGTTTAGAAGTTCATTTCGGAGTGTTGCTGGAGTTTGTTTTTCTTATCAAAACTCCTAAAATTTTGGATAAGAGGGTTATTTAAGGGCATTGCTGGAGTTGCTCTTAGAATCATATATAGAAAAATTTATATTAGCAGTGGTGGTAGTTGGCTGGATGGATGTCGAGGTTGCATGGTTGCCAAGCCACCGTGGTGGTTGCTAATAAGGGCATCTTCTCCAGTGGGTTAGGGCATCCACAATGGTTTAGACAGCTGTCGTCCGTGAATACCTCGATTACCACGTACAGATAGTAAAAGAGACAGTTTATACAATGCTGAATCTATTAGGTTGTCTGTAAGTTAATTAATTCGATTATAAACTTATCAGTCATTAGATCAAGCACACAAAACTTATCAGTCTAATGCGAGGTCTACAGCACATGCTCGGACATCGTTTCCGCCTAGGAGCAGGGGACGATGGTGTCCTCTCGTGAGGCGACGCGGGCACTGTCGTTCCGTAGAGACAGGGGCGATTCTGCAAATTAGCCATTACAGAGATGGGATCAAGAGACCGGTTGTACATGTCCTTAACTAAGGATGGAGTTCGCGGGGTGTGATGTGGGTGGACACGGGAGTGATAGGGCCTCTGTGGAGCCTGGTTGATTGGCACGCCCTACATGTAAATTGAAATCAATCTCCATATCAACGGCCATTGTACTGATGCAAATGCCAGAACACACGCTACTTCTATTGTTCGGGGAAAAAACGAAGGCAATTACAAGTCAACACTCCATATGCAATGTGACACACAGATCAAAGGATAAAAGACTGTACTATTATTTGGAAAAAATCATTGGAAACTAAAAACTTTTGTTCTCTCTCTCTGTCCCACTCTCTCTCTCTCTCTCCAAACAAAAACAAATGATTGCCTTGATCAATTTCTACAAAAATTCTGGAGAAACGAACAAAAGAAAAGCAAAAGAAGACATAAACAAAAAAGAGAACCGTTGAATGAGAATATTAGTTCCTTTGTCCTAGTTTATTTGACATTCCCGCTTTCTACTAGATTTATTGAACATTCTGGATTGTCTGTCCAGGTTCATTAAACATTTTATGAATTTGGACACTCCAAAACACCTCTAGAATGGCAAATGAACTGGGAATGAGGGAGTAGAAGTGAGCAAAATAAGTTAACATGGGTCTTACAAGAAAATGATTTCAACCGCACAAACATATAAATATTATCTGCATATACCAGCAACATCAAAGAAGGTATATGGTCATATTCAATATTTTTAAAAACTAAATTCGCCAAAAACAATATCGAAACCAGTTCAACTAAATTATTTGCCCCATACTGAAGAATTTGCATGAGCACATGGCAGCGTTCCTTCATTTTTTCTGCAATTGCCGGCCGGTCTATCTTTCACCAATCACCAGTGATTCGGATTGCAGCTCTTAGTGACATTCGGGGTTGCATGCGGGGCAGTGGGCTTTGCAGTCTTCCTTCGTCTGGTAGCAGTTGTTCTCCAGATCAGGTGTATTGACGCAACAAAAGCATATATCCTTATCAGGTATATCGCTGCAGTGCACGGGGACACAGAATTTCAGGAAGAGCTTGCTTCCGTCCATTGATGTGGAGTTCATCAAGCCAGGGACCGTGTAACCCTCCTCTGATAGCCCTCGGCGACCTGCTGCGTGTATAGATCATTAAAAGCTATGTATCTATAAAAAAATATTGACGGCGCGAAAACAATCTGACAACGTTACTTACACAGTGCAGGGGATAACAGGCATCCAAAGACAACGGCGAACAACGTCGTGGTCGCGATGTCCATCAGGCCGGTTTTCTTCATCTTAGATCCTTGGACTAGACTTCGGAGAAATAGTCTAAGCCTTGGGCTCCCCATCCAATATTATATATTATATATAGACACACAAACAAAGGGTACCATAGAACCGCCCGTTTTTCTTTGGTAAAAACAGGGTCGAATCTTCTCTGCTCAGAGTTATTTAAGAATGGTAAATGATTTTAGCCAGGCTGCAGCGCTCCATCCATGAAATCGTGGACTTACCTCATTAAGATAGGCAAGATTTCACATTCCTTCCATTTCAAACTGCACATCTTCCACAAAATATGGAAGTATACCTGTAGAAGATTTCATCCAACCTAATGTGAATAAATTTATACCACGTTTAGGGAAACAAAACATTGAGGAAGTACAGGAAATTTGTAAAAAATATACAGTTAACTATATGCATGCCATATAAAGGAAGGAATTAAGAGTAGCGTGATCAGGTTGGCCACCCTGTGATAAAAATAACCATATGGAAAATACTAATTGCTAATATAGAACAAAATCTATAGTTAGTGTACTACAATGAAGCATTTTATTTTTGTGAATTCAACATAGTAGAGACATAGACACAAGTTACATACATGAACGAGTATTCACCCCTATGAAAACACGCGCACACATCTACCCTTATGAGTGCCTCTGAAAGACAGTCAGCTTAACCTTAAGATTCACGAAGACGGTGGTATAAATAAATAACAAATATTATTGGAGAAATGTACAGGAGTCCTTCTAAAAATATTTATCTATATTATAATAAAAAAGTGTATAAAACAAAATAAAATATATATAGCAAAGTATTATTATAGACCACGATCCACATAATTACATAAATGGGCTGGCCGGTAGGGTTGTAGCCTTGTAGGCTTATAGCATTAGGTGGTGTATTTTTGGGGGCCGAACATATTATCGGATAATACTATTATGAGCATCGGATAATCCATTTATAATTATCGGATAATCTTTATCCGTCGGACTTTACATGTTTTGTACTTCATATTTTCACATGCAAGAGATCCAGAATGCCATTATCAAATTTATATCACATTCAGTACTCAAATTTAATTCAAAAGTTTGCAGATATTTTGCAATTTTGTTGATTAATTTTTTTGCACACATTTCTATCCCACTTCATTTTTACACAAGAGTAGAAGTTTTGTGATTGCAAGCCGTGACCATTTGACTTACTATAAAATAGCAATTCAAGTCTATATAATAATCCACATTGCATATAGAGTTTTCCCTGTCCTTATTCAAATCATTTTAATACCTATTATTCATTCATTCTTCAAGTGTGCAATCTTTATGCATTTAGGGCTTCCACATAATTTAAAGAGAGTTGTTCCACTTCATCTCATCACCAAATGAAAGTCAAATTCAGTTATGGTTATGCATGCTAATTTTGAAAAAAAAATCTGTATAACCTTTTGATTTTCAGCATTTCGAATTAAAAAGAATCATGTGTTAATATCATTTATACAATACCGCAGCATCGCGCGGGGTAGCAGCTAGTTGAAATAAGGAGCACGGCCAAGTTCATTAACTGCGAAAAATGCCGCTCACCGGAGAGCATAAAGCAGCAAGGGAAGCCATGTATGAAGAGGATCGCATTCTACCAGAGTGGGTGACTTTGGGCCGTACATGCGTACATGCGTATATTAAATCGATTCGCGGCCGGTGAACACCTCAGATTATTCGTACATGCGTTGAATGGCCTATGACCCAAGGAGCACATTCTGGCTCCTCATGGCGGGTGGTGATCCGTCCGCTTCGTCGTGGATTGGCGCCGCGGCGGATGCATGGGAGAAGCTTACTGGCTCACCCGCGTATGCCTCCATGCTGGTTTGGGGTAATCTCGACATGGCCCCCTATAAAGAGCTGATGAAGGTGTCTGTACGTGTGCAGGTGCCATTGCCAGCGAGGTCGAGGAGCCATGGCAACATGGGCGTGTACATAGTTCGCAATGCAGATGAGCAAACCAACGAAGCCCTCGCCATCCAAATTAAGGAGTTCATGGTCAGCATCATCCGTACATAGTGCATAGCACACTACTAGAATCGAGCTCTACAGTAGCAGACTAAAAGTGGCCATAGTGGCGGAATCAATTTCCGTTACTGGGCCCTGTGAGGGAGAATGACAGTAGCGGATACGAGACCGCGGCTATGTAAAACAGTAGTAGCGGGACAAAAGCCCGCAACTATTTTATTTACAGGAAAAAATTAAAAAAAAAGAATCCTCGCCGACGATCCGTGCGCCGGCGGCCGGATCCAGTTGCCACCTCTATTTTTAAAGAAGGGAGGAGACAAGGCCGGAATCCAATCAATTAATCATCACATTCAGCCCGACTCATTCCACCTACAGACAAATAGTTCCTCTCTCAAGAAAAAGTCCATGATGTACCCGCGGAAGCCTTCCCAAAGATCTGCAGATCATGATGCCTGAACTGCTATCCTCACGTCGGGTCGACCTGTCTTTGGAACTCCTCGACGCCATTTTGCGTTGCCTCCACACCTACCCGTGGAGAATTTTACATACATGTTTGAAGATGTTATTGAAGTTGGTAACATGGTAACGTGTGAACTTTCCCCTATTTATTAATCCTCTGCATCTAGGCAAGGCATCACAAAACTATCGCGATAGTTTTGTGATGCTACAATCGTAACGTGCCTGGTTAACACTTATCTCACACTCAGTTACTACAATCGCATAGAGGGCGTCCATTCTTTAGTACTGTTGAGGCACACATTGATGTTGGAGCTAGAGTCATCGAGTTCTGTGTCGCTGGAAAAGAGGTGAATTTCGAGTTCCGCCCCAAGATACAACAATGCTCCATGATCAAGATCAAGTATAGGCTGAATGAGAAGAATATCACAGAAGTCAAAGTGAAGCCCCCAAAGAGAACCTAGTCAAGTTCATGTTAGCACTCCTTAAAGAAGAAAATCCTACACTCTAGAAGAAACCAACAATTATGAAACCGAGGTAGAGGGTAGATAAATAACCCCGAAGATCGGAAAAGACTCCCACAACACAGTGAAGCCAAAAACAAAGCAAATATGGAGAGTCAAGAAGGTACAGCCAACCATGTCCACTTCTCCAAGACATGGCCCGTCACCATTGAGCTGAACATGAACACGGAGAAAGTCCCGTTCATTGGACTTTAAAAAGACGAACCCTCATTGGGAGCAAAAATTGATATGTATCTCATACTTGTTTTCCAATTTGCACATTTGATTTTTGGGACAATTGCATAACTGACCCTCTTTTGAAAGCTAATTGCATGTTTGGCCTCGTTTTTACGTTTTGCATATTTGACCCCGTTTTTCTAAAGTGAAGCACATTCTTGACCCTGTTCTGTTAGAACTCCTTAACGGTGTGAAATCCATGGTAAAAAGACCTTGATACCCATGCGTAATTGACACTAAAAATTATGATCTTTTGCATGAATGATCTTATTTTTAGAAACAAAACTGTGACAAACAATTTAGCTAAAGTTTTAAAATTTTAGCAGCAATTTAAATTCAGATTTAAAAATTTGAAACTAACTAAACCAGGAAGGAATCGGGAAACGACCAAAGGGAAGAAAGAAAGAGAGGGTATTTTGGTCTTTTTCCTTGTGGCTTTATTTTTTATTCTTTTTTTAATTCTCAAATCCTGGTTTGGTCTCAAATCCTGGTTTTTTAATTCTCAAATAGGGTCAAACGGAGGCTTCAGATTCAAAAAATAGGGTCAAATATGCAAAACATAAAAAATAGGATCAAACATGCAATTGGCTTCCAAAAGAGGGCCAGTTATGCAATTGTCCCCTTGATTTTTCCATCATTCGGTTTTCCCCAATTTGCATTTGCATGCATCATGTTTGATTTTTCCAAACCGCCAGTTGCATGTCGAATTCATTTTCGACCCCTTTGCATTTTTCTGAAAACCAAATTTTTTGGATATATCCTTTTTAGAACAATTTTTCTCGAGCAACTTTCCAAATGGAACTTTGATAAAAACACATTGCAAAATATTTTGAAGGACGGGGCAAAGGCATGGGCCAAGGCACGGCCCGGAAAGCCCGGTGTATTCTTCCAGTCCACGAAAATTTCGACCAAGTGGGCCTGCCCCTCTCCACTACACGGCCCAGTCCATCATTTAATGGTGAAACCCTAGCCTAGCCGTCCGCAGCCACTGCCTTGCGCGCCCGCCGCCACCGTCCGCAGCTCCGCCTGGCCGCCGCGCCGCCTTCTCCTCCCCGCGCGCCGCTTGCCAAGCTCACCTCGGGCTGACTCCGGACGGCTCCTCCTCGCGCGGCCGGCCTCGCACCTCCAGCCTTGCGCCGGCCTCCCCGCGCAGAAGCCTTCTCCGATTTCTGCAGGTGATGCCGCCTAAACCGCTCTCCTCGCTCCGGGACTGGGCCGACCTCCCTGTGGAACTCCTCGACGACATATTGCGCCGCCTCCACACCTACCCCGATTCCATCTCCTTCCGCACCGTCTGCAAGCCCTGGCGCCGCACGCCCTGCCGCCGCACAACCACCCGTTGCTGCCACTGCTGCTCTCTCCACGCGACCTCACCGGCCACCACCGGACGGCGCGCTGCGTCTTCTCCTCGAAATCGACACGCGTTCCACACCGGAGATGGGTGATCCGGGAGGACGACGGCACGGTGGCCTCGGTCCTCACCGGCGACCCCTTCCCCGGGTCCGCGGTCCCCACCCCGCTACCGCCCTTCTCCAACGCCGACGAGAAAAATTGGTGGGCAGACCGCGCCGTCGGTTTAGTTTCCGAAGACGGCACCGTTGTTCTGTGCCTCACTGATCCGGTGAACAGGTTCAGTCTGCCATCGTTCAGTGCATGCCTTCTTCAACCGCGCGCCACGGCGTGGAGGTCGCTGCGGAAGGCCATGAGCATCGAGCCTTATGAAAGGGATCGCTTCTGCGTCGCATATCACGACGGCAGGATCGTGCTGGCCCGCGGTGAGCGTGCTCGGTGCATCACCGCCACCGAGTCAGCAGTCCTCGCCGGAGCGGACCACGCGTGGTTCACACCAGCGCCTCGGAGCAAATGTGCCGAGGATTCTCGGTGCAGCTACGTTCTGGAGTCCCAAGGTGAGCTGCTGTGGGTCTTGGTCGGGATCAGGTGCGCCAACTATAGGTGCAGGGACCATTCTGAATTGGACTGCCTTGATGACGGCAGCCGGATGGCGATCGGCCTGGTTGTGTCGGTGTACTCTCTGCAGGTGAGAGAAGGCATCACCTACAACGAGCCGGAATGGGTGAAGAAGGACGGCCAGGACTTTGCCGATCGGATCCTGTTCCTGGGGTAGCCGAACAGCTTCGCCGTAGACGCGGGAAGGTTTGGTATGACTGGTGGGAGTGCCTACTTTGTCATCAGGAAGCTGCTCTATGGAATTTCAGATAAAGCTATGGAGCGGAATTACGTGTTCAAGTATAGCTTCCGGGACGACAAGTCGGAGCTGGTTGAGCAGCTGCCTGACAATGAGCAATGGAATGACCAGGACTGCTTTTGGCTCACACCACAACCAGTCATATCGGACTAACCTACAGCATTCCTAGGTAAGAACTTCTCTTCTAGTGCATATTTTTTATGAATCGATTTATTTTGGACTTGAGTTGTACTACTGGAATTCCTGTTGTCATCACACATCTACCTTGTCCCGCTTCCATCAACCATTAGCAGCGATACCAATTTTAGGCGCAAGTAGCAGGAGCTCTTGTGCAAGATGATGATGCAGGCCCAACCATAGAACACGCCACACGCCAGTCAGCCAGCGAATTTGTTGTGGAAGGCTAGATGCACAGCTCAGCGAGAATAAGACACTGATGAATTAACCTAAATAGATACAGACGTCAATGTTTTTTTTAAAATAAACCGTGATAACAGAGAATACAACGCTGCACCATCAAAAGTGGTTGTAGCTCTGGGTTTAGTACTCCTCACTTCAGGTCTCTTTATTGTACAGTATTTTCATGTCATCTTATATATTTCAGGTTCCAAAGAGAGTGCAGCGAACAAGGAGGCAGCACAAGTAGGGAGGTGGAGCAGAGTGAGGAAGACAAGCACTCGCCAGTACGTTGGATTAAGTGCACGGGAGCCTTGCCAAGGACCCTATCCAAGAACACTCATCCCGGGCGGGTGCGCCGATTGTGGAACCGTGGATGGCACCTTTGCAGGCGTACAACTCAAGGGAAGGTGGATCCATAGTTGTACACGCGATTAGCCTGGGAGAGGGAGAAGTGTGGAGATCCTTGGACACTGGGATGAGTGCAAAGGAGTGACTCAAGAGAGAGAGGAATGATAGTAACATGTGCCATGCTGTTGGCGTGGTTGCTATGAGGTCTATTTAGCTTATCTTCTTTTGCATATTACAATTTTCGAAATGAATGAAAATGCATTGTGTGCCTAGGTTTACTTTGGTCCATGAATATGCTTCTGATGTGGTGTGTCCTATATTCTGACCAATAAGGTGCAAAGATAATTTGGCACAAGGCATTGTATAGTTAATAAATTTTATTCCGTATATATTGACCTTCTATTGATCATTTTGTCCACATTTTGGTACTTCAAAGTACCTCACAAACACCATAAAAGATCACAGCTAACTCTTAGTGAACATGTAATTTTATTCCGTATATTGACCTTAATGCATGTCCTATGGTGCAGATCCATGTATTAAGGGCTAATATTTATTAGGAGTGCAGTTGGTGTGTTGCGGCCTAGGAAAAAATTACCGGTCGGTAACCGGCCGGTTTCCATGTTACCGCAGTTACCGGACCGGCCCGGTTACTGCGGACGGCCGGTTACCGGCCGTTTGAAATTCAAAATTTTGGATTTTTGAAAAATTTTGATGTAAAAAATCGTAAAAAAAACTACATGTCGTCTGATGAATTATGGTGAAAAGATGTTACGAAAATTCATAAATTTGAGGGGTCAAAAAAATGATAGGATTGAAAAAGGAGGAAATGAAAAAAAAAAAAGACCTTATCCACTCACCCCGGACTCCAGATTCCAGAACACTCCACCGCACGAATCTACCACGGTCCACGGGAGCGGCCGTTTCGCCCGCCGACGCCTCTGCGCACGTCGCCGCAGCCTGCAGCCGCCGCCGGGATTTATAGGATTATGCTCATATCAACGGATCAATATGCCAACTGGATGTAGCCACCTTGGTCTTCAGTGTAATATGCATAAGATATTCTAGTTTGTATAATTATTTGCTCAAAAACTATGTGTTGTAATGGACTATTTATTCGAACCATACTATGGATTATGTCTTATGATTTTATATGACTGTAATCTATATTATACGTGCTTAATATCTGAGTTGCATTGTTGTTAAAATTATGCAAAGCTCATGCCAATTTTTTATGCCTTTTCTTTTGCATTTTCCATTTTATCATTTTATGTCGGTTTTCCATTCCTGTCGGCGGTATACCGCACTTACCGAGCGGTAAACCGGTTCCTAACCGCACAACAAGCATTTCAGTTCAAGCAAATTTAAATTTCCGGTTTGTTCGGTTTTTCGTCCGGTATTACCACGATCTCGACGCCTAGCGGTTCCATCGGTTCAATCGGTAAGTTTTTCCTAGGTTGCGGC